>JANITX010000004.1:6125104-6140002 GCA_027564395.1 Erythroxylum ulei | reverse complement strand
CCTCTTCGCATCACGCAGTTTCGGCCCATCAGTCTCTGTACTGTTATGTATAAAGTGCTTGCTAAAATTATTGTCAACCGGTTAAAACCTCATATGGCCTACCTTGTCAAGGAGACCCAATGTAGTTTAATTCCTAGTCACCAAATCACGGACAACATTATCATTGCGCAGGAGGTGATCCATTCGATGCGGAAGAAAAGGGGTCAAAAGGGTTACCTTGCATTGAAGGTTGATTTGGAAAAACGCCTATGACAGGATTCGATGGGAGTTCATACAAAATATCTTATCGGAGATTGGGCTCCCTATTAATCTCATCAGGGTCATTAAGCAGTGTGTGACAGCGGTGTCTTTTCAGGTCACTTGGCAAGGCACTCTGTTTGACCCTTTTCTTCCTTCTCGCGGCATTCGGCAAGGCGATCCTCTGTCTCCTTATCTTTTTGTGCTTTGTATGGAACGTTTAGGTCATCTTATTTCCCAGGCAGTCTCTAATGGCCACTGGAAGCCGATTCGGTTGGGATCTTCGGGTCCAGCTTTATCTCATCTTTTTTTCGCGGATGACCTAGTTCTCTTTGGTGAAGCCACTATAGAGCAGACTCAACTTATCACCCAGGTTTTGGACACGTTTTGTCAGACTTCGGGGCAATGCATAAACTTAACTAAAACTAGGATTTTTTTCTCTAAGAATGTTCCAACCCATACGGCTCGTCACATTAGCCAGGTGCTTCGGGTTACGAAGACCAATAATCTTGGGAAGTATTTGGGGGTCACGTTGATTCACGAGCGTACCACTTGGAATACTTACCAATATATTTTAGATAAGGCTCAACAGAAGTTAATGGGGTGGAAATCACGAATGCTTTCTTTAGCAGGTCGGGTTACCCTCACTCAATCTGTCATAGCTTCTCTTCCCATCTTCACTATGCAAACGGTTAGGTTGCCTCGTCACCTGTGTGATGGTCTGGAAAAAATCATGCGGGAATTCATCTGGGGGACCCAAGCGAGTCACCGGAAAATCCATCTCGTGCGTTAGGAAGAAGTTTGTAAACCTAAGAAAGCGAGGGGCTTAGGGCTTAAGCGTATTCATTCGACGATTGACGCCCTCCTTATGAAACTTGGCTGGGCTTTACTTACTCAATCCCAGGCTCTTTGGGTTCGGACATTGCGGGCTAAATACAAGTTGGATATGGCGCACCTCCCTCAATCTTTATCGAGACATGGTGCTTTGAGTACTTGGAGAGGGATTGTAGCCGTTTGGCCTCTCCTTCGCCAAGGTGTTCAATGGCAAGTCGGTAATGGACAACGTATTCACTTCTGGCTGGACCACTGGTTAGATGACTGGGGCCCGCTTTATTTAGTGACTCGGAACGAAATCCCTAAAAACATTCTTTACGCTACTATTCATGATTTTCAGGAAGGCGATGGCCTTTGGAATTGGCAGGCCTTCCAAGGTTACCTCCCCGATCCTGTTTGTTTGACTATTGCTTCCACAACTGTCCGTACTGGTGAGGAGGATCGGCTGCTCTGGGGTCCCACTTTGCATCGCCGCTTCACAGCGGCTTCTGCTTATGATCTGATTGAGCATGAAAATACTGATGATTTCGCTAGCCACTGAGAAGTCATCTGGAAGTGGGTGGGCCCCCAACGCATCAGACCATTTCTCTGACTAGTGGTTAAGAGGAAACTGCTAACCAATAAGGAACGAGTAGCTCGCCATCTGACCATGAAGGCAGGTTGTCATTCCTGTGGGCAGGAGGAAACAACTCTTCATGTTTTACGCGATTGTCCTCGAGTCAAATCCTTCTGGCAACAATTTTCGGCCACTGTGGTTAGCGGCGATTTTTTCAATCAGGAGGAAGGACACTGGCTCAGTTTTAATCTTCAGCATCAAGCGCAATTCCATAGGGCCGAGTGGGAGACTATTTTTGGGGTCACTTGTTGGTTTCTCTGGCGTTGGCGTAATAACAGTATTTTTGAGCAGGGTTTTGTTTGGCCTCTTCACGGCCATACGATTATCATGGCCTATACGCATTGGGTCATTCGAGCCAACATGGTTGAACATCGTATTTTCCAGTCTCAGGGGCTGCCTTTGGGTGCTTTAGTCGGATGGACGCCACCGCTCGAAGGGTGGGTCAAGGTTAATACGGATGGGTCTGTGAAACTGGGCTCTAATATTGCGTCTGCGGGCGGGCTCCTCCGCAACTGGCAAGGGTACTGGTGTGGCGGGTTCTTACAGCAGTTAGGCGTTGGTTCTCCGATCATGGCTGAACTTTGCGGGATGTATTCTGGGTTGCTGTTGGCTTGGGAGTGGGGTTATCGCCGAGTGCAACTAGTGGTGGACTCCCTTGGGGTTATTAATATTCTTTCATCTTCAATTTAGGATCTAACTGAGCATTCTGCTTTTGTGGCAGGTATCCTCGAGTTACTTCATCGAGAGTGGTCAGTTCACATTGAGCATACGCTTCGCGAAGGCAACCAGTGTGCGGATCATTTGGGTTATCTCGCTTCGGCTTCCCCGCCGGGACTGCATATTCTTCGGGAGCCGCCCTGAAGTCTTTTGGATGCCCTTCACCGAGACATGGAAGGCACCCTTTACCCACGATCCCTTCGTGGGGGATTCATCTCTAGGAGTTAGTCCTTTGTTTTTTTTCCCTTGTAAAAAAAAAGATTTCGCATCTCATGACATGTGATCTTTTCAAAAAAATATAATGCTTTCGACTATTTCAAAATTTTAAGTCAATAAACCTTCTTAAAAGTTCTTCTATAACCCCATTACATCTTTGCTTCCTCACTTATCTTATAAGATCATTTTCTAATAGTTACAGCAACTCAATACAATATACACCTGGTCCTATTGCTTCTTTATTGTGAATCCATCATCTCCTCCAAATGATCCTTCACCATTCAATTAATCATTTAGACTTCCTATTGCTTAACTCATTCCTTGATGTACCAATTGATTAAGTCACCCTTCTATCTAACTTTGAGATTTTTTTATTTATTCCAATATTATTTCACTATAAGAATCTCACATATATCGCAAAATAAACTTTGACCCAGTATGGTAGGAAGCAATGATTGGAAAAGAATATTTACTTATTAGTACCAGTACTTAGGACATGGTTGATTTACTTCTAGATAAATATATTTTTGATTACAAATAGGTCTATAAAATAGGTTAGTTAAGTAATATAGAGCTCGAATGGTTGCTAAAGATTTAACCAAGAGTATGGTATTGACTATAAATAGACTATTCTTCAGTTGCTCGTCCAACCTTAGTTAGCAATCTTGTGGCAACTATTGTGAACAAACATTGGTCATTATTCTATATGGGCATCAAGAATCTATTCACCAATAGTGATATTACAAAACAAATGTGCGTGCATCCTCTATACGATCGTGATCATCCATCTAATAAGGTTTATCTCTTTAACAAAGTCTTATATAGACTAAATCAAGCTCACAAACGCTGGTTTGTTAAATTTAGATTTTGGTCCAACTCTTATAATCATGCCTTATTTATTTGCAAAACGACTCAATAGTACACTCTTCTTCTCCTTATATTGAGAACATAATAATTATTAAGACACTAGGTATTTTTTACTCTTAATTCCTTTTCACATCAACAATTTAAACTAAAGGATTTGGGTAATATGATTTATTTTTTCATTCTCAAAGTTTCATATGATGAATATAACTATTAACAGGCATAAGTAATATATGTCATTGATCTTATCTCTCGTGTTGGTATCACTAACATCAAGAGCACTACCACTATGCTTAAACCTAATGTCCATCTTTTTGTTATTGACGAGACTTTCCTTAATAATGATGCTTTTTATCACCAATTAGTTCACAGTTTTATATAACTAGCTATCTCTCATTCTAATATTGCTCTTGTTGTTCATCTCATAACACTTACTTATGTGTCGTTATTCATGTCCTTCAACACATCAGGTATACTCTCTTTTATATTCTTCACTTTATTCATTCGTCTTCGCTAGAGTTTTGACTATACTTTGATAGCAACTGGGGGTGAAGATTCACTTGCTTGACATTCTACTACTGGCTATTGTTTTTTTTGACATATCCCTCTTTTCATTATGCATTAAAACAAAAAAAAATCCAACTCTTGCAAGCATAATCTATGAGTTTCTGTAGCTACATTGGTTGCTTCAAAATATAAGTGTTTCCTTTCTTCAACAACTCTTTTCTTTTGTGATTATTAACATAAAATCTTTAAAAATTGTTTTTATCAATTTTATCAATTTTGGAGTTTCCTAAAGTAATTTTCTTTTTATCTTTTGAAATTGAAGGATGAGGATATATTATATATAGGAGATGTAATAATTAATGTCACACGTGCATCAAGCGTAAAAGGGGCAGAGCTTACGGTGTTAAACTAATAAAGATCACAGACTTTTTTTAAAGAAAGAAAAGAGAATTAAAAAGCCAAAAAAAAAGGCGTACACTTTTTAGGTCTTGGACTAGAAATTGACACTTTATTGGTAGGGGTGAGATTGTCGGGTCTCAGTAACCCACGGTCCGAGTAGGTTCGGCACGTGGGATGGCCACTCCGCTGTGGCTGAGACCATCATTGTGAATTGTGCATCCTCTTCTTCCCCACTGTATGATATGCACCGCTATCTTCTTTATTTAATAACATGCACCTACCTTAATTCTTCCTTTTTTTTTTAATAAAAAGGTTACTACTTTAAACTGAGTTTAAATATACAATCACACAAATTATGAATAATAAAATTAATTTACCAAAAAATTAGAGATTAATGTTAAAACCAAATCTAAGTCGTTTATAAATGTTTCTCCTTTTAATCGATGATTAAAAATCTCAACTAGTTTGATTGATTTAATTATAAAAAATTTAAACCGTTCGACTTTTAGTTCGACTTTCAACATTTTGTTTCGATTTATTATAATAACTTTTTCTATTAAAACTCCATCAATTAATTAATTGGACAATTTTATTGATTAATAAAATTTTATAAACCCAAAATAAATCAGATAATTTTTATTTAACAAACTTTTTTTAATTGAATTTTAAATTCTAATATCTTTTAACCATATTTCAAATTCTTTAATTTTATTTAAATTTTAACTAATTTTATGACGGTTTAATATCGGTTGAACTTTTTAAACCTTAAATCTCTTCTTTTACCGATTTAACTTTCGGCCTGATTTTTAAAACATTGCATTTAATTCTAATTTAGTTTAAAGTTGAATCAATACTAAATCATGTTATTTAATTTTTTTGAACTCATCCTAATTTAAAGCTTAATTTACTAAAAAATTTTATCAATTAATTTGAATTAATTCAAGTTAATTGATCAAATTTAAAAAGCCTTAATCTCAATTTTTTTAAACGGAAGAATCTGTCGTCACTGTCCTTTGAATATGTACTGGTTAAATCTCCTGATTGACACAATAACCTGCAAATTATGTCAATCGGATATTTTACATTAGGCAAGTTCAATACGACATGTTCGATCAAAAGAGCGTAGGTAGGAGATTCAAAAATAGAACCTTTACCGACTCGATCCCCCCTATGAGCCTTAATCTCAAATATCACTAATTTATAAGTTCAAAATTTAGTTTTTGATATTGTCTAATTTTAAACAAAAAAAAGAGAGAGGTGGAGGACAAATTTCATAAAAAAGAACGGACCAATACATTCAATAATGTAAGACAAATTGTATTAAAAAAGATAAGGTCTAAAAAAAAAATCATCTCGTTAGATCTTTTGAAGCAAAGTCTAAAATATCTACTTTAGGAGATCTGATGAATGAAGAAACATGCACCACGCAAACAAAAAGAAGTTTGGATTGAACATAAAATTGAGCAGAAAAATCAAGGACTTTGAATAGAGGTAATGTTTTAAAAATTAGACGAAAGTTAAACCAGTAATATAAAAATTTTAGGAGTTAAAAGGTTAAATTGATATTAAATCGTCATAAAATTAGATAAAAAGTAAATAAAATTAAAAAATTTGAAATATGATCGAAAGAGGTTGTACTTACCTATTAAAATTTAATTATAAAAAGAAATTATTAAATAAAAATTAATTGATTTATTTTAGTTTATAAGAACTTTTTAATTTACCAAAACTGACTGAATAATTAATAAAATAATTAATTTTTAACAATAAGAGTTATTAAAGTAAATTGAATCAAAAAATTAAAAGCTTAATAAAAAAATTTGACTGTTCAAAATTTTTAAGATTAAACTGGTTGAGATTTTTAATCATTGAATAGAACCGCGTTATAAAATGAAAAGATTGAAGAAAAACAGTGAAAAGGAGCACATTAAATTCTCTGTTCCAACCATGTTTTATTAAATCTCATCCATACATTTATGTAAAGTCCACATAAATATGTGGATAAGATTTAATGAAACATAATAAGAATACCATAACCGGAACAAGAGATCTGATTATGAAGAAAAGGGAGCATTATGAGAGATTCTCTTTAATAATAATTATTATATTAATATAGTTAAAGAATAATATTATTTTATTTTTTAATTAACTTGCTTTGAGAAATTCAAAAAGGATAATTAGTAAAAAATGCATATGAAATTATCCTAACAATGTTTACTGTTACAAAAATCAATCTAAAGTGGACTTAATTATAAGCAAATATATTATTTTAATTGACTTAAAATAAACTTAAGCTTGGTCCACCGAAAAATGATCTAAAAATATCCCGAATACAAATGAAATTTAAATATATGTCTAATTTGAAATAAAATGTTTATTATATATAAAAGAATATATATAATTAATTAAAATGGGGATGATAAAATTAGTCCAATTTAAAAGTAATGAATTAAATTCGAATAGACAATATTTTAAATTAAATTTTAGGTTGAATTCAAAATTTTCAATTTGTTCATCCCTAATCTCCACTTAAATCTAATTTTAGATTGAATAATTTTGATTGAAATTGAGATCAATTTTAAATTAATTGAGTCAAATTAAATTGTGTTCAAAATATAGATTAAATAACAAAACAAAAAGAAAACATAACCATATACAACCACATGCACTTCATAAAGTTGAAGTTCATATTCAATACCAAGATTAGAGGAGGATTGTGGAGGACTTTATGCATGTGCAAATCTTGATTTGCTTTGATTACAATGGACAAAGTTGCATGCATAAGATATTAAATTGTGGTTTATCTTTTGTGATAACTGTCGAGACAAGAAAAAGACAAACTCCTAATTATTTTATCTCATCATTCAGTGTTTTAAAATTCGGATCAACTATCGAACCGGAGATTTTATTGATCACCGATTTGACCGGTAATATTAAATAGTAGTTTTTCTTTTCTGACAACTGTTAGAGACAAGAAAAAGACAAACCCCTAACTATTTTATCCCATTGGGCATTGCCAGAAAGGAGTGCCCCTTCTCTAGCTTGCAGCAAGTGACAATAAATTGTAAATAATAACAATTCAAACTGATTTATCCGATTCAACCGTAAACATTTTGATTCATTCAATTTTTTCGAATAACCCTTATTTTTAAAAATTAATCTGTTTATTAACTAACCAGTTAATTTTAATAAAGTAACGTATTTTTATAGATTAGAAGAAATCAATAAGTTTTCATTTGACAATTTCATTCTTAATTAAATTTCAATTTCTTCGTTGTTTAAAGATGATCCCTTTCTTTAATCTTATTTTGAGTTCTTGGTTTAATATTTATTATATATCGATTTTATAACAACGTTTTATCTTATAAAATATTGATAAATTAAATGCGGATCGCAAAAATTCAGATGCAAATGAAGTCAAAATTAGGAAGTTCGAGATTAATTAAAAAAACTGAAAAATTGTGTTAAGAGACTACCGATAAATTATTTTGGTACAGTTTGTTATAAAAAGGAAATATTTGATTAAGGATTGACAAAATTAAAAACATATCACTTGATATGATCTCATCACTTATTTTAAAAATCCATTAATTTGTACTATATTTTTTTAGAAAATAATTGATTAATTAATTAATTAAAAAGTGAAATGAAAAGTAATCAACAATTTATTTTGTTGGCGGAATGAGTTGTTGCGAAAAAAATGTATTATAGATTGAAAAAATTAATTTTTAAAATAAATTATTTAGTTAATCTTGTTCTTATTTTAAAATTTATTATTTTTTAATAAACTATTTAGAGTTTCTAATTAATAAATTAGCATTTTTTTTGGACATGCTTTGGAACAGATGGTAAAGTCATTCCTTTGTAATCTGAAGGTGACGAGTTCAAGACGCATAAATAATTTCTTTGTTAAATGTAAAATAAAAGGTTGTGTATAATTGATGACTTTTACCTGATTTTCGCAAAAGGGGAAGTCTTGTGTATTTGGTTTACTTTTTAAGTTGGTGCTTTTTTTTGAAATTTTTATTTAAAATATATTTGAAATTCTTTTTTAAAAAGGTCATAAATATTTTTATTTTGATGAGATTTGCAAAAGTTGCTTAAACATTAGGTCAAACCCTTCTCGACCCTAATTCTGCATTCATTAATCGTCTTGATGAGACATGGCTTTGATGTCTGGTGTTGGAGGTCACTAGAAGCAATGATTCATAAATCATGGACTACAACTAAGCAGCTATGTTGTCCCCCTTTCTTTAATGGTCCCTTTATATCAGTGTTTGGAGTTTCGTACCGTTCCGGCCGGTACCGGCCAAAATATTTCGTACCAGCTGGAACATTCCGTACCGGCCGAAAAACGGTACCGGAACGGTCCTAAAAATACCGGAGATGAATTCCGGTCAGTACTGGCCGATTCCGGCCGGTATTACAAATACCGGATGATTCCGGGGTCGTTCCGTAAAAAATAAAATTTCGAGGACTATTTTGTAAATAAAAAAATTAAACCTAAATTTATCTTACCCTCCCCCCGGCGTTCATTGTCGACTCCTCACTCCTCTCTCATCCTCTTCTTCAGTTCCTCTCCCTTCCACCGTCTCCACTCCCGGCGCCTCCAGTCTGCCTCACCGCCTGCCTCGCCTCGCCTCCGGCGTCCGGCCTTCTCCTCCTCGCCTCGCCTCGCCTCGGGCCTTCTCCTCCTCGCCTCGCGTCGACTCTGTGTCGCCTCGCCCAGACTGCCTCGCCTCCGTCCGACCTCGACCCAGATTTGGTGAAGACCGATTGAATTTTTTTTGGTTTAATTTTTCATGGCAATTTCAAATTTATGGTTGTTTGATTGTGTTGGTTGTTGGATGATGGTGGATTTGGGGTTAAAAATTGATGTTGTTGTGTTGGATTTGAGAGAAATTTTGAGGTTGATTTCGGTGATGGATTTGGGAAAAATTCAAAATTGTGAAATTGATTTTTAAATAGAAGTTGACGACACGAGAGACATTGTTATATATAAAACCAAAACTATAAGACTATAAGAGAATTGCCGATAATTTTTAAAAGTTAAGAGATAGTAATATAGTATACGTTAATGAATTAAACCTGATGTACTCATGTACCAAAAAAAAAAGAATTAAACCTACAAAGAGTCTAATATATTTAATCCTGAATAATTTATGGAATATCATGGAAATTTAATCTATATAAATTTAATAATTTTGAAAATCACAAAGAAAAAAAACAGTCCAATGCATAACTAATAAATTATACAAAATTTTTATGAATAATATAGAAATAATTTCAGTGACTATCATTTTGATGATTTTTAATGTTATTAATTAAGGTTAATATTATCTAAATTAATTATGAATATCAACAAATAATTTATGATATATAAGAATAATTTAAAGAATATTAGTTGTGATAATTATAAAGGTTACCAAAATGATAATTCTCTAAATTTTAGAATAAAATTGATATTATTTTAATAATATTTAAAAAATTAATATTATTTAAATTATCAGTTTATATCATAAATTATTTGACCATAAATTATTACTTATTTGAGTACAATAACAGATGATGAGAAAGGTAATTTAAGTAATACTAATTATAATGAACATAAAAACTCGGATTGTCAAGTATTCATATTGTTAAAAGAAACGATTTTCATATTACAACTTTAGTATTCGGGAAGAAATCTAAGCCCTTTAGTATAAGTTCTTGCTAGCTTCTCTATATTTGTAATCATAACGAACTTATTTCAAAAAGCAGTTGATTGACGTTGATAGAGAGAGGGAGAGGAGAGAATGTTGTTGATTAGTGATTTTTCAAGAAGAGATGAGGGGAATGGTGATTGCCCACCACCAACAGCCATCTTCCCTCACCGGCATAACCCATTTCAAGAAGCTAACACCTTTCAACCACCGTCCAACCGTCGCCCGCCATCTCGTTTCCTTCAATTCGCTCCCGCACTCACATTATCACCCTTCTTATCCTTCCCAATACAATCAACGTTAGACTAGTTCCATGGCATACTCAAGATCTTCCTTTGCTGTTTCCTTGTGCCTCGCACTTTTTCTATTGAGATGTAACATTCTCGCCTTCGGTGATGGCGCCGATTACTTCACTAGGCCAATCAATGAAGGGTTTGAGGGCTTTGTAGCCGGAGAAGAAGGAGGTGCACTCTTAACGTTGCCCTTTACGGAGATAAGAAATTAAACTGAAGGTGATAATGGTGACCTGAGTGGTGGTGAAGCATTTGCAGAAATATCAGAGCCTTGTAAAACCAATATTAATGGTATTTTTCCTCCTCCCTACAAGGACATAACAAATATCGTCTGCAAGACGATTTGGAATTCGTATATTTTGAGGGTTAGTCTTATACTCAGGTTTTTTTGTTACATGAAAATATGAGGTCTTTTAGCTTTAAAAAATGTTATTAAATTTATGAGATAGATAAAAAAAAAAAAGATGGGATGGCTTTAGGCATTAAAATGCTTATGTAACTCAGAATAGTTACCTTCTAATGGATCGCTCAACGACCTCTTGTGCAGTATCACAAGGGAGAAGAGAATTTGGTGACATTCATACTATCTGCTGTGTACACCACAGGATGGGTAGGAATTGGGTTTTCAAAAGATGGAAGGATGGTTGGTTCTAGTGCGGTGGTGGGTTGGTTTAGCGAGCAAGGTCTTCCCAGAATCAAGCAATACTATGTTAAAGGTACTAGTCCCTCACAAGTCATTGTGGATTCTGGAGAACTGGACCTCACCAAAGCTCCACCTGTAGTTGCACTTAGTGGGGCTACCATTTACATGGCTTTTCAAGCCAAGTTCCAACACCCGATGAGAAAACACCCACTTCTGTTCGCTTGTGGAACCTCGTACCCGAATCACTATCACTTAACAAAACACGATGACAAGACTGTTCTAATGTTCGACTTCTCAGCAGGTATGCCCACTTTCTGCCTGTCCTTTATTTATGCACTACAAAATCATTGTTTTCTTCGCGAGAATGCATAGAATGAAAGGGGTTTTAACGTTCCCAAGGTTCCGCAACTGCTGTAAACTTCAACCATGAAGAGATGAAAAGGAATCATGGTATATTGGCTGTTCTCGCATGGGGAGGACTACTCCCCGTTGGGGGCATTATAGCAAGATACATGAGGCATAAGGACCCTCTTTGGTACTATCTACACACAGGATTTCAAGTTACAGGATTTGTGGCCAGTCTCGCAGCTGTAATTGTTGGACAGCAAATGTATGCCAAAATCAACTCTGACGTATCGTTTCATAGAAGGATTGGAATCTTTGTGCTTTGACTTAGTATTCTTCAGATATGGCCACTATAACATATACGAATACACTGACTTCATAAGAGTTTAGCCTCATTGTGTCTGAAAAAGAACATGTTCAGGTATTGGCATTCTTTCTACGACCTAATAAGGATGCCAAGATTCGGAAGTACTGGAACACGTATCATGGCTGGTTTGGAAGGATTGCCCTCTTCTTTGGAGCTTGTAACGCTACGTGGGGAATACATATGGCGTCTGCAGGGATTGTATGGAAGGCGATCTTTGCACTTCAGATGACTGTGATTTTGGTCATAGTAGTTGTTCTAGAAATATTGTTGCGGATCAAATGATTAGAGAACAGTAAACTAGAGCCAATTTTCCAATAGAATTCAACTCGATGGTCAATCAAATTTTGGGTACACTTAAAAAGGAATAGGTTAATGGAGTTCTCTGGCCAGAGTACACGATTGTAGAGTAGCCATACCAATACAGGTAGCTAAATGATTATTTTCTTGATGTTTTACCTTCTTTTTTATTTCTACCCGGAAGTTATTTATGTGAAAGATGTTTGAACTTTAGATAGGACTTGCACTGTAAGTCTGAAGTTCAAAAAAAATGTACTAATATAGCAAAATCGACTATAATGCCGTTTCCATTGTCTTGAAATAAAGAACAAGAAACTTCAATGTTATCAGTAGTGAATGACATTTTCTTATTGAAACACATAAGATTTTAACAAGCAACGAAAGAATATTGAACAAGTCCCTAATCTTAAAGGTCCTGCGAAGCGCTAATTTGGTGGAGCAGCGAAATTGTTAATAGAATGGATTTGGAGGCAGAAGTAAGAAAATCAGGACACAGAACAGACACATAGAGAGGAGAACCCGAGCAAATCCCGTGCGATCTCCCCTCAAAACACAAAAATGGTGATTTTTATTAAAAATCTGAGTGACCTCCCATACAAGCATGACAAAGTTCAGTCGACCACTTTGGAAGCAGAAACGAAAAAGCAGGAACTCAGAACACAGAAAGAGGAGAACCTTTGCGATCTCCCCTCTAAACACGAAAATGGTAATTTTTATTAAGAATATGAGTGACCTCCCCCACAAGAATACCCAAGGTCCTACGCAAGGACTCGAAACAAATGAGCACTTACTCATGGCGTCCTCAGCTGCCATTCCGTCCTGACCGATTGTTCTCAGGTTCCTAAAGAAATTTCAAAACAGAAAAGGAGGTTAAACTTAAAAGCCGGTTGGAACTTAAGTAACAAAAAAAGAAAAAGAGAGATCTGAGCAGAACTGTTTAACTTTGATCAAATCTAGATAGCCAAGATTTTAAAGACACTCCGTCAGTAATCTTTAATATCACCAAGATCTCATAGAGTCAAGATGAACTAGCAAAAATCTTAGCATTGCTCAATATTAAGATGATTAATATGGCATCCGTAAGATAAGCTACTTTTCACCTCAAACAAAGAACCGTTGAAGAAGAAGAAAGAAGAATCCAGACGTTTCCGAAATCTGATGAGATTACGGGATCTAGTGTAGTCCCATACCAAAGATTACACCAAGAATGCTTCATTTTCTCCTCTTCTGCATCCGTCTGCACATCTTTCATTGTCGATGATTTGCTAGGCTGTCGGTTGCCACATTCATCTGTTCGCCGTACTCGGACTTCTCCGGCGGATCAAAGAAACGTCATCCCTAAGAACTCTTCGTCTCTATTTTTATCTGATCGCAAAGACTAAAGCGCAATCAAGTGAAACGAAAATTTAAGGTAGAAGTACCGTAGTAACCAAATATTCCCTCTCAAGAGGCGGATATATAGTGTTTCAGCGTGCAGTTTTTACGTTGTAGGTACAGCGACCTCGTTTCGCGGCAGTTGCCATAGAGAGGATACGCTGTCGTTTGGACTCTCTCTTTTGACAATTTGCTCTTTTTTTTTTTAACTTCTACTCATTATTAAACAATAATTTATTACATTCATTAAGTTTTTATAATTAAAAATAACTCAATTTTTTTATAAATAATTTATCAGATAAAATGACATCATTTTAGTTTTATTTAACTGAATCGTTTAAATTATAAAATTTGATTTTAAAATTTTAAATTTCAAAATTTTAAATATAAGAAAGTTGATATTATCAAATAGAAAATAAATTTTTTATAAGTTCATAGTTAATTCAGGATTGATACATTTTTAAAAATTAATAATTAAATATAAAAAAGTTTATAACTTTTAAATTTTATAATTAAATATGAAAAAATTATAACTTCTAGAATTTAGAGGATGAAGTGAAAAGTGATTAAACCCTAAATAACATCGTTTAAAGAGGACGAGGGTTTAAAGCAATGAAGTGGATTTTGTACCGTTCCGGTTGGTACTGACCGAAAAATGGTACGAAAAGGACATAAAAGTTTCGGGATTGAATTCTGATCG
The DNA here is from genome assembly GCA_027564395.1 of Erythroxylum ulei. Lineage (NCBI taxonomy): Eukaryota > Viridiplantae > Streptophyta > Magnoliopsida > Malpighiales > Erythroxylaceae > Erythroxylum > Erythroxylum ulei. The sequence goes on along the minus strand of JANITX010000004.1, from coordinate 6,125,891 downwards.
GTATCGGCCAATTTCGGTCGGTGCCAGCCGGTACCGTCAATACCGGTTATTTTCGGGGGCGTTCCGCAAAAAAAAAGTCCAGGGACCAATTTGCAAATAAAGAAACTTCAACCCTAATTTTATCTAATCTACCCCGACTCTCCCTCTCTCTTCGTCTTCTTCTCTCCTCGCCGACTCTCCCTCTCTCTTAGTCTCTCCCTTTCGTCGTCCCGACTCCCACGTGTGGCGTCTCCGGCTTGCCTTGCTGCCTGCCTCGCCTCGCCTCGCCTCCGGCCTTCAACCGTCGTCCACGCCCGAAGACATCCATCGCACACCGTCTTCGCCTCACCGCACACCGCACGCCCGACGGTCTCCTCGCGCACACCGTCCGGCCTTCTCGCACACACCGCACACCGTCTTCTCTTCGTCTTCGTCCTCGTCGCGCACACCGTCTGGCCTTCTCCACTGCACACCATCCGGCTTTCTCCTTCGTCCTTTGGTGAAGACTGATTGATTTTTAAATTTTGTTTAATTTTTCATGGCATTTTGAAATTTATGTTTATTTGATTGTGTTGGTTTGGTTGTTGGATTATGGTGGATTTGAGATGAAAAAATGGTGTTATTGTGTTGGATTTGGGGGAAAGTTTGGTAGTGGCTTTCGGTGGACAATGACAAATCCGAATGGATTTGGGCAAAAATTGGGAAGTGGATTTCGGTTGGATTGGAAATTCTTGGGGTTTGGATGTTGTTGCCGAAATTGGGAGTTGTAATTTTTGTGATTTGTGAGTTATTAAATTAAACTGAAATT
>JANITX010000004.1:6107697-6125004 GCA_027564395.1 Erythroxylum ulei | reverse complement strand
TATGATGATGATTGTCTTTGTTTATATTAATTGTGGTTATTATTTATATGTAAAATATTTAAAAATTATTGTTATTTTAAATTAATTGTCATTATTATTTATTATTAAGATTTTTGAAAGCATAGTTGATATAAACAGTAAACTAGTAAAGTATACAGTACAGTTGTATAATATATCAATATGAACTATTTTGCAATTTTTAAAAAATTTAGAGACTTTTATAAATTTAAAAAATATCCCGAAACGATACCCGGTACCAACCGGTACCGGTACAGTTCCGTTTCAGAGCTCAATTTAATACCGAGCTCGGTACGGTATTCATAACATTGGTTTAAAGAACAGACGCAAAATAAATGTCAAAATAAGGTTAAGCTTAATCCGTTTGGGCCTAATTACCAAATAAAATTCGATTTTGGGAAATTCGAACTATTTGCAGCTCAAATACAATGAATGGATGAAGTCATCACTATAGGAAATGGCAAAGCCCGGAATACAAAAACTTTCTAAAACCAACGTCCGGCAGCGCCAACATTAGCGAGAAATGACCAAAACCGGAACACTGGTTAAAAAACTGTGATGCCCCAAAACTTGCAACTGTAACCCTGCAAATGATTCATAAACCACTGATCATACACGAGATACCAAGTAACACAGAGTAGGCAGTAGCTTCCAACATCCCAGTATATTAACACTTAAACCTACACACTGCCAAGGACCACTTTTCTTGAGCAGTAGAGCAAAAAACGACAGGCAGGTAGTATCAAAATGAAAAAGTTAGAGCCGTTAACAAGACATACACGACTAACAATAACACATCTAAAGTAATAAAAAACTATTGGTACATAGATGTCAAATTAAAAAACTTGTATAAAAATAAAATATTTTGAATCAAATTTTAGAAAAATTATAAATTATGAGTCAAAATAAACTAACTATGAATAAAATTTTTTAATGATTTCACGTTAGTTCTGATCTTAGATAATTATTTTAATAGAAATTTTGTATAATTTTTTATTAAAAAATTAAAATATATATATATATGATTTTTTATAATTTTGATATTTAGAGAGTTTTTTAAAAAGCAATCGCGGGAAAATCTCGTGTTATTAAGCCTAACAGAAACAAATGATTAGATTTCTTTATTTTGATGAGTTGGTCTAGCTAATGCACACATCAAAACATTAAACTCCAAGAGAGAAACAAATGGCAGCAACACTAAATACCTAAGTAAAAGCATAATCTCTGTAGTACTAATCTTCCAGAGAGGAGCTTCTGCATTTTCTCTTGATTTTAATGTAGCAAAAGTAAAATTGATTTACTGCTATTCATGCTAAAGAGGTGTGGCAACAGTTAGCTAGAGGGCCTATTAACGGGTGCACATTTCATAGAAACTCAAAATATCGTGTAAATGAGTAGGAGAGAAAAAGTTGATACTTGTTAGAACTGACCTCTTATTACTGTAGGACATGAGATTGAAAATCAGCAAGTGTCAGGATGGAGAACCATGTCTGTTCTGCTCATAGTACATCCCACAGCCCTCAATCGGATGATGGGTGGACTTGAAGAATCTAAGATTAAGTCGCACCAGCTGTGCAATCCTTACTTGAGGAAAAGTTGGTAGACTTTGGACTCTCGCTGCCTCTTAGTACTCTGCTATAGATGACCTTAAAGGATTGTGATCCATAGGGTCGACTAAGCAACCTGATGGGCATCCTCAGAGTCTGCTTTCGGTTTCTCTTCCCCCTTATCAAAATGCTGAAGGTTTTATCCCCGTCGATCTTTCTGTCCTCACTGTTGTCAGAATTTTCTTTTGGGCGTTCATTCTGATTAGGACCAGTCCCACATATCTCAGCCTCACAAAGATTGGAATGACCATTTTCTTTTGTATCTACTGACATGACTGCTGATTCACTATTCTTAGGTCCTTCTGACTTTGCAAGGCACAATTCTTTATCGCATTCACCTACGTTTTCAATGTCCAATGGAAGAACTGGAACCGGAGGCTGACCTTCAGAATTATCATACTGCACTTTAGGCTCCAACACTGAATCAATGAGTGGCTCAACAACTGGTGGTGAAACAGAAAACTCCATTGCATGACAACCAGGCCAAACTGTGTTGGGAACAAGCTCAGGCACATTGTGGCTAATATTACACTGCCAAGAGAAATGATTGGGATGGTAAGCACTAGTGGTTACAGGGAAGGTACTCGTTGGCACTGCTTGAGTTTGACCATAAGGAGGGTACACAAAAGACAATGGCTGAACCATGTTTGGGGTTGGGGGTGGTGAGGGGTAGGAATGGTGAGGAGAAGGTATTGCATTAACAGTAGGCATTACAGTAGCAGGCCCTGGGTGAAGCGTCATGTTTACTGGCCAAGGAGCAACAGCTTGAATAGGACCAGGCCCATTACGTAATGGGATGCTCATGGCTACTGGCGCTGGTCGTGCAATGGATGCTGAAGGGTTGAATGGGGCTGCAGAAGCAGACAATTTCTTATTTACGTTTCCCCGAACATCAGTTGAATTTATGATTGATGGTTTGTCCTTGGAATCCTCCACACTTGGAAGAGGGAAGTTACAATTACCTTGGGGTTCAAACTCATAGGAGGAGTTCCTCTCAGAAGATTCTTCTAGAGGAAGATCAATTGAACTAGGGAAGCTATCAATCAATGTGTTAGTCTGAGTATTTTCGTGAACTTCCATAACACCAGATGCAGGTTCTTGCACATTTTGTGGCACCAACAATGAATCATCTCCCACTGTGTCATTTGAGCGACGTTCTTCTTTCTCCTCAACAACAGAACTTTCACTTTCTAAGTTACCGTTGGAATCTACGGTAGAATTCTTGTCTTTGTCACTACGTGTTTCTTCCACAATGGATTCGGGATTTTCTTTTGCTTCCTCTGTCTCTTCTTTTTCCTTTCCAACATCCGTTTCCTGGTTATCAGGAATATCACTTTGAGTAAACTGTAACTTGGCAATTGTACCTGGAGGGGCCAGTGCTACTTCCTTGTAAGAAGGCGATTTTCCAAGACTAACTATAGTATTCTTTAATGCACCAACGTCATTCACTGCAGAAGCGTGGTTAGACTCTAGTGAAGGACCATACTTCTCAAGGCTGTTCAAAGGCTCTACTGTAGTAGTTTTACCAGATGCAGGAGCAGACTTGACCCGGTATACTACAGTTTTACCTATTCTCCGTCCGAATCTGGTATTGTGTGAGGGATGTGTTGCACTCTGCTCTGCATAATTTGTATGAGATAATGCTCGTTTCTTCACGAGGTAATACCTACTATTTTGATTAGTACTCTTGACAAAAGGGTAATCCGCATCAGTATCCATAACCCTTTTTGGGTAACTGTACACCCTACTAATGATCCCTCGCCGCTGTTTTAAACGTCGCCCATTTGAGCGAGCTGATCTTAGCCTTTGAACCGATTGCCATCCATCCTCACCTTCAGCTTGTGATTCAGGTGAGTTATCATTGGCAATTATTTGTTTCTTCTCAGCAGTCCCTTCAACAGCAAGCTGTTGGACTTGAATCTTTACAGAGCTGGATTCCTGGCTATCCTCTACTATTTGTGATTCTCCTAAATCCTCTACAGGAATCGCTTTTGCAGTATCAGCTGAAGGTTGTACGTTGACATCTAGTTCTGTTTTTCCCTTCACCTTTAACAAATACGAACTCTATTAGATATTGCAAAAAGATCGAAGCGTTAATACATACATATTAAGCACAATGGAAGTTAACAAAGTTGGCTATCATTTCAAATTTGTCAAGAAAAACAACAGGCAGTGACAATCAATTTTCCTATGTTTTTCAACCTCGAAGAAAAATTTGCACTGTTCATGTACAAACTCCTCGTCTTAGAATCCTTTCCTCTTCTCTGAAGTCCCATTGAAACTTACCTAACTTTGAACGGGACGGCACCTTGACAGTAGAGTAGTAAGATACGCAAGGTTTTTCTTTCTTGGCAAGTAAAATGTACAAGATCTGGAAGCTTCAACTTTCATGTCTCAAAAAACTTTTAAGGGGCTTAATGATTCCATACCATAATGCATGACCCATGGAATACAATCATCTAAAGAACCTAACATTTGACTGAAAGATACTTGGTATGGATATATCGCAAAATTATTGTGACCAAATGGCAACAACCAGATACCTTCAAAAAAAGGCTTTTCCTCTTTACTGCTGCCTCTCGCCCCTTGCCATCATGGCTTGGATTTATATAGTCCAGCAAGTCCGATACACTGCACAATAGTAGACAGCAAATTCGTAAGTGGCAAGATAATAATCTGTTGCTAAAGAGCATGAATCATCAGCTAGATCTGTGGCAGACAATCTTTTCTATGGTGCGTACAATCAGATTAGTAATATTCAACTGAAAGAAATTGTCTTATGATGTTTATATTAGTGCTCTTGTTCGTGCCTTTAACAATAAAAGCTAATGGTTGTTGCTTCTACACGGTTTTCCATCAGTTTGTAGGTCCAGCAATCCATAAATTAAATTGCATCAAACTTAACAAAAGCAAGTTGAGGTTGTTTCCTTGAGTTTAGCAACACAATACAATATTCACAGAACATCAGTCTCCAATAGAATTATTTTTACGAAGGTGCATAACTGCATGGATAAAGCTATGTACACTCACCTTAGGTGGCCTTTGCTAGCAATTAATGCATCTGGCTTCCTAGTACCATTACGTGCAGCTTCTTGCTGTTCAAAAGCCTTTGACTCAAAATACTCAAGCCAGGCGGCAGCATCCTGCAGCATCCGGTTGAAAATTAGAGTTATATTGAGGGAACACAAAGACTGTAAAACCATAGAATCTCAAATAACTGACAATTGCATTTTCCTGAAGACAAAAGGATCAAATCCACAATGATAGATATAAAGCTGAGATTTTGATCTTGTCTAGAATTTGAACATAATGAGTCAAATTATCAACGGCCTTATGCTTTCATCATGACAGTCTGAGCAGCAAGCCAGAAATGTGAAAAAAAATTTATGATATAAGTTTATAATAGCTACACCAATATTTCGTAATCACTGCTTGAAATGAGCTAACAATTAACTGTATCTTCTTATGTTAGGTAGACAAACTACCTGAGTACGCAGATCATCTGGACCCAGTTTTGCTCGTAGTATTTGCAAGGTTGTTTGCTCATGCTGGACACTCAACGGGTATGCTTCCATCAATGAGAGTGCAATTGCTATAGCATGGTAACTTGCTGCTGTCTGGCATTGTTATCATAAGAAAAGAATTTACTTCTCAATGTCAAAAAAGGGAAACTCAAGTAAAACGTGCAGAAAATGTAGAATTTTCAGGGTACACAAGCAGCGCCAAGCACATATTAAGCACACAATGGAATTTTCAGCAGTCATATATTTCTTGCAGTATAGTATGTGTATGGAAGCGTTAATCAAATTTGTAGGCGTGCCTGGAAAGCATTACTTAAATATTTTTCAAAGAAATAATTGATATCACTGTTTCAGTCTTATATGTGCCCACCCTTCCCAACTTTTCAATCCTTGCGTCGAAGAAATAGAAGAAACTACTCAGGCTATTTCATCACAAATGCTAAAAGCCCTGTAACATCGATAGGAGCAAATTTTATCAACTTGTGCTAGATTCCAGATATTGTGCTCCAAATTATTGCCTTCCAAAAGCATCTCCATTTAATATCTGAAGATCCTTGTTACTTGTTCAACCACAAACCGAATAGTAGAGGGATTATTCAACTATATTAAAATGAACATTCAATACAAGATGCAACCTGAATATGGTCTGGGCCAAGTAACTTTTGATTGCATTTTAGAGCTTTGTGCAGGTATCTGAGAGCAACGTGCACATTTCCTAGGCCTTCCTCCATCATAGCAACGTTGATATACGTTGCGGCAGTATTAGGGTGTGATGGACCACATGTGAGATGTAAAAGATATAGAGCACGTTTTACATACCTGATCAATCATGAAATAGGACTTTCACATACAGGAGTAAATGTAAGCAGAAAAATGAACGTCAATAAACAGATGCAACTACTTATATCGATCAAGGCCAATGGCAAAAATGAACGTCTTTGTGTTATGTAAAGGGATTAGAAAGGAAAAAAGGTATAAAAAATTGCATAAAAGAGGTGCAGATGTGGCAACATTTATCATCCATGGCATCAGCAAAGAGTACGTCTGCATGCCATGCTAAGTATTGAAATGATTAATAAGTTATTGCTTCTGGTTCTGGGAAATTGAAGTCACAAACTCACATTTAAATTCTAGTTGAGTGCAAGATAAATGTCACAGCTGATTAAACCTAATCTAAGGAATCAACATTGAGTATTGTCAAACAAAACAATATCCATGAAGAAAAGATCGTACTTGAGAGCTAACTCAGTATGCTGTAGTCTGTAATAAAACACAGCAAGATCCCCATAACTTTTCATCGTATCTGGATGATCGAGTCCTAGTTCTCTCTCATTGATATCCAAGGCTTTCTGCTGATATATGGTAGCCTGTAATGACATGTAATTAGTAGTGGTATCTAAAAGCAAATCTTGAGGAAATGAATTTTTAGGCCATCTTGATGATGAAAATAGCGACAAAGACCTGATTGAAGTCTCCAGTGTGGTACAATACTACAGCAAGAAGACTGTAAGCTCCTGCAGTCATTCGATGGTAAGGACCACAAACTGCCACTAGCTTGGCAAGTGCCTGAAAACAACAGAAAAGTGCATTGAAACTCTTAAGATAAAACAGAAGAGGGTGAATTGAATGGCAGTGGGAAAACTTGTTAAACAGTTCGAGTGGCATAAACAGTAAAAATCTCATCATGAAAAATCCATGCCTATTATTTCGTACTAGAGAAAACAACCGATTCTCGGAAGCTATATACCTTAGTACCGTAGGTTACTGCATCTTCAAGTTTCCCTTTATCTAAGGCAGTTTTGGATGATTCAAGGAGTTGCCTTCCATCTGCAGAGGAGCATGCTGCTTGCTGCACAAATTTTAAAATTGCAGCTCAAAAATTTTGAGAAATTCTAGAACTTCTAAGATAGGAAATATGTAGGCTTCAACATGAAAACACCTTATGCACTGGGACCAGGCTGACCACATCTGATTTCTGAAATGGATGTGGTGAATTCATATCAAAATCCCGTGGTACCAACTCAATACCCACCTAGAAGAGTCATAGCACAGCAAAAGAAAGATTAGGAATAAGTTGTCATGTTTTCCAAATTATATCAACTCAATCAGGGTGAAGATCTCCAATTGTTTCCTAACGAGGTTGCTCTGTTCAGGAGAAAATGCAATCAGGGTGAAAAGGAGTTCACGACAGATGTGGGGCTGTGGCAACAAAAGCAATATGTGCTGGACCATTTACTACAAGTTAGTAAAACTAATCTTTGTGCACAAATCATGCTTGAGCACATAAGCATCAAGAACACAAATTGGCCTTCTTTTAGCAAGGACAATAAAAACTGTTTATTCATAAAAAAGAATTTGCCTTTAAACTTATAAATCTGCCATCAAACTGTCATTTACCTCTTGACAACCTCTCACAGAATGAAAATAAATACATCTACAAATTTTATTATAGAACTGTCCATAATATAAAATACAACTGCTCATGCAAACTTTTCATAGAGGAAACAAGGCAGTTTGTAGAACTTCCTTGCTAATATACCTTGTGGCACAACCCACGAAGGATCGCATACTTCCTCACACCTATGAAGTTTGAGCTGCCAAGGTTCCATTCATATCGCTTCTTTAGAAAAATTTCCAGCCATCTCCATGTAAGAGAGTGAACATTGCTAGACCTGCTGTTTCTGCCTTCAGGAATCCCGAGCATCAAATTTAAAGCAGCAGCTAATGATACAGCCATTTTTTGATGGTCTGCAACAGCAGCAATCACAGCCTGAAGAACATGCTTAAAGGCTCTCACAATCATCTCATGGATGCAGAGTGACTGTACATGTGACAACTTCTCAGAAAGCTTGACCTGATGCATAAACAAATATCAAACAGCAGATCCCACTTCACAATTACAATAAAAATTTATTTTATTTATAGAAATCTATAGATGCAATTCAAAAAGTCTTCTGATGCCACCTCATGAAGAAACAGAATTCAGCAATAAAGACATGATGACATCATGGGCCACTAATAGAACTTTCAAAAGAATGAAAAGGGATAGTTTTAGATGCAGTTAAAGGCATAGTTTTAGATGCAGTTAAACATGCACCAATAGTCATTTACTTTGTAATATAAGTGTATGCAATACAAGTAAGGACTTGAAAAGCAAATGGGTAAACTATTTTCAATTGGCTATCTGAAGAAACCAAAACCAGATTCCTAGAAACCCTTCCAACAGCTCGCAAACACTAAAGTCTTAATAACCACCACTGTCCAAAAGGTGGCATCAATAAACTAAGTTCTTAGTTCGAAAAAGACTTGTCACCAATGTACCTAGGATTTAACCACATAGATATTGTGGTAAAAAGTATAGGCATTGAGTATATTAGTTCCATAAAGATTGTTAGCAATGCACCTAGGCTCTGAAAGCAGAGGCATTGCACTAACAGTGAAAAACTTGCCTTGTGAATGAAACAGACATTGATGCCTTGCCTCAAGAGAACTAGCATATGCTGCATTAAGAATGGTTGACAATTAAGTAACTATCTTTTTATGCTAATGTACACTAGTATTTGGCGTATTTAAGGGTATTGAGGAAGAAACATTGTTCATATGACAGCAAATCAGTGAGCACAATAGACAAACATGTATAACCTTTTTAATAACAACAAAGTCTAAGAATGGGTGTACACCACCGTCTTAGATGACTCATGACTTCCGGAGAACTAAACAGCTTTACTGCTATAAGAAATGCTACATCTTTCTCAACCAAGTGACAAAAGATAAGAACTTTGTACGTTTAATTTAAGAAGTAAAAGCCCAGATATCTTCAGTACATATTTCTAAAAGTCAAAATCCAAGATAAAAGCCAACAAGAAACTTACAACTTGTCCTAGAGAACGCATCACAAGACCCCTAGTATGCATAAAATCCGTCAAAGTTCTCCCATCGACTGGTGAAAGCTCCAATGAACCAAAATCTGCTACCTGCAGTTCCTTATCAATACAAAATTCCTGAGAATCTGCAAAATATTTACTGAGTGGTACAAAGACTTACCAATTTTGGAAGAGCAACATCATTGTAATAGTCCTTGGACATGGCAACTAATTCTTCCAATGACTGTTCATTGCATGGTCCGTTAGCTAACACTAAAATACAAATTGAAAGCGGTAACTCAAAACTATCAAAAGTTCACCACCTTGCAATGAAGTCCAGTATCTGATTCTTTTAGACGAGCAAAGGCAGTTTCTGGCAACAATGTCTGCAATGTCGGCTCTTTTTCATGAGCAGTCATTTCAAGCTGGGATTTAGTAGAGACTGATATATCAATTTCAGCCTCTGCAGTTACGGTGTCCAAGGTTGACCTAGTCTCAGAATGCAATTTTGTATTGTTTTCATCTAATCTTTTCTTGCTGCTCTTAAGGGACCTTAGAGGTGTCCCAAGGCCCTCAACCTTCATTTCCTTTTCTGGTGCAGGTTTCTTACCCATCTCCATGGATGGCTTTTTATCCTTCTCCGTATTTTTTTGATCTTGCAGATGCTGTATCCAACAGGCTCCTAGTTCCCATCTAATATAATTATCCTTCTCAGATTCCTCTTCTTCAAGCTTGGCAAGACTTTCTTCCAGCACTTTTTCTACAAAAACTTGGGCAGCAATAAGTTCTTCATGTTCAAAATTTTGATGAAGCATCTGTTTACTGGGTTCTGAATGTGTTGTCTCATGAAGTAGTAGTCTCAAACTACAAAGTGGAGAAAGTTAGACCTCTGCATATCAAGACAAGAAGACTAAAGAAAAATAGCTAGAAAATTAGCACTATGTAAAGATTGCATTTTCATTTCTACAAATAAAATTTTTAAAAAATATTTCAGGCAATTTTGATGGAAATTGAAACATTCTAAAGCCTTGTTGAACATGTTTTAAGTACTAGAAACCTTTTGGGTAAAAAACCCACTTGTTAATTTCAAAAACTTCCAAGTGGAACCCATTGGTTTCACCTAAATCTTCTTTCATTAAAAGCAGACCATGAGTTAACCACATTGACTGCATGACACTCTCCTGGTAGAGAAATGAATGGAATAAAGATAAAGAACTTGCAAACTAATGACATAATGCTGATGGAGTTTAGAAATTCGAAAGAAATTGAGATCTTTACTTCGCATCGATGATAAACAAAACACCCATTTCCGAATAGAGCATAATAGTAAATATGGATCTACAATGAAGTAACAAATAGTGGTACAACCTGTTGATGTTAAGGGCATTGGCACCGCCATCAGGTTGCTCAAGTACAATGCTTTCAGCTGGAGGACTGACTTTCTTCTCTTCTCTGCCCTCAACTTTCACAATCGCAATGTAACCACAGTACCTTACACTAACAATACCAAGGGTGGCTATGTCCTGCACATGAAGTGTAAAACAATCATCAACTAACCCACCAAGTTTGCAACTATAACATCGAAGGTTTCAATAACTCACGTGTGCAGCTGTATTTTCATCAGCAGTGATTCCTTTCAATAGGTTCCGTTCTACTAACTTCTTTTTATGAACTCCGATCGTTTCAATTCCATCAACTTTAGTATCCACTTTAAAACTTGCATTAGAAGCATCTTTCATGACCTTGATGTTCAAGTCTCCTACTCTCTCTGTATAAGGAAACTCACCGTTTGCATACATACACTGTAATTTCTCCTTTCTTAAATGTTGCACAGCTTTAATTGCTCTGAAAATAGCAATGTCAACAAATAGGCTATGAAGAAGGAAGGCTTTCCTGTCCCGTATCTGCCTCTCCTCCACAGTCTTGCAAGGCATGCATGCAAGGAACAGAAACTCATCAGCCCAAGGTATCAAATCATTTTGCCCATCTCTTCCAAGACCACCGCCATTACCTCTCCACATTTCATCCTCTACAGGAAGAGGAGGAAAAGATGAAGGTGACTGTGCAGCAAATGGTGGGATAAGCCATGTGTTTGCTCTAAATCCATAAGGAAGATTCCCAAACTGAAGAAGAAGATAGCAAAAAAGAACAAATCAGTTCTGATAGACATAGATACGCTCTACAACAAGTTACCTCCTTAATTAGCACTATATTGCTGCTGCTTTCTCGATGCAGTCAAAGCAAATTCAAGAGTGTGTATCAGCACAACGATTGTGTACCTTATTTCGCTCCAGGAAAGCTTTCATTAGGTCATCAAAAGCCTGAAACACAAAAAAGAGATAATCAGTTCCAATCAAAATAGTTGGCAGGTGGGAACGATGTGACTAAGATAATAAGGATAGACATTTGTTTATTCTAACGGTCTAAGCAACTAAAAGCCTGTTTCCAGATAAAGCCAGCCTGAGGAAAACCTTGCCTATCTCCTTATGTATCATTACATACTTTGAGAGCCCACAACAGATGAACACAGAAAATGATACCAAGACCTTCCAAGTAATATTTTTCGTGTTGGCGAACTTGTACGATTCAACAAAAGATGAAGATAATCAGAGTTAGGGTAGCATAATTTCCCCCATTAAACTCAAATAAGACGTCCAAATCAAGATAGAGTAGAGAAATGAAACTAACTTTATCAAAGGCTCTACTAAGCTGCCGTAGTAAATCAACAAGATTGTGGCATAGAATCCGCTGTTTTCCAACACTATAAAACCCCTTTCTACAAGCTTCAACCTGAACCAACTTCCCGTTGCAAAGTTTCACCTGGAAAATAAACCAAACACATTATCAACAATTTCAAAACATAACAGAAAAACAAAAAGCGTAAACGAACTATCGCCTTACGTCCAAAGAGAAAAGATGATCATCGGCAGTAATCTCATCAACTTGCCGTCTGATTGCCCTCCTAATAACTGGAGCATGAGTCGCATTAGAGATTATACGCTAAGGGAAGAAATGGAAACAGAAAGATATCAAATCGTACATTGAATAGGAGGAGTAAGGTGGGAGAGAGAAAAGAACTCGTAAAAACTCCCAAGCTTAGGGCACGAATGGTCCATCTCTCCTTCTGTCTCCGTCGGTACATCTTTCGAAGACGGCTTCGTCGGAGACGATATCTTCGGGCTGGCTGCCGCTCCCGCCGAGGAGGCATTTGCCGACTGCAATCTAGCCGTGGCCTTCTTGGCATTATTCTTATCTTCTCCAACCGCCGCATTCTTTCCTGCGTCGGACTTGGGCTTTTCCGACGGACCAAACCACGTAGTGCAGGCGACAATGTCCAAAAGCCGTCTAATGTGCGCCACCGCAAGCTCCTCATCGTAGTTCTCTAAAAGCAGGAAAGATGAGAGTGAATGAAAAGAGAAGACAAGCAATGGTCAACTGCGCTCGCCCATGTGAATACTTTTCTTTTTAAGTTTTAACTTCACGTAAGCGCGTCGTTTCCACGCATCGCGCATAGTTAACTAGTATCAACGTCTAGTTTTGGTTCGCGCCTTTGCTTGACCGGGAGAAGCAAACAAACGGTATGCGGTTGGTTACTCCGTGATATGAGATAACGGCGTCGTTTATATGCAACTACCGTTATTTACTTGTTTGTGTAATTTTTTAAAAAATTCGGACTTATTTAAAATATCTCGTATTGACATGATAAGTTGTCAATATTAAAAATATCTCCTCGTCCTCGTCATTGTCATATTCAACCCAAAATCTCGTAATAAAGTAAGATATGAAAAGATTTAATAATATATAATCTTATTATTATATAAGAAACTATTTTTAATAGACCCACTTATTAAACTTAATAATATCTCTGAAATCTTTAAATGCTAACATGGCCATGAGAGTACCATAATAACATGAGTTCTAAATTTTATGTACCTTTTAGATTTTGGCAGGGGACAAATACATGTCCCACCAAACTTTTCATTTGGAACGTAAAACGATGTAATATCCATTACTCGCAAGGTTATTTCTTTGCGGCTAAAAGATCATGAATTTGAGTTAGAGAAATAATATCTTTATAAAATATATAAAAAAAAAGGCCACGTGTAATTGACAAAAATAACCCTTATTTTTTAAATGATTTTTTTATAATTTTTATACAAATATTAATTAATTACAAATTAATTAATATTTGTATAAAATTGTAAGAAATGGAGCAAAATAACCATTAGACTTTGATTAATATAATTTTAACCCTTTATTTTATGTTTTTTTCATGTTGGTATAGTCAGGATTTAATACCTTCAACTAAGGTAAGCACGCAAGGCTTGAGCGCCAAAACATCCACCATGTCCTTTAACATTGGCCCTCGCACCTAGTAAAAAACAAATATATATTTATATAAAAGATGTAATATTTTATATGCATATAAATCGCTTTTTTAGAATTAAAATTACAAAAGAATAATAAAGCATGAGTCCAACTAAAAGTTACCAAACTTCTTAAAAAATAATTTATTTTAATTTTAATTTTGAATTTGAATTTGTCATATAATAAAAAATTGAGCGATGGTGACATTTTTTAAAATATGATAAACGAAATAAAAAAAAGATCAAACCTTTAGATATTCGAAGTTCATTTAAGTCTAGACGTAACACATGGGCCTCCAATACCAAGCGGAAAATGGGAACCACAGTACTTGCTAGGAAGTAGTACTCTACTTACCTCATGGGACAAAGAAAAATTTGTCAAGTAGCAAGTTTCAGTGTTGACGGACAGAAGCCGACGAACATCTATTAACCTGTCAGTCGATATCCCCTGTTCCCAAACATTAGTCATAGTTATTACATGTTGAACCAATTCAAGAGAAGAGAATGCACTTACCACGAGAGTGACGGAACTTACACCTACCATGCAATGCAAGCAAGAAACAAAACCTCCAGTTCCTATCTAGTGTTTCAAGTTTTCTACATGGTATTAGATTAGTCCCAATTGCAGTCAATTTACTCTAACTTTTTATAATCACCATCTACGTATTCCACGTATATGGAGAGTTTAAGTTGAAGTATTTTTCTATTGGAATTGGGAATCTATGGAGTTGACAAGGAAGCTCTTGCCAACGTCAGAACATTGCACGTTCATTACTGTCTGCTTCTTTATACATCATCAGTTGTACCATTTAGAAAAGAAGCACGGTCCTCACTTCACTGGAGGTTAGTACAAAACAACATTCAATATCAAGAAAGCTACCCTAACCAGAAATTCGGTGCTTCTGTTTTTTCTTTTCTTTCTTCACTTGCTACCAAATTCCCAATCAGCCAATCCTTGACTGAAAACCAGTGTTTCGTTACTGATTGGTCATGACTATAAGAAAACAATATTTTAAGTGTCCAGGCTAGGCCACAAGCAAAAACCAAATTCGCAATCTGCAAAGAATAACTTACCAATCACAAACAGAAGATACCTATAGGATTGTGTTTGGAAGAATACGTTCAAGTTAGATATGTATGAACAAATAGAAGTAGTATCACTAATATTTTAACTAGATGCCAATCCCATAAAAGAATCTGCTAATAATTCCAAAGCGAGAACCACTTCTGTGGGATTACCATACCTTTAGAACCACAAGAGTTTCATCAGGAAGTTTTACAGTGATATCGGTAACAACTGGAAGAACTGCAACATCGAAACATTATTAAACGGGGCATTCAACTGACAAAAGATTATGAACATAGAAACAAAATATAAGAAGGAAGATAAAGCTGATGATACCTTTCTCTTCTTTCTTCTTCTTATCTCCTTTTGCCTTGCCACGACTGTTCCTTGGTGCCATTTTCAAATTGAACTAGCTATACGTCTTCAAGTTACCTATTTCATTAAAGATGAATTATTTTAGAGAAAAAGAACAAACAAAGCCCAGGAAGTTACCGGAAACAGAATTAGCTGGAGGTCACTGGTTAGAATTGTAGCTAAAGATTTCCAGTCCATAACTTGAATAATTCCATTCTAAAAAATGTCATAAAGCATTTGAAAGCAAAAGATGATAAAGCAAACTATATAAGAAAGCTTTCAGAACAATGACTTCCATTAACAGCATGTTGATAGTTAGAGCTTAAGAAACAATCATTACCCAGATAGCAGAAAGTCCAGAACTCGAAGAATTCTGGAGCTTCAATATTGAAGAATACAGATAGAGAATGTGAGAAAGAGATTGAACAGAGTCTTCAATGCAATAGGAAAGCTGAGGACAAACGAAACTGGGCAAACAACTCAGAGCTGAAACCAAGCTATATAGTCAGCGGAGAACCGCAAACAGAGATTAAAAGGGTAGCTAAAAACAGCGAGCGAAGGGACTTGAGAAATGGGATAACGATGAAGAGGGCATAAACCATTAAAGAGGTAACGAAGGGAATGGTAAGGAAGCGAGAGTGAGAAACAAAGAGAAGGGAGGAGATATAGAGAAGGGTATGATAAGGAAGGAAGGGCGGAGATTTAACGGTCAGATGATAAAATGGCATTTTATGGAAGTTTCTGGGCTATTAAAGTAATTATAAAACCAAATAAGTTGATGCAGGTAATTCAGCACTCTTATCTTTTAATTAGAGTTTTCGAGTTCGAGTTTTAAGAATAAAAAAATTTGTTTAGCTAATATTTTATTTTTTACGAGCTGACCCATACGAACGGAGATTAATCTGAGAGTGAATAGTTTAAGAAACCTTTTTATAGTTAAGACTGTCTTAGAACTTCGGGTTAACTCAAAAAAAATTTTAATTACAACTTGGATATTTTTTAAAAAAATTAATGGAAAATAAAAAAAAATACGGAATATATTGGCAATTAGGGGAAGGAACTGATTGTGGAGTACAAGAGTTATATGTTCGAATAACGAAAATATTATTTTTATAAAAATTACAAGAAAAAAAAGATTGCGTGACTATTCCCGACTTTTGCACAATAATTAGAGAATTTTCTCGTAAGAAAGAATTTGTGATATGGACTTCGCAGCCAAATTTGTTCTCATTTAACAGACGAATACAAAAAGATTAAATTGGATGGTTAATAGATGTTGAGTTGTAAGACTTAAATTTCACACGGCTCCTACAATAGAAAATGACTAATTTCTTTTTTTCTCTAATTATTAAATTTTGCTACATTAAACATTTTTATATATTCAAATTTAAACTTTAAGAGGGCTACGTAACGTACGTCTTTTGTAGATACCAACGGGTTGGATCGTTTTATGTAGACAATTTAAAATCAATCTAAATACTGTGAATTTAGATTTAATTAGTTAATTTTAATTTATGTCAATTTCCATAATGTATTTAGTCAATTTAAAATTTTATTAAACTGCATTTATTCATATCTAACGTATCATCCAAGCTAGTGTCTTGCTCTCCTTCGTCTGGAGTTCTGCTTTGAGTCAAAAAGGTTGGTCATTTTAGGTCCAAACTTGAATGGAAGGCTTAAAGCATCAACTACTATTTATAATCTATCTGACGTTACCACATGAGCCTTGCCTCTTTAGTCGAACACCATGTGGTATAGATCTCTCATTCAAGTCGATGTCAGCATTTTAATGGTTTTACGAATGATACAACTATTTTACATATCTTTTGTCCCGATTCCACGAGAAAAACGAATTTCCCGTTTTACATTTGAAGAACTTCCTCCTAATGGCAGAAAATAACATTTGTTACTTTTCGAACAAGCGACACTAAATAAAATTTTAAAAATATATAGTAATTTGTTAACCACATATTTTGAATAAAATATTTGACGAGATGATAGGTTCAATTTAGTTACAAATAAAGGCCCTATTTTGCAAACAGCTGATTGTATTAACGGTTAGCTAATTCTATCAGCTGTTAGCTGATAGCTGATTTAATCCAACAGATTACATTAGCTGTTTGTTAAAGATGTTTGATAAAATTAGATGTTTAGTATCAGCTGTTTATATGTAAAATGACTTATAACGACATGACTTTAAAAAATATATAAAGATATGAATATTATATATCTTAGTATTTCGTTAAATATTCTTATAAAAATTTAAATTTTAGATATTTAATTCTACAAAAATTAAATTTATAAAATAATAATAATTATTAACTTTAATAAAATATAGAACATTTAATAATAATAATAACAATAATCATCATCATCATCATCATAACGAGTAATATTGATATTTATTATTTAATTAGTTTTACTAATTTAAATTAGACTATTTTAACAAAATAAATATATAAATATTATTTTATCATCGTAATATTGATATTTATTACTTAATTTAAAATT
>JANITX010000004.1:6074464-6095394 GCA_027564395.1 Erythroxylum ulei | reverse complement strand
GTATTCTTTAATTGTTTGTATATATTTTTATATAAATAAATTATTTTTAATATAAATCACATAAAATAAAATAAAATTTATTAAATAATTAATACTAATATTTTTATATAATTAATAATAAAATAATAAACCTCCTGCAACAATCATTTTAATATAAGGGGTATAAAAGTCATTTATTATACATTACATTCCATTCCATTCCATCCATCTTCCAAATAATATTTCACTACATTACATTATGAACCCTTCCATCTTTCCTAAACAACTTTTTATTATATTACATTCTATTTCATTATAAACCATTTCATTCCCTTCTATTCTATTACATTCCATTCCATTAATTAATATCCAACCAAACAGGCCTTACACTTCTCCACGGTAAATGACCAAAAAGACCATTAGAATCCCACGTCCCATCATGCGGAATGTAATCCTTAACTTCAGCGTCTTCATTACCCACTATATACATGCCCTCTAAACTATGCACAAAGGGGTTCTTGAAGCCAACAATCCTTCAACCCTCCATTGAAGGCCTTTAGCAAATATTGAAATTTTAATAAATAATTCAATTAAATATAACACATTTTTCATGCTAATTATTTTTACCTTAAAAAAAGTTTATTTTTGGTATTGGCTTTGACTATTTAATGTTATATTTTAATGATAAAATGATCTTAAATGATTATATTTTAAGCAATATTAAATAAAATTTTAATAATAAAGTGAAAGAGTTTTTCAATTATGCATTTTATATAAATTATTAAAATTTAAATCAGAAAATTTTGAAAATAAATTAATTTAAAATTAATAAAATAAATATACTTC
The DNA here is from genome assembly GCA_027564395.1 of Erythroxylum ulei. NCBI lineage: Eukaryota > Viridiplantae > Streptophyta > Magnoliopsida > Malpighiales > Erythroxylaceae > Erythroxylum > Erythroxylum ulei. The sequence goes on along the minus strand of JANITX010000004.1, from coordinate 6,094,569 downwards.
AATTGAATTAAATTCGAACTTATACTGTATTTATATATACGTATATATATTCAAATTTAATTTAAAAACTTCAAAACTTATAATATCCATTTTTATTATTCTTGCATACATAATTTTGAATTAGGCTTTAATGAACAATTCAAATTTATTTTATTAAATGAATATGTATTTTTATATTTATTAAAAGTTTAATCAAGTTCAAATTTATTAATTTTTTGAATTATACTCAAGTTAAAAATTCAAATATTTATTATATGAATTTATATTTTTTTAAAAATAAAATTTTAATAAATTCAGCATAATTGGAGAAAATTTTCTTATCATTTTTTTCAGGATTATAATTTAGCATCCAATTAAAACTATCTAATTGTTACTGTTCTTGAATAAATCTCTGTCATTTATTACAATAAATTGGAATAGGATGTTAAAGGCACGGCAATCTGAGACCCGCATACCTGCTTGCGGTTCTACCGAAATCGGTAAGTACGTCTTGACGACCAAACAGGGGGCCCACCTTCATGGTTGTGGTCCGGGTTCACGCCGACAAATAACCGCTTCCTATTATCGGAACCGAAGCGAATAGCCGAGAGCTCCTGGACGGTCCACGGTTCCCCTCGTAAATTCGTGGGGCCCACAACCCGACGCAGAGACCCGAAACTACACCAGAGGTATAAATACTCGGACCCAAATCAGCGCACGACCACTGACCAAACCTCCCAAATTTTTTTCGCTTGGCGCTCTCTCCCTAATCGATTTTATTTTTTGGCTGCAATTTTTGGAGCCAAAACACGCTACCTTCCACCGTCTAACACTTCCCCGTCAATCTCTTAACCTTAAGAATCGTAAGTTCTAATCTGTCTTCTCGACATTGTTTGTGCCAAGTGAATTTTTCTGGTGTCCTTGAAGTTAGTTAGCGAAACCTATTCCCTTTGTCCTGTAACGCAGTTCGAGTTTCTGTCTCTTCAAGAGCCCCCTAATTTGAGTTTTCTCGGGAATTTTCTTTTTGTGGGAAAAACTCCAATCCTTGTTTGGTGGTGTAAACTTTACGATCGGAATATAGCATTGGTATAAAAAGGTCTCCTTTTGGGTTTCTTCCTGCAAAATAAGATTAGGAGACGTGCGCCTATTTCGAGTCTGGAGATTCTGTTTGTTTGATTCCCCTAGTTAGGTTTCGCATCCAATTTTGGGGTAATTGTACTATTGGCGGGTGTTTGATATATTTCGCGTGACTATATACTGAGTTTTGAAGGGTGAAATTGTCAAGTTCTTACGTTTTCGATTCAGATTTCGGTTTCTGGTATAAAATTAGGGTTTTTGATTGTTGGGTGTGACGCTAATTTGCTGAATTGATATGGTTAGAGGATGATAATCAAAAGAGTTGTAAAAGTCAAAATGCCGAATTTAAAGGTGTGCAAGATGGAAAAGCCTTGCATTGAAGACGAGGAAGAATACGCGTGTAGATTGATTCCGAAAAAGAGAAAAGCTAATGGATACAACACGAATTCAGTCGCTATGTACAATGGGATTGAGGATTTTAGCAGTGGTTCTGGTTCTTGGTGCACCGAGGGGCCCTACTGGGCCGCCGATGTCCAGTCTCAATCGAAGAGATTGAAGAAACAGAGCTGGGAAGAGTCTCGTTCACCTTTAATCAGGTCTTTGCGAGGGCGAGTGCAGATGCTTCCATCGAAGTTTAGTGACTCGGTGCTGAATAAATGGACGAAACAAAATTACGACACTGAGTCAAGCTCCGATGATGACGAAGGTATTGATGTTAGGAATGAGCATAATAGAAAAGGGCATGCAAAGCATAAACTTGAGGTGCGTGGTTTAGGGTACAATGATTTTGAGTATAGAAACTGTGGTGCAAACTCTTTGAGTTCGCGTGATTCATTTATAGAAACTGAGGAATGCGAACTCAATTTTAGAAGTACCGGTTCTGATATATTGGTGAAGAGAAGAGCCGAAAAGGAGTTTTATAAGCCAGAGGACTTTGCTTTGGGAGATATGGTATGGGTTAAGTGTGGGAAGAGCTACCCGTGGTGGCCAGCAGTTGTCATTGATCCAATATTACAAGCTCCTGATACGGTTCTTCGTTGTTGTGTTCCTGGGGCCATCTGCGTGATGTTTTATGGGTATTCTAAAAACGGGACGCAAAGGGTATTTCCTTTTTCTTTTTGCAAATTGGTTGGTGTATATTGCCTTTTAATTATTTAATTAGATTAATTATTTATGGTGGTGCAGGATTATGCATGGGTGAAACAAGGAATGCTATTCCCTTTTTCCGAATTTATGGACCGGTGAGTAGCTAATCATCGCTACGTTAATTTTTATACGGTAATTTTTAGTATGTTTTTCATTTTTGTTTCTTCAGGTTTCAGGCACAGACGCAACTGTACAAGTGTAAGTTGAGTGACTTTCAGAAGGCACTAGAGGAGGCAGTTTTAGCAGAAAGTGGGATCCATGATGCCAACGGTGGCTGTACACAAGTGGGCAGTGCAGAAGCTTACTCCGAGGGATTACAAGAGGTTGACGGTTCAATAGAGGACCAAGTCCAGGTAAGTTTCTGTGGAACTCGTTTGTAATATTTTGGGACAGGGATGCCCAAACTGAGCCTGAGCCACCCTTTTTTTTTGTTTTTCTTTTTGATACTCCGTCCAAGGTAGAGTTTGAACCCAATCAAAGTAGGTTTGTCCCATTGATTTCGGTTCAGTTCGGGTTCTGGCTTTTTTGTCTTCCTTAGTTGAGTGATTTATATGACATACATAGTTTTTTTAATTGAAAAAGTAGTATAAAAAGAAGTTTAGCTATAGATTATCTCATTATAAAAAAGGCATATCAAATATTCAACACTGAAATCCATCCCCTTGCATATTTTTATGGTTTTTTATTTTTAAGCCTAAAAAATTACCATGAAAACTGTGTTATATTTTATTGGAGTATTGGAATCCAATATTTTATCAACTATGCTAAATTTCCAATAGATTAATCTTATAAGAGCTACTGATCGGCAGAAGAAGCACCTTTACAATGAGACCAAAATGAATCCTAAAATCTAGAATTGTCTCTATCTCTCGAATTTGAGCCTACTCTATCAAAGCCCAAAACCAAACCCCTAAAATCCTTGTCAAGTGTTTAATCACATTTTCTATCCTTGTTCTCTACAGCCAACACAATCACGTTATAGCTATAGCTGATAAAAACTTTGAATTCAGCTTCCGTGTCTCCTAGGTTTTCTCATGCTAACTTCTTTGTGTTTTCTCTATCTGGTATTAATTCCTTTGCTTATTTTTGTCCATTTTATGATCTTTTAATTTTGCTTATACTTGGGATGGAAATGATGGTATAAAGTAAAAGGTCTGAGCAGGAAGGTATTGGTGGACAGTAATGGATGTTTAAAGTATGGTGAGAAGGGAGAGGGCCCCTGTGCTTTGTTTGAGTCATGGCATTGCCACTCTCGCAAACTCTCCTACAACAAAGATGCCATGCTCAAGCTTTGAGCATTGGTAATGGGGTTGAAATAAAAGGCGTGGGCTGCATTCTAGTATTGAATGCTAGTATAGACTTCTCCCTATACTTGTGGTGTCACCTTACTTGTTAGCATTCTTTTGCTGCCACCAGGCTTCCTCTTTGATTCAACCTTGTTGCTGATCCATCTGCCGTTTGATCTGTTCTTTTTTCTTCAAATAATATGTCAGTCATCTGATACTTAAATAGAGATTTTTGGTTGTAATCCCTATACTTTTGTATTAGAAGCGTCCAGCGTGTTAGTGCTTGCTGCCAAATATTACTTGGAGCAAAAGGAGGATTGCAATAGATCATACTTGGAGCAAAATTATCCTGCTATTGTGGAAACTGTGAATATTTAGTTGTTTATATTATAATATATCCAACGGAATTTTCAGGATGTACGTTACAAGGAAATGAAACGCTGTGACAGCTGTAATCTAATAGTGCCATGCAAAATTTTGAAGAATAGGAGGGGCTCAATATGTCAGACTGAAATTTTATGTAAACACTGTGCGAAGGTTCTTGAGGATACTTTTCTCTTAATTTATCTATTAGTCTTTTTCTTTATTTCTCAATTTCTTTTGTTGATGAGGGTGATGATTAGAGTCATGCTTCTTGCAGTTGAGAAAATCAAAGCAGTACTGTGGAATATGCAAGAAGATTTGGCATCATTCTGATGGTGGCAGTTGGGTGAGATTATTATTATTACGCATTGGGTTTTTTAGTTGTCCATTGAGAAAATATGTTGTGCTGTGACTTGACATATTGCTGATTGCAAAACTTTCTTGATTAGGTTTGTTGTGATGGTTGCAATGTTTGGGTGCATGCTGAGTGCGACAATATTTCCAGAAAAAATCTGAAGGTATTAAAAGCTAATATACCCTCCTTTCTCTATGTAAATTTCATTACTGCATTTGAAGTTAGAGGCTAAACTGATTTTGTGCTTTCAAGGATCTGGAGCACATTGACTATTATTGTCCAGACTGCAAAGTGAAATTCAAACCTGAATCATCAGGATTAGATAGAAGGAAGCCACCAATTAAGTCTGTTCCTCAATCTTCTTTCTATAAGTATGTATCCAGTTTTGAATTTGACATTGTAGAATTATTGTCAAAATCTTAATTTTCCTGGAAGCTCTTAATTAACTGGTCTAATTTGCATCAGTTCTTTGGCCAATGCTGGGCAAGCAATGCAACCTGACAAGGTGACTGTCCTGTGCAATGGCATGGAAGGAACATATCTTCCTGAATTTCATGCGTATGTTAATACAAATTTCTCCATTTGCTCTAATTTTCCCATTATTTGTTCTTCTCAGCCTCTTCATTAGTTATGACTGTTTACTGAGTTCTCTGGTGCTGTTTTGATGCTAAAGGTCTTGAAATTTAGAAGCATAAAATTAAGTATTACCCATTATCAGATTTTTCTACTAGCTAGGTGATTAGTTTTGGCAGTAAGTTGAGCATATACTGTTGGGCTTCTCTTCTTGTATTATGAACGCATTTTTAGTCTATTGTACAGAAACTTAATCATGCTGATGAACTTTTGTATTTGCTTCTAGAATTGTGTGCAACTGTGGTTCTTGTGGGTCACGAAAGCAAACACCAAGTGAATGGGAAAGGCACACCGGTTGCAGAGCTAAAAAATGGAAGTATAGTGTGAAGGTCAAGGGTTCAATGATGACATTGGAAAATTGGGTTCGTATATATCTTGTCTTTATGAAAGCATGATGTCATCTCTGGCTCAGTTGGTGACACAAATTTTTATTTTTTGGACTTTGCAGCCAATTTGCTTAGTTTAATAATATTGCTTGCTGTAGTTAAATTTTATTATGCTACATGATACTGATCATTGATTTTTAATGGCACACCTAGTCATTTTGCACTAAAAAGGGAATGGATCAAAGAAGTTGAGGATTAGTTTTTCAATGCTTGAAATAACTAAGCCCTAAATACATATAGTTGACTTGATGTGTTGGCTTATTCCTGAATTTAACTAGCAGTATTATGAACTCTAGTCTCAGAAGTGAATCAAACCTGAGTTGTAAATCTCATTGTGTCATGATTTATTCTTTCCCTTCAGATGTAGTTTGGTGAAGGCCTATAATGTAAAACGTTCTTTATGCCATTTCCTAGAAATGTTTGAGTTGATGATACACTGTATCATTGACAATTTTGCAGAAGCTGAATTCGAATCTGTTATGTGTTTGAAGTCCTTTTGGCTCTACCAAGTAATTAATGCTCTTTTCCTCCTCCAATACATGTGAATTCGACTCTGTTATGTGTTTGAAGTCCTTCTGGCTCTATCGAGTCATTGATGCTCTTTTCCTCCTCCAACACATGTAGACGTTTGACCAGGATTTTTTTTTGAGTTCACCAACTAGTTTCTCCTCCCTTCAGGTGTCAGCTTTGTTTACATTACCTAGAGATAAGACATTCCTTCTATAGTAAAACTGGCATAAATTTTGAAGGAGCAGTAAGTATGTCTGTGACAATCAAACAGTTGAGTAGAAGAAAGTGATTCTTTAGCGTGTAATCTTAATCTATAGGTGATTTGAAATCGGGGATGCTTCAATTCTTTTCTTATGTTCAATTTGATTGTCTATTTTTGTTATATTTTAGTGTACTGTTATCATCATGTTCTTTGTCTGCACTGTACTGTTAGTTGTTCATTTTAATTTCGTTCATAATTGGATCATATAAACCTTGTAAATATGCTATAGGGATATGGCTACATCATTTGAAGGTAGTTATTTCTCTGTTGGTCAATAATTTCAGTGAAATTGTTGGGGCCTTTTCAATCTGAAAATTTTCATGCTCCTGTTTTTTGGTTTAGTGTAGCATAGTTCTCATTTTAATTGTGAAGACAAAGAGTTCCTTTATATTGCCACATTCCTTTCTTGTGAATGACATGAAAATACTGCAGATTGCCGAGTTCAATGCACATGGTGTAAATCCTCAGAGACTGGATAAGCAGAAGTTGTTCGCCCTTTTACAAGGTAATTGTTGTTCATCATTCAACTTGTTGAGGACTCCAATTTTGCCTCTCTCTTTGGCTCCATAAATTGTAGCTTGGGTGCAGAAGGTCTCCATGTGTTATTGGCTAATTGGAAAGTTTAATTTTATCTTCGCAGAGAAGTATGAACCTGTTTCTGCAAAATGGACAACAGAAAGGTGCGCTGTTTGTAGATGGGTTGAAGACTGGGACGACAATAAAATGATAATTTGCAACAGGTGGATTCTATATGTTTATTGGCTTCTTAAACTCTATTAGTTAATGGGAAATTCATATGCTGGTGGGAGCAACTTTTGTTTTGAGTTTAATCTGAACATTAGTAAGAGAAGTCGCTTTTGTCCATCTGGATTTACGGAAGACACTTTGTCTATTCAGATGTCAAATAGCAGTTCATCAGGAATGCTATGGGGTGCAGAATATTCAGGATTTTACTTCATGGGTGTGCAGAGCTTGTGAAACACCTGGTGTTGAAAGGCAATGTTGCCTTTGTCCTTTAAAAGGCATGTCCTTTCATTTAGCTCCTTAACATATTTTTCCTGTCATTCTTTCCCGTTGCTATTTGACATCTTCGAAATGCATGGTTCTTTTAATTCTCTAATTTGCAAGTATTTCTACAGGTGGAGCCCTAAAACCTAGTGATGTTGAGACGCTATGGGTTCATGTAACATGTGCTTGGTTTAGACCTGAAATTGCTTTCTTGAATCACGAGAGAATGGAACCTGCCACTGGAATTCTTAGAATACCATCAACTTCATTTTTAAAGGTATGTTGTAATCTGAACAATCTTACATTTTTTCACATCAAGTCTTCACACTAGTTTAGTAGTCCTTCTGTGGCATAATTTCGTCCAAACAGGTGAATGAATTTACTGGTTTAATTGTGCTACATTGCATTTATTTAAAAGGGGTTAACCACAAATTTATGTGTGATACAGAGTTGTGTTATCTGTAAGCAGACTCATGGTTCGTGCACCCAATGTTGCAAGTGCTCCACATATTTTCATACGATGTGTGCATCTAGAGCAGGTTACTTTATGGAAGTAAGTTTTCTTGTGCAGCTTTTTCCTCTTGCAATTATGCATAACTCTGCAGTATCATTTTTGTTGATTTTGTCATCACCTGAGAATTTCTTGATCTATTTGCTAAACTTTCAGTTGCTCTGCATGGAGAAAAATGGAACCCAAGTTACAAAGAAGTTGATCTACTGTGCTACTCATAGGTTAGGAACTGTACCCACTTCATCATTTGCTTTATGTTGTATCTGATTTCCTGGTATGTAGAGGAGAGTGAGAAATTATGATTCTGTGCATTCTGCTGCTCATTTATTGACTTATGTTCTATGCTTTCTTACCATGGATCAGGACCCCAAGCCCTGATTCTGTCATAATCATGCGTACTCCTTCAGGTGTTTTTGCTACTAGAAGCTTGCTTGAAAATCAGAGTATGAGCTTTAGGGGTTCAAGATTAGTTTCTTCGAGGAGAATTGAAATAGATGAGCCCTCAACATCTGAGTCTAACGAGTTTGAGCCTCTCTCTGCTGCAAGATGCCGTTTTTTCAAAATATCAAAGAATAAGGTAATTCATCAGAATTGCTTTACCCTTCCAATGCCTTCCTTTTTATGCTCATTTTCCAGTGGATCTTTGCTATATATCCCCATGATTTTCATGCTCCTCAAGACATGGCATTTTAACTTTGACCCAGTCCGAGGCTCTTCTGCTTTGCTTACTGCTGGTATTTTATGATCATTGAAATGCCTGCATCTCATTATTTCCTCATATATGCAGATGGTTGAGATGATCCCAATATGCCACCGATTGATGGGTCCCAGACATCATTCTTTAAATGCTATAGATACCTTGATCACCTATAAGGTATGCTCTAGTTTTCATTATTCTGTCAAATTTTACTTTTAGTGCCTGGAGCTAGAGAGTATTTCTTGTAAAGTAAGAATGAAAAGTACTACAGTTCTTTTGGTTGTTGGACGTAACAGATCAGCTTGTGTTGTTTAACAGCAGGAAATGGAAGATTCTGCGGTTTTCTCTTCATTTAAGCATCGACTTTCCCATTTACAGGTGAACATCCATTCTGCAGATGACTTGGTTACTTTTTCCCACTCAATGTAATTTTAATAAATGAAATGTTTCTGTTTTCAGAAAACTGAAAAACTTCGGGTTTGCTTTGGTAAATCTGGCATACATGGGTGGGGCCTCTTTGCTCGTAGAAACATTCAAGAGGGAGAAATGGTACTTGGCTTTAATTTTCAGTTAAACTTGTTTTGTCCATTTTGTAAATCAATATCCCTAGTGACGTGAGAGGACTTCTTGAAACTTGGTTACCTTAATACTTGTACAAACTTAGTACCTCTTTCCCTCCTGTATATCCATTTCATTGTTAGTAAATGTGCTCTTTATTCAGGTCATTGAGTATCGTGGAGAGCAGGTGAGACGGAGTGTGGCAGATCTGAGGGAGGCACAATACCGTGTGGAAGGCAAAGATTGTTATGTGAGTCATTGCTACTCATCTTTAAGTGCATGGTATATGTACCAGCCAATGTGCTTCCAATAATTTGCATCCTTAGGAACTTCTTTTACTTCACCAAAAGCTCATTTTACCTTCGCTGTCCTGGTGATTTATGAGATTATGGCATTGATACAAAATATTGAGACACCTGCTTTTGTAATGTTTGAATATTTTCTTAGTATGGTTTCTCTCTTTTTTCCTTTTCTGCCTTTGTGTCTCTCATGCTTGTCTGACCAATCAAATACCTTAATAAATTTGGTAAACATATGTTTTGAACAAGCTTAAAAGCTAATATACAGTCTTAACGAACTTCTGCATACTTGACAACTGCTTTTTCTAGAACTGACTTAGTTGTATGATATCTCTTGCTCCAATGCCAGAAATTTGGACAGGTCTTACTTGGTTGCGAATTTGTGGATATTGCTAGCTTTGATATTACTCTATACTTTGTAAATCTTATGTAATCAAATGTCATTGCAGTTCTTCAAGATAAGTGAAGAAGTTGTAATTGATGCCACAAACAAGGGGAATATAGCACGGTTAATCAACCACTCGGTATGTACTTATAATGGCTCCTATATTTTTAGAAACTTACACTGTTTGTGAAACAATGAGATGATGAAAACATTACGGGAGCCTGATAAGATATTCCATCCTCACGAGCTGTCTATAGCCATGGGCTACTGTTTGGCCCTGGATTCTTTCACAGCACTCTAATCACTGTGAGTACTTGTATGGAGGGCCTGAAATCAGAATAATTGTCTAGGTTTAGCATTTTCTTGGACAACTATTGAACTGGCTCCAGGAAATTCTTAATTTTGGTTTGCAGTACAATTTGGTGATGTGAAAATCATAAAACAATTTTAATGAACCTCTAATGTGGTCACCTTACTCTGTGGATTTGAGACTGTTACTTGTGTCCTGTAATCTAATAAGAGATTGTGGTGACAAAGAACTTGATATGATTTTGAGGCTGGAACAACCCTTTGAAATGACAGCGAAGGATTATTACTTCTTTATATGGTTCTTGGCATGTCCTGTAATCTGACGCAACTTTTTCCTCATCAGTGTATGCCCAACTGCTATGCAAGGATAATGAGTATTGGAGATGCAAAAAGCTGCATAGTTCTTATTGCTAAGACCAACGTCTCTGCTGGTGATGAGCTAACGTAAGATATATCTATTCTCCTAACCTTCTTACTTCCACAATATTGATTAATCTCAGCTAACAACGTATGAAATGTTATTTACTTTCTAAACCCTCCACAGGTATGATTACTTGTTTGATCCAGATGAGCGGGACGAGCTGAAAGTCCCCTGCCTATGTAAAGCTCCAAACTGTCGGAAGTTTATGAATTAGGTTTACAAAATTTTGTATTCCAAATGTAAATATCTGAAAGCACTTGTCTATTCTTTCTCAAATAATGATTTGATTACTGGTGGAATGAAACCGAAGAAAGGAGAGAAATGTGATCTGTTTAGGAGCCTTTAACTGAGTAGGGATTGATAATTGAGGTGAGGCTGCGGCCTGCAGTCATCTAATTAATTATAGGTCGACTTTGTTTCATTCCTTTACATTATTGGAACTGAGCATGTTCGTTTCGGACTTCTCAAAGCCAAGCCTAACTTTGTTCTAAAATCGGACCGAGGGGTGTTCTAATTATAAAATAGTTGTGAACTTGTTGGTTTCTGTTCTGATAAGGTAGATAAATACTGTGATTGAAGTCTATTTGATTTGAAAATTGTGGAAGATAACAGAAGACGAGGGAGCGATTGAGAAGAGAGAGGTACATGAACTTCCATATCTAGAAGTCTGAAATTATTCCTGAAAACAGTTTATGACGAACACTGATCAGTGTTTCTTGGTACTTAGTTCCTTTAGCTTTTAAAGCTGAGGAAAAATTCTGAACAACTCTGAATTTGACCTTATTTTGGATCGACAGGGTTTTTGTGATCAACTAATTTTCGCATATAATAATACTACATTATGTTATCTTATGATCTCGTCATAAGCTCTGACCATAAATACTTGACGTATTGGTTAATGTTTGGAGCAAAAAAATAAAAAAGGGGCCGCTGGTCACGCCTTAAGTCATAAAACAAAAGGTTTGATATAGTCTTAGCAGGAAACAAACCTGCATTTTGCAACTCGGCGAGTCATTTCAACACTATGAGTATCTCTCACACAACCTTTCTGCTTTTCTTTCTACAAATTGTCTTTGCCATAAGAGCTTGTCCAAACTCCAGGTGTAGTGGAGATAACATTACTGTTCGATTCCCTTTTCGCCTGGAAGGCCAGCAACGCCAGGATTGTGGTTTTCCAGGTTTCAACCTGAGCTGCAACAATCAGAACATGACAGTCCTGAAACTTCCTTACTCTGGAAAGTTCCTGGTGCGTGGCATCAATTATGCTAGTCAGGAGATACAGCTTTACGACTCCGACAATTGTCTTGCTAAAAGGCTCCTGAACTTCAACCTTTCAGGTTCGCCTTTTGTTGCTCCCACTTTTCAGAATTACACGTTCCTGAGCTGCCCAACTCCACTTGTAGGGTCTCGCTTCACAACCATTGATTGCCTTAGTAATTCCACAATCTCGGTTTTAGCTACTTCTTCCATTAGCCTCGTCAACAACATGTCCAAGTCTAACTCGTGCCGGACAATTGATACTCTGCCGCTTCCTGTCTCGTTCCCTGTCGATTTCAGTGAAGGGTTTTCCTCTCAACTTAATAACGAGCTATATTTAACATGGTATGAGCCTGACTGTGCTCAGTGCGAAGCACAAGGTGCGGTATGTGGGTTCCAGGGAAATAAAACCGAAACAGTTGGATGCTCCTCTAGTCCTAAAGCAGGTAAGTTTTCTTGTTCCTTGTCTATGTTTTACTACTCTTATCTCTATGTCACTCCCAAGATAAGTTTCTCCAATCAACTTCTCTGAATTTGTCGAAACATACATTATTTGCCAAGTTGTGTAGCTGACTTGAAAAGAGGACATTGTATTATAAAACCACTGATTTAGATAAGAGGATGATCTAATTAGATGTGTTTCAACTGATAAGAAGCCGTTGGACTATGAAATTAATGTATTGTTTTTGTTTTTATATTATAAATGTCAAATCACATTCAACGGTGTTAACAGTGACATTTGTGATGGTGCCAAAAGTCAGACCGATCCTATTTTCGATTAATTATTTCTTACCTTGTTCCATTAAATTTTATTTACAAGTTTTTACGGAGTCCACATAAATATATTAACGAAATTAAGTGGTATAAGATTAGAAGACCTGACAGAACAGAGTTAGAGACATCTTAAATGCTTATAGAGTGATCAGGTTGAAAATATATTGAATTTATTAACATTAATCTGTTTAAAAATATTATTTAATAATGAATTAATAATTTATATAAATACATTATTTCTAAAAATTCAATCCATACAAAAAATGTCATTAAAACCTTTTTAATTGATCACTAGGTTTCCTGAACTTGCAATATGGATGTCGAGTTCTAAACTAATCAACCCAGAAACTGCTGAGATCTTAGTGGTGGTTCGAGTTAAACAATTCCGAACTTGTAACTTGTAATTTTTATTTTGTATTGTATCTGTTGGATTGATCGCGACATGATTGATCTTGTTTTGAAAGAAATTACTATGAAACCTGAGTGAAGTTTCCTTAGCATTTGGTCTTAGTAAGCTTATGTCAGTTATTCGTTTATGTGGATTTAAGTATTTAAAAAAATGGCATATTCCTATTTCAGGCGGATCAAACAAGGGTCTTCAGGTTTTCAAGATAATCTGCATGTCCATTGCTGTTCCATCGTTGGTATTAGCCGCCGGAATAGCTCTCTTCGCTTTCGTGACGGACAGGCGTCCTAGAATCAACGCCGCGCGGTGGAACACCTCAGTTGTATCGCCCCAACCTACGAACATGGTGGCTGGTCTGGATGAATCCACCATCCTGTCCTATCAAGAGCTAGTGCTCGGAGAAAGCAAGCGACTTCCCGGACCCAATGATACCAAATGTGCTATATGCTTGTCTGAGTACAAAAGCAAGGAGACCGTAAGATGTATACCTGAATGTAACCACTGTTTCCATGCAGAATGCATCGACGAGTGGCTACGGAGGAACGGTACATGCCCAGTTTGTCGGAATTCGCCCCCTCCGGCAGGAGATAGTTCAGTTGTAGACGGTTCAGAAGCAGTTTAAAGTTTCCCTCCGATTTGTTCACCACCGGTTAATATTCACTCAGAGAGACCCAAGGACACACAGGAAAATTATAACACTAAACTGGTCATCACACAGGTGAAAACAACTTATTTTGGACTAGACTATTGACAATACAGAGTCGAATTGGAAGTATGTATACCTTAAGTAAGGTCCAGGTATGATGGACGAGACAACAAAGCTCTCTCTAGCTCTCCTAATTCACGGGCACAACTCTCACCCTTGCTTTCTTCACGTACTCTTACTCGCCATTCTCCGTTAAATAATCTAGTTGCAGTTAAAACTCTGTTTGTTTAGCTTTGTCCTTTCCCAGAGAAGAGGTGGAAGGTCGAACTTTTGGAGAAGACGTTGAAGGTGTATGAATCTGAATAATTTACTCCACTCTTGAGATGGATCAAAGGATGAAACTTTAATCCAACGGTTAATATCCATATAAGATTAATTTGTTTAATTTCTCAAACTCTTAATAATCGGTATCATGAAATTTTTAGTCTATTACGTCTAATATTAATATTAACAATTTTAAATCGCAAATATAAATATAAATATATATATATATAAGAAAATGATGTAAAAAATATTTCTACTTTCTCTTTTTAAAAACTTAAAAATTACTTCATGTATATATTAAGTCTCCCATAAAAGGAATTACGAAAGGTGATCAAATATGCAATGTGAAGCTACACTGTAATGCATCTATCTATCAGTAGAAATGGCAGAGATAAAACATGAAGTAGTGCAATTGATAATGAAATCCATTTCTAGTCAAGAACTTCAAACATATTAATTATGCCAAATCTGACGATCACAAATGTCACGATCATAATCTTTAATCAACTAATTGAAAAGTAATGGACGTTACAGTTATTATATATTTTCTTCCGGTTTTTCCAATTTTTCTTGATTCGTGTTAGTCCATTTGTCCATATCTTTGTAGATATTTTCGCATATGAATTATTTTCCAAGTAATTAACCCGACAAGATATGAAAAAAAATCTTCTTGCTTTATGTTGATATTTGTCTATATAATTATGGAAGGTCATCAAATATGCAATGTGAAGCTACATTGGAATTTATCTATATATCAGTAGCAATATACTGATATCCATTTCTGGCTAAGAATGTCAAACATATTAATTACATCTAATATGAGGAGCACAAACGTCACAATCATTATATTTAATCAACTAATTGAAAAGTAATGCACGTTAAAATTATTACGTATTTTCTTCTGATTTTTTCAATTTTTCTTAATTTATGTTAGTCCGTTTGTCCATATCTTTGTAGATACTTTTGCATATGAATTATTTTTCAAGTAATTAACACGATAAGACATTAACAAATCTTTTTTTTATGTTGATATTTGTTCATATAATTATGGAAGGTGATCAAATATGCAATGTGAAGCTACACTATAATTTATCTATATATCAGTAGCACTGGCAGAGATAAAGTACGAAGTGGTGCAACTGATACTGATATCCATTTCTGGACAAGAACATCAAGCAAATTAATTACGTCTAATATGAGGATCATAAACGTAACAATCGTTATCCTTAATCAACTAATTGAAAAGTAATGCACGTTACAATTATTAAGCATTTTCTTTCGATTTTTCCAATTTTTCTTGATTCACTTTATTCCATTTGTCCATATCTTTGAAGATACATTTGCATATGAATTATTTTCCAAGTAATTAAAACAGAAAGACATGAAAAAATCTTTTTGTTTTATGTTGATATTTGTCCATATAATTATGGAAGGTGACCAAATATGCAATGTGAATCTACACTGGAATTCATCTATATATCAGTAGAAATGCAGAGATAAAGTATGAAGTAGTGCAACCGATACTGATATCCATTTCTGGTCAGGAACGTCAAGCATATTAATTACGTCTAATATGAGGATCACAAACGTCACAATCATTATATTTAATCAACTAATTGAAAAGTAATGCACATTAAAATTATTATGTATTTTCTTCCGATTTTTCCAATTTTTCTTGATTCATGTTAGTCCGTTTGTCCATATCTTTGTAGATACTTTTTCATATGAATTATTTTCCAAGTAATTAACATGGCAAGACATTAACAAATCTTTTTGTTTTATGTTGATATTTGTCCATATAATTATGAAAGGTGATCAAATATGCAATGTGAAGCAACACTAGAATTTATATATATATATATCAGTAGAAATGGCAAAGATAAAATATGAAGTGGTGCAATTGATACTGATATCCATTTCTGGTCAGGAGCATCAAGCATATTAATTACGTCTAGTATGAGGATCACAAACGTCACAATCATTATATTTAATCAACTAATTGAAAAGTAATGCACGTTACAATTATTATGTATTTTCTTTCGATTTTTCCAATTTTTCTTGATTCGTGTTAATCCATTTGTCCATGTCTTTGTAGATACTTTTGCATATGAATTATTTTCCAAGTAATTAACTCAGCAAGACATGAAAAAATATTTTTGTTTTATGTTGATTTTTGTCCATATAATTATGGAAGGTGATCAAATATGCAATGTGAAGCTACACTGGAATTCATTTATATATCAGTAGAAATGGCAAAGTTAAAGTATGAAGTGTGCAACTGATACTGATATCCATTTCTGGTCAGGAACGTCGAGAATATTAATTGCGTCTAATCTGATGATCACAAACGTCACAATCACTATCATTAATCAACCAAATGAATAGTATTGCCCATTAGAATTATTATGTATTTTCTTCCGTTTTTTCTAATTTTTCTTGATTCATATTAATCCCTATGTCCATATCTTTGTAGATACTTTTGCTTATGAATTATTTTCCAAGTAATTAACACGGCAGGACATGAAAAAAATCTTTTTGTTTTATGTTGATATTTGTCCGTATAATTAGGGAAGGTGACCAAAAATGCAATGTGAAGCTACACTGGAATTCATCTATATATCAATAGAAACGACAGAGATAAAGTATGAAGTGGTGCAACCGATACTGATATCCAATTCTGGTTAGGAACGTCAAGCATATTAATTACGTCTAATATGAGGATCACAAACGTCACAATCATTATATTTAATCAACTATTTGAAAAGTAATGCATATGTATTTCCTTCCGATTTTGCCAATTTTTCTTGATTCATGTTAGTCCATTTGTCCATATCTTTGTAGATACTTTTTCATATGAATTATTTTCCAAGTAATTAAGATGGCAAGACATTGCCAAATCTTTTTGTTTTATGTTGATATTTGCCCATAAAATTATGGAAGGTGATCAAATATGTAATGTGAAGCTACACTAGAATTCATCTATATATCAGTAGAAATGGCAGAGATAAAGTATGAAGTGATGCAACTGACGTCAAGCATATTAATTACGTCTAATATGAGGATCACAATCGTCACAGTTATTATCTTTAATCAACTAATTGAAAAGTAATGCACGTTACAATTATTATGTATTTTCTTCCGATTTTTCCAAAATTTTCATGTTAGTACATTTATCCATATCTTTGAAGATATTTTTGCATGTGAATTATTTTCCTAGTAATTAAACGGCAAGACTAGAAAAAAAATCTTTTTTTTTTACATTGATAGTTGTCCATATAATTATGGAAGGTGATCAAATATGGAATGTGAAGCTACACTGGTGGAATTCATCTATTTATCAAAAGAAATGGCAGAGATAAAGTATGAAGTGGTGCAATTGATATCGAAATCCATTTCTGGTTAGAAACGTCAAGCATATTATTTACGTCTAATTTGAGGGTCACAAATGCCATAATCATTATATTTAATCAACTAATTGAAAATTAATGCACGTTACAGTTATTATGTATTTTCTTCCTGTTTTTCCAATTTTTCTTAATTCATGTTAGTCCATTTGTCCATATCTTTGTAGAAACTTTTGCAAATGAATTATTTTCCAAGTAATTAACAAGGCAAGACATGAAAAAATCTTTTTGTTCTTTGATGATATTTGTCCATATATTTATGGAAGGTGATCAAATATGCAATGTGAAGCTACACTAGAATTCATCTACATATCAGCAGAAATGGCAGAGATGAAGTATGAAGTGGTGCAACTGATACTGATATCCATTTCTGGCCAGGAATGTCAAGCATATTAATTACGTCTAATATGATGATCACAAACGTCACAATCATTATCTTTAATCAACTAATTGAAAAGTAATGCACGTTACAATTCTTATGTATTTTCTTCCGATTTTTCCAATTTTTCTTGATTCATGTTAGTCCACTTGTCCATAACTTGGTAGATACTTTTGCATATGAATTATTTTCCAAGTAATTAACACAGCAAGACATGAAAACATAATTTTGTTTTATGTTGATTTTGTCCATATAATTATGAAAGGTGATCAAATATGGAATGTGAAGCTACACTGGAATTCATCTATATATCAGTAGAAATGGCAGAGATAAAGTATGAAGTGTGCAATTGATACTAGTATCCATTTCCAGTTAGGAACGTCAAGAATATTAATTACGTCTAATTTGATGATCACAAACGTCACAATCATTATCATTAATCAACCAATTGATAGGTAATGAACATTAGAATCATTATGTATTTTCTTCCGTTTTTTCCAATTTTTCTTGAGTCATATTAATCCTTTTGTCCATATCTTTGTAGATACTTTTGCATATGAATTATTTTCCAAGTAATTAACACGATAAGACATCAAAAAATCTTTTGTTTTATGTTGATATTTGTCAGTATAATTCCGGAAGTGATCAAATAGGCAATGAGAAGCTACACTAGAATTCATCTATATATTTGTAGAAACGGTAGAGATAAAGCTTGAAGTTGTACAACTGATGCTGATATCCATTTCTGGTAAGGAACGTCAAGCATATTAATTACGTCTAATATGAGGATCCCAAACGTCACAATCATTATTTTTAATTAACCAATTGAAAAGTAATGCACGTTACAATTATTATGTATTTTCTTCCGATTTTTTCAACTTTTCTTAATTCATGTTAGTCCATTTGTCCATATCTTTGTAGATACTTTTGCATATTAATTATTTTCCAAGTAATTATCAGGGCAAGGCTTGAAAAATCTTTTTGTTTTATGTTGATATTTGTCCATATAATTATGGAAGGTGATCAAATATGTAATGTGAAGCTACACTGCAATTCATCTATATATCAGAAGAAATGGCAGAGATAAAGTATGAAGTGGTGCAACATATACTGATATCCATTTTTGGTCAGGAACGTCAAGCCTATTAATTACGTCTAATATGAGGACCACAAATGTCACAATAATTATCTTTAATCAACTAATTGAAAAGTAATGCACGTTACAATTATTATGTATTTTCTTCCAATTTTTCCAATTTTTCTTGATTCATGTTAGTCCATTTGTCCATATCTTTGTAGACACTTTTGCATATGAATTATTTTCTAAGCAATTAACACGACAAGATATGAAAAAATCTTTTTTTTAATGTTTTTATTTGTCCATATAATTATGGAAGGTAATCAAATATGCAATGTGAAGCTACACTGGAATTCATCTATATATCAGTAGAAATGGCAGAGATAAAGTATGGAGTGGTGCAATTGATGCTAATATCCATTTATAGTCAGGAACGTTAAGCATATTAATTACGTCTAATCTGAGGATCACAAACGTCACAATCATCATCTTTAATCAACTAATTAAAAAGTATTGCAGTTATAATTACTATGTATTTTCTTTCGAATTTCGCAATTTTTCTTGATTCATGTTAGCCCATTTGTCCATATGTTTGTAGATACTTTTTCAGATGAATTATTTTCCAAGTAATTAACAAGGCAAGACATGAAAAAATCTTTTTGTTTTATCTTGATATTTGTCCATATAATTATTGAAGGTTATCAAATATGCAACTTGAAGCCACATTGGAATTAATCTATATATCAATAGAAACAACATAGGTAAAGCATGAAGTGGTGCAACTGATACTGATATCTATTTCTGGTCAGTAACGTCAAGCATATTAATTACGTCTAATCTGAGGATCACAAACGTCACAATCATTATCTTTAATAAACCTACATTCTTTCTGTCTTTGCTATCACTTGATCTATTAAATAGTTAAACAAGATATGTTATGAATCTTAATCTATTAAAGTATAACCATAAAAATATAAGAATTCTTCAAATTTATCTTGAAAAATATATAATAAAAGTAAAATTTAAAGAATGATAAAACTCTAGAATTTTAATTTTTTAAATAATATTTATTTAAATAATTTCTATAACTTTCTTTTATTTATTTAAAATTATAGTGTGGATCAAAATACTTTGATTTGCTAGCCTGATTCTTTATGGAGCAACACATTAAATGTTGACAATTTTGTCTTTCTAGTTAGCGGGAGAATTTGCAAGGCACAAAAAAACACTAAAGAAAATAAATTCTAAGGTAAAAGTACCGTTACTTTATTTAGGAAGAGCCTAAATTTTTCTTTGATTCATGAAAAAACTTTAAATAAAAATTGGACATATAAAATATATTTAATTGAAATCTCAAATTATTTTATAAATTGTTGGACAAGAGAGTAAGACTTTAAAAGGCATTAACTTTTTAATTCTTCTAAATCTTTCTTTTTTTTTCATTCTTGTATATATATTTTTCTAAAGTAATCAATACGTTAAGGTATTATGTGAGTGAGTTGGTTAAAGAATAATAAGTTATATAATTAGTTAATTTATTTACCTAAAGAATTATGTAAGATTAATTAGTTTAACTTCATAAACTCTTAACAATTAGTATCAAGATATTTTTGTTGTATTACGTTTAATATTAACATTAACAATTTTTAATG
>JANITX010000004.1:5769685-5794694 GCA_027564395.1 Erythroxylum ulei | reverse complement strand
TACTGCGATCTTGGAATTTATTATTTTTGACCGGTTTCCAAGGATCGATTTTCGGATCGAACGACGAGCCGCGATCAAATGGTCTCACCTTGATTTGTTTTGTTTATTACTGAATTAAATTTGATATTGATGAATGTGTACTAATTTGTGTACTGATTCCGGACATGAAGGTTCGAGGTATTGATTGATGAATGTGATATTGAAGTGCTACTTACCTTACTTTGTCCTGCTTGTTGAATTTGATTTATGTTGATTGTGTTCTGAATTTCAGACAATGATTGTCCGAGGCGTTCGATGCATGTTTATATCATTGGAAGTACTACTTATATATGAATATGATTGACTACTTGCTTTGCACATGAAATGTCTGAAATGACTTGTTTTGCTTTAAAACTATTGAGTCTTAGTTGTGGGTAAATAGGCATGCCTAAAAGGGTCTGCAGCTGCTTCTGTGACACTTTAGTGTTTGACATTTCGGTGTCTTCTGTTACTGACACTTCGGTGTCTTCTATTATTGACAATTCGGTGTCTTTTGTTATTGAGACGTAAGTCTCTTCTGTGATATGATACCAATTATGGTATCATCTGTACAAGTCCCGTTACCCACTTCTATTGACGGATTAGCAATCATTTGATTGTGTATTCTGATATATGTTGGATTTTGAAATAAACAAAATAATGTTTTGAACTGAAGGGATTGTGCCTTCTTTGATACTCAGTTCTGTTAACTATGCAACTATTCTGAAATGTAAATATCTGCTTGTGTTATAACTTGATTTAGTATGATTAATTGTCAAATTATGCATAATTTAGTTATTACTTACTAAGTTATATGCTTAGCACGGTGGATTTGTCCCGTGTAGGTTCTGAGCGACGTTTATAAAGATTGGGATAAGACAACCGCAATGACCAATGAAGTCTGAGTGTTGTTGTAAAAATAATGTAATTTTTTGTTTGACTTTTGGGCTTGTATCTGATATGTATATGTGAATTTGCTTGTAAGTTTGTAACAATGATATTCAGTTTGGTTTGGATTTTTTAGCGAGTTTGTGTTAAGTACTATGTAATTTAATATATGTTTGCCTGAATTGATTACTAGAAGTTCGTATACCTTGATTTACTTGTACTGTTTTGTGTGACATCCATATATCCTTCCAAGGAGTATACGGGTGTTACACAAGACTTCTCGTTTTAAGAGAGTTTGGGGAGAGTTATCAATACACGCAACCTTTTTCTTATATATTTTTTTACAAATAGGCTATTTCTGTGATTTGAACGTTTAACTTTCTGATTACAAAAGAACAATTTTTATTTGTCATAGATTGTTTATATCATTTTAAAGGATGGTTATTCCAAACTTTTGTTTTCTAATCTAAAAAAAAGAGATAATTCATCTACATATAGATTTGGTGAACAAATTAGTTAGAATTAGTTGATAAATTAGGTAGTATCAATAAAAAGTATGAAGCATTTAGCAAAAATTAAGTTTAATCAGTATTCAAATGAAAATTTCACATTATAAATATCATTCAGAAATTAGAGGACTTCTTTACGCTTTTAGATTAGTTAAACGGTAAGTTTAATTACAGTAATGGAACTAGAATGATCCCCACACCAAAAACAAAATTTCATGTACGTTTTGTTTAATGGTTTTCTTATTAATATTAATAATTATATTATTTAAGGGTAACTAAAAAAAGAATAATGAGGTAAAAGATTTGTTTAATAACATAAAACATTGAGATCGAGTTTGCTAGATTCACAGATTGAACGGCCTGTGGCTTGGTCCGTTTACATTTTTCTTTTAAAAAATTTGACAAAATGAATAATGAGATAAAAGATTTGTTTAATAGCGTAAAACATTGAGATCGAGTTTGCCCGATTCACAAGTTAGGTGGCCCATGACTTGGTTTGTTTACATTTTTCTTTTTAAAAAGTTGATAAAATGACGTCGTTTTTTGGCTAATGGCTCGGCCAACCTAGACTAATGTCGAGCCGGGCCAAGACTCTGTCCTTAATTTTGTTTAAATTTAACTTCAATTGAAATTTTGATTTAAACTTCAATTGAAATTTTGATTTAATGGTTCTCATTATAATAACAGAGCTAGAGTTTCATTTATTATGAAATTATATACAGAAATGGTTCTTTTAGATACTTATAATTTTTTATTTAAAAGCACATAGAATTATTTTTATTGAAATTCAAATTTAATAAAATTTTAAATATACTTTTTTTAAACTTTAACAAATATTAGCATTAAATCAAATGTTTTAATCACGTCCTAACATTTTATAAATTTTTTAAGTATTATTTTATTTTTTATGGTATTATATTGTACTTTTAACCAATTGAAACTTCGACTTAAACTTTGTAATAACATAATTAGGCAGTTTAGACTTCATTTGATTTTAAAAATAATTTTAAACAATAAAAAATAGTTGAACCTTCAAATTTACTTATCTAGTTACATAGTTTGGTAATTTGGACCCATTTGACTTGATTTTATTTTTTAAATATAATATTAAAATACAAATCTTATAACATACTAAATAATATTTACTAAGAACATAGTTAATTACATCATAACTTTTGGAATTACAATAATTTAAACCAGTAATTAATAGTGTATTTATGGATATTTGGAAAACATTAGGAAAAAATGAAGGAAGTGCCACCTTTGAAAGTATTAAATTCAAATTAAATATATTTATATATCAAATATAATTTAAAAATAATTCAAATTATTTCTGTAAATATAAAATAATGGATCGAAATGCTTAATTAAGATTCAAAATTTTGAGTTGGCATAAATGGTAGTTAGTTTCATAAGAAAGTACATCAAACTCAATCAATAAATTCTGATATCACATTAAATTACAAAATTTCAATTGAAGTAACATTATTGCCAACATTATTAACCTTGGGATATTTAGATTTTGCGTATTAATGAAATTTATATTGAGCATTATTGTTGTTGTAGTAGTGACGATGATAATACTGTCCTAACTAAATATTGCAATTAGTTTTGTTTTTTTTTAAATGGAGAAAGTCTCGAAAATATTTCCCATAAAAATTTTAAGAGTAAGGCACGTTGGAACGAATTTTATACCGTATCGATAAAAAAATGGTACAAAATGAGATATTTCAGTACTAAGTTCAAATATTGGCTTATATCAACCTGTTTCGTCCAGTACCGGCTATTATCATCAGTATTTAAAATACTAACTATATACTGGTCGATATCAAAAATTTAAAAAAATAAAGAGTATTTTTGTAAAAAATAAAAATTTAAATTATATAGTATAATATTGAAGAATTATTTTCTAATTTTTTTTAAATTTAAATATTATTTTATAAATTTAAAAAATTATCCGATATTAATACAGTAGTATACTAAAATTCATTGGATTACTAAATCTGGGACATTATTCATTTCAATTGTAAGGCACACGTGCCTCTTATAAAGTTTATACTTTCATTCTTAAAGAACTAGAGCGGATTCAAAGCAGTACCTTTTTGTAGGTGTAAAACGCTGCGTTGGACGAGAAACGGTGCGTTTAGATCCGCATGCTACTTTCCGTCACACCCAGTTAAACCCTATCGGAACCAGACGTCTCTCCTTAAACCCTAGTCCCTTGTTCTACTCCACAGGCAACTCTTCGTCAAGAGTCGGTAAATAAACCTGTTACCATGCGCATTAAGCTCCTTCCGCAGCTCCATTTTCTGAACCCATCATTTTCAGTTACCCGTCTCCGACCCATGAAACTCGGAGCCTCCATTAACTCGTCTGGGAACATACAGGTTTTATCTCGAATCTTTCCTTTCAGACTCAAATATCATGTGAACCAGCAACCCGCGGTCCGCCGATTCTCAACCCGCCCATTTCGACCCAGGCCCGGTTCGACCTCTGAGTTCGGTCGTCGTGGTAGCGAGATGAACGAAGGTAGGGCTTCAAAAAGTCTCGTTGAGGACGAGGCCGAGCTCAGCGACTGGGTCAGTGGGTTGAGTAATAAGTCGTTCCGAGGCCGACTCGGGAGTGAAGACGAGTCAGACTCGGGTATGGTTCGTAATAGAGGGAAAAAGAGTATAGATAGGGAAATGAATAAGGGAAGGGTTAGAGAAAGAGTAAGGGAAGGGTTTACGGCGAAGAGGAGAAGAGAAAGTGACGAGTTTGGGGATTCGAAAACTAGAATTCGAAGCAAAGTTGATTCATTTTCGAGGCGTTCTCGTGGTAGTCAGCGATTTGATAGTGCATTTGGCAAAAATGATGATGATGAGGAGGAGGAGGAAGGGGAGAGGTATAATTCGCGGAGGAAGAGTGGCAGAGATTTGAATTTAAAAAGTGGGAAGAGAGGACATAGAGGGATTGAACATTCGCGGGTTGGGAGAAGCGTGGGAAGTGGATTAAGAGCAAAGAGGGGATTTATGGATGACGAGGAAAGTGATGTTGACAATGATGATGATGATGATGAAGAAGGGAAGACCTCAATGAGGGGCTTTGGGGATTTGCTTAGCGAGGACGAGAGTGACGATGGGGATAATGATATTGAGGCTGATAGTGCTTTGAAGGAAAATGAAAAATCTTCTCTCGGGTTGAGTGTGAAAAGGCCGAGCTCACCTGGAGATTCACAGTCTTCTTATCTGAGTGAGACTAGGCAGGTTTCAGAGAATTTACTCATGCGTGAATTGTTGCTTGTTAGTTTCTTTGCCCAGCTTGAGATTTTGACTGATTATCCATTTCCGTTTCTTCTTTGTTCTGTGTTTAATCTCATGTGTCTGGGGCAACTAGGAAAGTTAGCTGTACCCTAGACATGAAGTCAAATTTAGTTTTAGCATAAACATTTAATAAGTTTTTTGATAGCTATTGAGGAGAAAACTCTAGTTCTCTGTACTCTGAGGAGAAAACTCTAGTTCTCATACTTACATTATCATGCCTGCAGATTTGATCAGTGTGCAATTTCTCCCTTGTCCTTAAAAGGAGTCAAGGATGCTGGATATGAAAAAATGACGGTGGTTCAAGAGGCAACTCTTCCAGTAATACTCAAAGGTTTGTTTCTCCCTATTATCATGCAGTTTCTGTTAGTTTATCATAGCTTGTCCATCAAGATAAGAGTTGTAGCGTCTGGTTGAGTTATTAAAAATTGGGCTGATTTAGTTATTACTATTGCTGCATGCTTACTCCAAGTAGACTGTGTTTCCTTTCAACTTTTTGTTTTGGATCTGCTTTGGTATAGGGAATTGTTTATGGATATCTTTGTGACTGACTTGTTCATTTAGTTAGGATTTCCACAAAACTAATTGATGAATTGGTTTCTAGAGTTCAGTATTTAAATATTATGTCCTCTGGATCAACTCACCTAAAATTTTTCATCATTAGTGAAGGGATTCATCTCTAAACATGCACTGCATCTTTACTTGGTGGTGATTTGCTATTAGCTTACTACCATTGTTGGCATACTTGAACATAAGATGACACAATTTGGTGATTTCTTTCCAGGTAAGGATGTTCTGGCCAAGGCTAAAACAGGAACTGGAAAAACTGTTGCATTTTTGGTAAGATTCTTTTACTGTCCATTACCGGTTCTGGCACATTGACCAGGAAAAACCTGTTTGAAGAATTCCATCTCTACATCAAGAGATCACTATCCTTGTAGCGTTTTGACTACTGCCACTTGAACTTATCAGATCTTTTCTCTACAACCGTTTTAATAGGCCTTGCTAGTTCTTAGCCTCGGAGATATATATATATATATATAGATAGATAGAGAGAGAGAGAGAGAGAGAGAGAGAGTGAGTACTTGAATAGTACGATGATGTTTGCAATCATCGTATGGACTTGTTTTGATTTGGATGAATGAATTCATTTGAAAATGCTGTTGAATCTAACTATTACTCTTTGTTGTTTCAGCTCCCATCAATTGAGGTTATTATCAAATCTCCTCCTGTTGACCGTGACCAGAAACGTCCCCCTATTATTGTACTGGTGATTTGCCCAACTCGGGAGCTTGCAAGTCAAGCTGCTGCAGAAGCAAACACTCTATTGAAGTATCATTCTTCTTTTGGCGTTCAAGTGGTGATGGGTGGTACAAGACTTGCTCTAGAACAGAAAAGAATGCAAGCAAATCCTTGTCAGGTGAATAATTAAACATGTTGGATTACCCAAATTTTAATGTTTCATATGTCAAAATTTGGAAAATATGTGTTACTGTTAAACCTTTCAATTTGTTGTCTATCTTGAGCCCTACAATGATCCACTTCTCAAATATTTGAATACTGTAGATCCTTGTCGCTACACCTGGAAGACTTAGAGATCATATGGAGAATACTGCAGGATTTGCAACAAGGCTGATGGGAGTTAAGGTCCTTATTCTTGATGAGGCTGACCATTTGCTAGACATGGGATTCCGGAAAGACATTGAAAAAATCATTGCTGCTGTTCCGAAACAAAGACAAACACTTCTTTTTTCTGCCACTGTTCCTGAAGAGGTTTACTTGTGTGACTTGCCTCTACACTGTGATAATTTTGAGTTGGTGAACATTGTTTTGAGTTGCTTGTTTGGCATATAGGTTCGTCAAATCTGTCATATTGCTCTGAAGAGAGATCATGAGTTCATTAATACAGTTCAAGAGGGATCTGAGGAGACACATTCACAGGTAAAATCCTTTGTCATTTGCTTTTTATTTTATTGGTTTGATCACTAATGTACAGGAGAGTTTAGACTGATTGTTTTCTTCCCTGGCTGTTAGTAGTAAAATTCATAACATGGAGGATGAGAGTTGCAAATATCTTCCTCATTCGAAATAGCAGCAGAGTTGTTGATATAATATTCACCTTAAATGTTGGATCGTTGCAGGTGCAGCAGACATTTTTGGTTGCTCCATTAGACAAGCAATTTCCCCTATTATATGCTTTTCTGAAGGATCATATTGCTGATGATGTTAATTATAAGGTATGCTTTTTTGCAATTGAGCATGTCACTGCTCCATTACAATGTATTGGATTATGTTTAGTTGGTTCACAGATTATATATTTGGCTGCAAAGAGTTATTACTTCCCTCTACTGTTTGGTTATGAGACTGCCTAGGTTAACTCTTATGTTACCATGCCTAAAATTTAGCCCTTGGTTTGCGCAGGTTCTTGTATTTTGCACAACTGCTATGGTAACAAGAATGGTTGCGGATCTTCTCGGTGAATTGAAATTAAATGTTAGAGAGATACATTCTAGGAAGCCTCAGAGTTATAGGACCAGGGTTTCTGATGAATTCAGAAAATCCAAGGGCCTTATACTTGTGACTTCTGATGTATCTGCACGTGGAGTTGATTATCCTGATGTGACCCTTGTGATACAGGTACTTGGATATTAATCCAACTCCATTCATCTCGAGTTTTTCATGATTTCTTTGCCAATTCTCTAGTTAATTTCCAAGATAAAAGGTGTCCCATATGTGAACTCTTATTCTGAAAGTTCTCAAATTTGAGAAGAAAAATGTCCTTGACTGATCTCTTAATGAAAATTTATTTATAATGCAGCTGGGCTTACCTGCTGATAGAGAACAATACATACATAGACTTGGTAGAACTGGGCGTAGAGGCAAAGAAGGCCAAGGCATATTGCTATTGGCACCTTGGGAGGAGTTCTTCTTATCTACCATCAGGGATCTGCCAGTATCAAAAGCTGCAGTGCCTTCAGTAGATCCAGAGACAAAGAAAAAGGTTAGATAGAGGCAGATTTTGAGCTTTTTTCACCTCAACTGCTGATGAATTACAATTCTCAGAAACTATATCTGATGTGTTAAGCAGGTGGAACTAGCATTATCCAATGTAGAGATGAAGAACAAAGAAGCAGCATACCAAGCTTGGCTTGGTTATTACAATTCCAACAAGAACGTGGGCAGGGACAAGTATAGGTTAGTTGAGCTTGCCAATGAGTTTAGCCGAAGCATGGGGCTCGATAATCCTCCTGCCATCCCCAAGCTTGTCCTTGGTAAGATGGGACTTAGGAACATTCCTGGTTTGAGATCAAGATAGATATGCCCTACCCAACTTCAAATTCTGAAATTGTCCCGGTAATATCATTTTTCGCGTGGGAAACGCGTCAATGTGCTATTTTCACTGTTTTTGTATTCCTTTCAGTTCGTATTTTTGTAAGGGTTTTACTTTCCTCAATTTCTCTGTTGGCGGCCAAACTGGTTTTGACTTTGATTTTCATCAGCAACTAATGTGTGAGCTTCTCCTAACAAATAGTGAAAGTCAAATATGTAGTGAAAGTCAAATAACTTAAATGTAAATTTAGTTCAGTTTGAATTGTTCTGGTAAATATGCAAGTCTTTAATGCTATATGTAACTCTTCTATATATGAAAGGCTAATCAAACTTCTAAGACACCTTGAATTAGGCTAGACAAAATCTTTCCATATCAACAAGGTAGACCTAAAAATATAGTTTTCAACCATGCAGAGGTGGTTGAATGACTACAGTTTTTACTTCTTCAAGGGTTCATATGCAGAGCTCATACCCTGAACTTACGAATCAAAATCCCCAATACACAGGTGGATGAAAATCCAGATGAAACCAATTCTGTAACATGATATAAAAACCCTAGATTCTAAAACTGCGGGCTTCTACATTAGTGGTGTTACAATGTGATGAGTCTATCACGAGACTAATCGACGAATCCTGCATTCGTTTACTGCCAATGTATCATGTATTCTTTTGGGCAGAGCAGATACTATGATTTCTAGTATACAAACAAGCACGAGGGAGCATGTTGCCTTTCCGTGGGAACATGTCAGAATCATCAAATTCGCTCTTTCCCGTGTATGATGAGGTGAGAACAGAAAAGCCCTCGTAACTGGAGGTTCTCATTATAGTTTCTACCATCACTGTTCTCTCCAGGATTTTGAAACGGTAGAGGTGGGAAATCCTCAACCTTCAACTGATAATTCATCTTGGCCATTGATCCAGCAATACAATTAAATCCCCCTGTTAAGATGATAAATAAAAATATCACAAGACAATCCCACTCAAACATAAACCAACAAATGAAGTTTGACCACAGAAGTTCAATTCACCGTACGCAACATTAAGCACTTGTTGGAGAACGATGGTTGAATCAGGTTGAATTTGACAAATAAATTTCAAAGATTCTCAACAAGATTAATCAACTAATTATTGTAAATCTTAAAGCACACCACAAATTTGGTTCAAGCATGTTCGTAAATCTTACATTTGCTGCCTTGGAGAGACAATGTAACTACCTCTGGAGGTGGGGTGAGGAAGGCTGATCTGGTGAAGACCGTTGAGCAGCGTTGCCGTGAAATCTTTGGTCCTCAAAGCCTGAACTTGACCGGTTTGCCTCATTGAAATGTGATGCGGGGAAACCCAAAGGTCCAAGGGATCCAAATTCAAGTTGGTCTGCTGCCGAACTATAACCAGAATTATGATCATATGGATAGAGCATAACAACAGATGGAATAGTAGGTCCATTTGTTGACACACCACCAGGATTGATGGATTGTATTGGATACATTCCATAGGCCGCATTAGTAGAACTGCTCTGAGTGGAGTTTGACCGAAGTGGGCCATTCTGGGATTGATGTGAATGGAATGCACCATGCCTATGTGAGCCCCAAGATCTGTCAGCTCGGTTCTCACTTGCTGCCAATCGGTCTGCTCTTGAACTCGACTTCTCAGCTTGGCTGCGATTATGGTTGCGTCCAGTCGAGCGAGACTTTGAGTTGACGCTCCAATTAGCTTCTCTATCTCCATGGTGTTCACTTTTTTCATAGTTGTAATTTCCCTTTCTGTTACCTGTAGAATGTCGGTCTCGAACAGATACCTTCTGAAGTCATTCAAAATAAAAGTTACCGAAATTGGCAAGCAGAAGTAAAGAATCCAGGGAAAACATTGCTGGCAATTTGAAGATCATTAGCATGCATTAAGATGATATCCAAACAAGTCTTTTATAGGCTAAAGCTTATGGAAAGCAGATAATTGAAATAAGAGAAGTAACACAAGATGCAAATGCAAATTTTGTTTCTAGAAGGGCCCTGCTCAACTACTATAGTCATAATACTGTAAGATAAATTGCTGGAACAAGTGTTGTATGTTTTCATATCAACAAGACTATATGTTTATGATTGTAGAACACGTTCATGTCAAATATGTAAAGGAAAATAGAAGGCCCCATCCCTTTTAGGAACATGTATACAGCTTATACATTTGGCAAAAGACAGATTACTAAGCTGGAGTTTTATCTCACCGGATTTGGCAGGTACGTTCCAGTCCCACTACGATATCGTGGCATTTCCTCAACATACTGCTGGTAAACACCAGGAGATCTACCAGACACAGACTGTAGAGGAGTAACAGGAACTAATCGAGGCCCATAGCTCATAAGCTGTGTGAAAAGATTCATATTGGTTGACACAGGTCTACCTGGACCATCCCAGGGAAAACGGCCTTGCCAATATGCAGGTGGCACAATAACAGGAGAAGGATAAATTGGTGATGTAGGATACGGGGAGTTTTGGCAGAAACGGCCATATTGCAAATTTTGCCAGTGGCTAGCAAAATCACTGTTAAGAATGTCAGGTTTGTGCTCTGACGGCTCAACAGAAGCTACCCTCCTCATGGAATCAGAACTTAACACCTCGGCTTGGTCAAGTCCCTCAGCTGACTCAAAATTCTGACCAGAGTCACTGTTATCTGGGATCTCTTCGACACCAAATTGGCCTGGTGCATCAGAATTCCCTTGTTCATTTGGGAAGTTATATACAGGAAGCATTGTAACAAAGGGGACCGGTGGTCCTGTAGGATAAAATGTAAATGGAACAACGCCTGAATTATCTGCGTTTCTTTGTCGTGGACCAGGACCTAAAAGCATTGGAGCAATAGGTATCAAAGACTCAGATGCACTTGTCTGAGCAGTATCAAAGCCAGATGTTTGATGCCTCAGAACATGCAAAGCTGTAGATTGTGGTCCAATGTTTCTTTCAGTCATCTCAGGAGCCATGGCAGACACAGCATTCCAGTCTTTGCTGTCATCATCTGTTTGATTAGATAAATGATCACATACAGTCTTACCTTTCCCGTATACTACAGATGGTACTGAACTAGTTTTCCTGCCTCTTTTTTCCCTGGTTGACTTCGACGACTTTGCAGATGATCCTTCCCAAGAGCTCTCAGAAGATGTTTTACTTCTCAAAGAACTGGAATGTGAAGCTGGGAAAGACCTTGAACTATCAATTCTCTCATCAGGGTAAACTTCAGAGCCTTTGTTCTCCTGATATGAGAAAGGATCAATTTCTCTCGTTGCAGTTCGAAATTCTTTGGTGAACTTCTGTTGAACTCTAGCAGAACTGTTATAGGCACCCATATGGGAGGAAGGGACAAAATTATAAGTAGATGTAGACTGCAGCTTTTCATCTGATTGATGAGTTTCAAATCCTCCATTGTCAAGGTCAAATCCAACATGAGAGCCCCTCTCCTTTTCATGCCAGGGATCATGTTCAGTTTCCACAGTGTTCAATTCAATGTGACCAAAATTCTCGTTACTGGGTTCAGTGGGATCTTCCAGATTCGAGGTCAATGCTACATCAGGAAAATAATGGGTTAGTGAAGATGGAACCAAGCCTTGAGGAAATTGCATATTTGTCCCCCAGGGAGCCTCCATCATTGGAATATTAGCGGGTATCATTCCTCCCAAATTTCTCTGAGCATAACGCATTGAAGCAAGGACAGCAGGAGGAAGTCGAAGGGGCACATGACTTGATGCCAAATTCAATGGAACGTGAGCCTGACCATTGAACCCAGGACCTGCAGAAGATGCCATCATATTTACACGGTCTTGCTCTTCCTGCTGCATAATAAGTGTCCCCATCATGGAAGCAACTTCCTCACCCATTGCATCCAAACCATGATCGTCATAGTAGTTATTTGAAGAGCCCGCAGTCGCATCAAGATTTTGATGGGATGGGTTTTGCCTAACTCCTGAAGAATCGTCAATTGGAAATCTAAGATAATGACCAATCAGATTATCAGATTCTGGCTTTTTGCTCCTGTTAGTATCCAACCTAGTAGACGAGGTCTGGCCCTTTCCACCTTCTGAGGCTCTGTTATGTCTTCCTTGAGAAGGAACTTCAGTGTATGCATCAGTAAGTTCAGGACTAGATCGTGTCCTTGCAAAAATGTACCGTCCCTGAATGTCATTGCCCAAGTTATCTGGTTTGGAACTTTTCTGACTTTTATCAGCATAAGCACCCTGACTGGAATCACTTTCTCTCCTTGACTGATCTGATATCCTAGTGCTTGTTGAGTTAACATAAGTTTTTTGGGTTTGACCGCGAGAAACTGCAGCCACTTCACTGCTTCTAGATGTGCTCTCAGTGGGATAATTACCATGTTGGGAGGACACACTACGTGAACTATGAGCATAAACTTGAGTTTCACAGCTAGGGGTTTTAGCATTCAAATTATTCCTATAATGCTCAGATCCATTAGTATGACCAGGGTTTGTCAATATCTCGCGCCGTACGTCATTCTTTGGTGCATCAGGGCGCTGGCCACTGCCATGCCTGTCCCAAGTGTTCATAAAGAACTGGTTTACTTCATAATGTAGGTCTTCTTCTGGGCAATCAAGTAACCTCGCCAGCCTTTTCGCCCCAAATGCAAATGCACTGCGTATCCTGAAGAAGTTACCTGAAAAAGCCAGTTGTTAAATTAACAGCAAAGTAGAAATTCAAGCTGAAAGTAGACTTTGAACATTAGAGAAATATCCAAAAGTATGACAAAAAATCACATACATTCATTTGTTGAGTCATGCTACTCTTGAAATTAGAAGCATTTTTTTAAGTTAGTCCCAGCCGACACTTTCTGTTTAATATAGGACTGTGAAAGGACAATATAATGAAGTGAGACAATTATAAGGATAGCAATCAATAATGATTGGAAAGCTATGATCACGTGTCCTACACAGCCAGTCAAATGGAGAATATGATAGAATTTGCCCACAGACCATATGATGAACTAAACAAAGCAATGGTTTCATCAACAGAAGACGTCAGCACTAAAGATATGCAAATTCTGATAATCATGGACCTGCTCCAGATATTAAGACCTTGCCTGTCTATAAAATTTGGCTAACTCTTCAGCTACTCAAGCAAGCCACTTGCTATAATCCTATCCAATATGCACTGTAACCACCAGAGGGTGTTCCAAAACCCAACGATAGAACAAAACCACAAGGCAAGGCCGAATTCCATACACAACGAACACAAAGTCTTCCAGAATCCCAATAAAAACAAGACAGAAAATCAAGCAATCTTTCCAAAGCCAAAGATAACGTGATAATATACTAGTTCAAACTTTGTACAGGGTGGGAGCAAGTTATGAAGAGTAGTACCCCAGCAGCAATGAGTCTCATGAGAGTTCATTCAATAAATGCATAAATTGCAAATAGTAACGAGCCAAAATAAAAAATGAAATGATAATTAAAATTAGAATCCTGGCCAACGACTCTGGTAGAAGTGCTAAAGTCAGCACAACCACTTGTTCAACTTTTTATGCAGGAAATAAAAATTGCAATTTTTGTTAAACATTTTGATATGTTTTATCCTGTTTTGCTAAGATTCATGGTTTTATAGGATCATCTTTATAGAAAAAAATATCAGCCATAAGGAAAATTAAATCAACTGAGCAATTGAAACAAAAATATACTTTCTAAATAAATGGATATCTAACAACATCAAATGTCTAGAACCTCAATGCTGTATACAACATTTTGTTGTGTGTGGCAAACACAAGAATGTGTGTATATCATGGTGGAGGTGAAATGAAACATCCAGAAGGCAAAGGGTGATTATTGTTATTCAAATACCTTTACTGACACTACGTCCAAGGTTATTGTTTATCCGTAATGGATCAATAACATTGAAGTGTTTCGAAATGAAAGGTTGTCCTTGATTTTCTTGACCAACAGGGTAAACAGCATACACGGCACTACAAGCGTCAAGAAATAATTTACTAAGTAGTAAGTCTCCACCATCCTTTCGAGGAGGCTCCGCTGCAAGACATGTCATAAAATAACAACAGCTGGTAAATTGACTAGCACTTCCAAATAAAGGGATCTGCCAGAAGTTAACATATGACTTTAAGGCAATTATGAGATACCTGTTACATCTGGAAGTGAACTAATGGGCACTGGCCCCCAGAGGCTGACACAGAAGTTGTCCCAATCAAACTTACTGAAGAACTCAAGAAAGCGATAAAGGACCTTGAAATGCATAGCCCAAATGGAGAAAGATCAGATGACTGCAAAACAATGCGGCTAGACTAAAGAATGCAAAGCTAATGAAGCCTACCTCAAGGGGTCCTGCAAACGAATTGTTGAAAACGTGAAATATATAAAGAACTAAGGTTTCAAGAGCATAAGTGGAGATCAATCCATGGTGAGCACCCAGTATCCGGCTCTCATAATAACACCAAGCCTTTATCAAAATAATGCTCCGCTTGAATAAATGATTTTGATTTATGAGATTATCAACCTACAAAAGACTCAGAGAAAAACAAAAGGTATTACCATTGTGACTTTTCTTCTAAAAATCAATTTATTATGCTATTTGTTTGACAACCCACTAACCTCCTCAAGAAAACAAAGGGTGCATAGCCCACCGAGCTGGTTAAATGATATATCGACCACAATGTTCTCCACAAGACACTTTATTATCTTCACCTGTATTTTTGTTCATATATATAAGAAAAGCTAAATCTTCAACAATGACATATAATAGACTACATGGTAACATAATTTGCTGAAATTTGTTTCACAAATCATCTAAAGTTAATAATACGGAAAAAAAGCTTGATCATGAAGCCAAGTTTATAGCCCTAACCAAGACAACGTCACAAGAAGTCCTTGTAACTCTACATATTGGAGGGTATGAGACAAAACTCTTTTCCATGACAAGTGTGTTTCCGTGTATTGTTTACAGAGCCGGTTAAACTAATGGCTTAAAAGAAAATTCAAGCCCTGCTCATGGTTTAAAAGTCAACTATTTTCTTCCATGATACAATTCAGGCCTATGGTTCAGCATTCTTCTCCATTTGTCTCAGTTCCTATTCATCCAACTTTAGCTTTCTTCTCCATTTGCCTCAGTTACATTCTCTACAAAGAAAAGTAACTGAGCATCTCTGTATCATTAATACTGAAATCATAATTCCAGGCCAACAATGAACAGTACATTTATGTATAAAGATGATGAGGTTAGAAGATATTGACATGTTTCTCATCAAGAGAGAGCCTAACTAGCAATGGAGCAAAATGGGACATACTTCCGCTTGAATGTACTGAACTTCTTTCACTCGAAATTCTGCATTGTCATTCTGCTCCTCATTCTCCAACATATCACGAACTTGATGAGCCCACGAGTCTTTCAAATTTTGGTTCTTACTGAAGGCAGTTAAGTCTATGTCCCCATCTGGCAAGTAAGTTTTAAGTGGTACAGACCCAAAGGTGAACACCTAACAATGACAACAATAACAACAATCATGATTAAGAATACATAACCAAATAGAAATAAAGACTCAGAGTTTTGCAACAATAGAAAATATTGAGGCACGGCTCAAATGCAGCAAGAATTACTAATCAGTAAGTATTGTGAAAATATTACATTTTGACCAACATTTGGTTTCCATATATGGTTGATGTATTCCAATTTAAAAATGACATTCAAATCGAAATTACTAACATTTACAAACAATACACTTCCATCTAGAAAATAGCCCCTCAAGGGAATAAAACACGTTACAAGACCTAAAACCAATCATCAAATTTCTACTAGTTTCGTTTACAAATCCCATCCAGACAGTTAAACTCCAATTCCGATTATTTACAAATTTTCATATACCTAAGAACCCGAGAAACAACATAATAAACACCAATGAATAGAAACAAAATTGCTGAAGGCAAACGTAATAGAACAGAGAATCCATACCTCACATGGAAAGCATTTGGAGATGAGGCGTTGGACGTAATGAGCAACAGCATTCCGGCGCTCTTCAGAAGGCTGATTGGGCTGAATGCAAGCAATGAGCTCCGCTGTTCTCTCTTCGGCTTTAGACCATCGCTCGGCGTCCAGGGCTCGGATCACCGACGCCGCTTCGGTGGGAAATAACCCATTTGGCAATAGCTCACTGCTTGCCTCCGCCCACCTCTCATGCTCGCCCATGCAATCTTAACCACCTTTTTCACCTTCCTCCCTTCTTTTCCTTTTTCTTTAGTATCCAAAAAAAAAAAAAACTAAGCCACAAAACAACCACCACCACCACCACCAATACCCTCTTATAGATTCTAGAGAAATACAAACACCCAGATGATTAAAAGAGCACAAAGAAATGCGATAAAAACAGGGATTCTTGTTCTCTTTCAATCTGCGCCTTTTTTTAGGAAAAGGAAACTTCCCCGCAACTCCTTACTATCGTTTAGACCAAATGGGTAGGTAGAAATTTTTGTAATTTCAACCAAAATCCTGGATATGGTCAAACCAGGATCGCTTGACACACAGACCTCAACAACAAAATTCAGGGCGGGCGCTTCAATATACCTAAATATCTACAAGTTCTTTCGTTACACACAGATTGTGACTAATCAAATCTATTAACTCCAAAATGATAGAGAAAGGGAAACCCTGACCAATTTATTGTTAAAAAAAGAAAAACAAGACCAACAACAAAAGAAAGAAGGAAACCCTATTATGTTTTAGAGGGTATGAAAAAAAAATGGAGTTAAAAGATAGAAATGGTGTGAGATAAAATCAAAACCCTAAGGAAAACTGTTTAATCTCGTAATGGCGAAGTGTCCGTGAATCAATATCAAAAGGGGCTGAGAAGAGAAGAACACAGGGATGAGGGGACCAGAATCCAGATAGCAAATGCAAGAAGGGGGGAGGGAGGGAAGGAGTAGGGCAAATTAAAATCAATTTGACACAGAGAAGAAGGGGTTCTTTTATCTTTTATTGTTAATATAATATTAATGGAAGCCAATATAGGCTATAGAAGTTTATGCAAAATTTGAGCTTTTTTTCTATGGTTGTTAATTGAATTTATGGGGAAAGACTAAAGAGACAGAGAGGATTGAGAAGAGACAATGACGATAAATGGAATCTGAATTGGGAAGACAATGTTAATACATAAATCAATTGAATAGAATTAAGATTGTGTTGAAACGAATACTGTGATGAGGACAAAGTAAACCTAACCTAACCTAAACCTAACCAGCCTGGTTCCTTTCTATACACATTCCAATTCCATGCCTCGAGATAAAAGTGATTGGTAACTGATGCTATTGGTCTGTGTAGGTTGCGGGAACACGCAATTTGAAAGCCCAGCCCAGCCCAGCCCATCATTGTTGAAGAGTAAACCCTAATAACCAACCATTTGGATGTAATCCCATTGGGTCCGCAACTGCATGCCAGACCCGAAACTAGTCGAAGACCCAAGACTGGAAGTAGTTGGCAGCTAATGAATTTCTGGAGCTTTTTCCTCCCCGATCCCTAAGTTGGTTTTGTTGCCGCCGGTTATAGTTCTTGTCGCCGTCTCGTCTCGTATGTGCTACAGCTTCACTAGCAATCGGGCCTTGATTGGGTAAGGTTCTTGACTTCAAATTTGATCCTTCCTGGCCTTGGTTGTTGCATTTGGTTTTCAGTAATTATTAGTTTTCTCTGTCTGGACTTGCGGCTGATTAGGGAAACTTATTGAATTGTCATGTTAATGTCTTGCTCTTCAGTTCTAATTGCCCTGAATATGGCGGATTCAGGTGAAGCTCAACAGTCCGACCAAGGTGCATATCTTTCTTTGTCGATAACTTCAGTACTTGTACCCTTTTTCAATTTGTATTCTTATCTTATTTTAGTTTCTCTAAGCGATTATGCCTTTGTTTGTAGTAAAGCTGTGGTTTTTGTTTTGGTTTTTTCATGTAGTTTGCAACTTTTTTAGAAAACCATTAAAGAACAAAAATATTAGGAAGAGAACAATTGAGGAAGATGAAGACGAAGATCAGGAATCAAAAAATGAGAGCTTTTTGTCACAAAACCAGAAAAAAGCCCCGAAATCTGACAATAAGCTCTATTTTTCGACCGGATCTTCCAAGAGCACTGCATCAGTTGAATCAAATGAAGAATCTGTGAGGCCAATGTTTCAATTTGATTCATCAAAGGAAATTCAAGTTCAAAACGATAGTAGAGCTACAGCAATACTGGAGACTGAGACTGATTTTTCTAGGGATGCTCGAGCCATCCGTGAAAAGGCTCTTAAACGAGCAGAAGAGGCATTGAAGGGTAAAAGCAAAAGCTCTGGTGACGAAAAACTGTATAAAGGAATTCACGGGTATACCGATCATAAAGCTGGGTTTCGAAGAGAGCAAACAATATCAAGTGAGAAGGCTGGTGGTGCACATGGGCCTCTTAGGGCTTCTGCTCACATTAGGGTGTCAGCTAGGTTTGATTACCAGCCAGACATATGCAAGGACTACAAAGAAACTGGTTATTGTGGGTATGGAGACTCATGTAAATTCATGCATGATCGAGGGGATTATAAATCTGGTTGGCAATTGGAGAAAGAATGGGAGGAGGCTGAGAAGGTTCGGAAGCGAAATCTTGCCTTGAGGGCTCTCGAGGAAGACGAGGGAGATATAGGCCAGGGTGGTGATGAAGACGATGATGATAATTCATTACCATTTGCATGTTTCATCTGCAGGAAACCTTTTCAAGATCCTGTTGTCACAAAATGCAAGCACTACTTCTGCGAGCATTGTGCTTTGAAGGTAACCTATTTATGCCACTGCAGATATTTGATCAATCGATGCATGAACTTTATGGTCAGGGTCAATGATGTTTGTATCAAAGTGTATCTTCGTAGTTGTCATCGTCATATCTCAAAAGTTCCACAATGAAGTAGGATCTGGAGGGGCCGGATAGTACGCAGCCTTACCCATACATTATAGAGAGTCTGTTTTCAAATAGGCCCGCATGCATACGTGACGAGATAGTAGTAACAAAATAATAGAAGGAAAATTAAATAATAATATTTTTAAAAAAATACTATTTAATCAATTTATAAGTATTTTTTAAGTAATAATAATAATAATAACAATACTAATACAAAATAATAATGATAAAAAAGTATCCAAATGTGTGTGTCTTCTTAATCATGCTTTACAGTTCGGTCGGTTTAAATCAAACTAATCTTTCATCCTCTTCTTTGGTTCTCAGCGTCACTCAACAAACAAGAAGTGCTTTGTCTGTAATCAACCTACTCTGGGCATTTTCAACGCGGCTCATGAGATCCGGAAAAAGATGGCTGAAGCTGGTAAACGATGATGTTAGGTCTTCAAAACTAAATGTACTTTTACCTTAAGCATGTTTGTATTCAAAACTAAATGTACAATTAGCAAGTCTAATTATGCAGAGATTGTCGAGAAGTCTTTAGTTTACCTTCCCCTTCTGCTTCTTGTATTGGAAGCTAATCGATTTAAGAGTTTAGATGTTAAGGCCAGTTGAAGCTAAGGTTTAGGTTTCAGGCCTTAAGGACTCGGATCCCAACTAACTCATTTGCATAGTTAACAGAGGAAAAGAAAAAGTAAAAAACCTCAACAGGTTTGCATTTTCTTTGCTAAAAGAAATGATGGTTTATTGGGTTGTCAGTCAGATATATATATATATATATATATTATATACCACATTGGAGGTCGGAATTGAAGACCTGTACACCAAACATATGAATCAATAGGGCAAGGAGAGTTGTACGAATTTTGTGTTTTTGTTTTAATTTTAGTTTCTGACGAGATATTCTTGGAAGGTTCAACTTCGTGCTTTTTTTCCTCCTCTACTTTGATTGAGAACTAGATATAATAAGTGCTTCACACGCCGCTCATTATTTCCTTTGGTCGCATGCTGGTCTCCAAGTGATTACCATGGTCCCATGAGTGAGGAGAAGGTGAATTGAGCAGTGGCCATAGGCCAGTCCTTGGCTTTCTTTCATGGCGTTCAAGTGACCTTGTGTTTTGCCGCAGAACTCCATTTACAGCCTTCAGGTAATTGCTTGAATCATGGTCTCTTAAGATTGTACCTTCTGAACCATATGCCGTTGGAGCACTGAGAGTTTCCAGTGGATGAGGACAGTTGAGAAATGCTTTAAGGGCACTTGCATAGTGTTCTCCAGATTGAGTCTTGCCAAAAGCATACAGTGCATTCCCTCGGGGGAGCAAGGGGTGCGGAGGGGACGATTTCTCATCAGGTTGAAGTATGAGTAATTTACCAAATGGAGAGTACAAGAGTTTCTGTGTAAAAATAAAGGAAAAAAGGTGAAATTACTTGCTTTACTCTTTCTCACATAAGGATTTATTTGATAGGATCCTGATGGTTAAATTGCAATTAAAGAGTTATGGAAGATAATACTCACATTTAAATTGCAATTAAAGAGCTATGGAAGATAACACTCACATTCTTATTAAGACAGGGGTGTGATTGGAAGGTGCCACTTAGACGTTTGAGTAATGACGCAACATGGTTGGGATAGTTGCAGGAGAAAGCTCTTGGGACTATATCTCTGTGCATCATCACACTATGAACATGGCTTTCATCTAACCCTAAATCTTTCAAAAGCTGTTGGCCGCCACATAAGATAAATGGTGAGCCAAAAGTGACAACGGGACGAAGAGTGGATGGCTTGACAACTTTCCTGCTCAGAAGCATCAAGCTGACTAAAAGAGAGAGACTGCCGCCAAGAGAATGACCAGTAAATTGAAGCTTTGCACGTTCTCCATATCGATTCAAATGCTCAATTATTTCATGCATGAACTGCTCATATATACCCTTTGCTGCCTCATAAATCCCTCTATGAACAAGCACCTCTGTTTCCTGCGAACATTTTTTAATAATTAATAAATTTCATATTGAGAATAAATAAAAAAAACAAGTAATTTATATATAATAAATTATTCAAAAATTCCCAAACCCCGCCTAGCAAAATTTTTACTAGATGGTGTTGTTGAAATTATTCAAAAGTAATTGCTTTAAAATTTTGGCCAAATATAAGTCTTTTTATATATAAACTGTTCATCTTCTTAAAATAAAAATAATAATTATGAAATATAAAGATTAATATCAAACTAATATATACTTATAAAATAGAATTGAACAAGTTATTCAAGTAAAATGTATTTTCAAAATTGTAAATAGTATATACTTAATTTAGTCGAATAAAATAATTGTATTCAAATGAATGGTTCATCAAATAATAACAATATAATTAATCTTGTATCTTAAAATTTTGAGTTAAAATATAAATTCACTTGTCATCTTAAAATAAACTAATAATTAAAAAATTTCACTCAAAAAGCAATTAAATCCAGTATATTGGTTATTCTGCCTCGTCAAAATTAAGGTCTCAATCAAAGATGAAAAGTTTGTACTAAATAGTAAATACAACCTCGAATTTAGCAGGTTCAAAGAAGAGGTTCGCTTGCCAAGAAGCTAAGGAGTCGGATCCCTGCATTTCAGCAAATATGGAGAACAGTTAGTTTCTCATACCTCAGCATCTTTTCTGCAACCTAATCCCTTATTAGATGCCTCATGCAAAATAATGGAGAATAACACGTTTCATTACCTGAATCACAAAGCACCGAGTGTAGGTGCTAAAATCATCACAAACAAACCATTCACAGGGTGAGGAGTGAAGTGACTGAAGGTTCCTTGCGGCCTCCTGTTTTTCCTTCTCCCCTGCTGCAACCACTGCAGTCATTGTTGATGCTGCAACATAAGCAGCCGCCTCTGAGTTATATACTCTAGGTGAACTCTCCCCTTCCAGCTCCGTCTGGACCACCCTATAA
The DNA here is from genome assembly GCA_027564395.1 of Erythroxylum ulei. Classification (NCBI taxonomy): domain Eukaryota; kingdom Viridiplantae; phylum Streptophyta; class Magnoliopsida; order Malpighiales; family Erythroxylaceae; genus Erythroxylum; species Erythroxylum ulei. The sequence goes on along the minus strand of JANITX010000004.1, from coordinate 5,772,810 downwards.
CTTGAATCTCTACATTCACCTTCACGGGACTGAGAGACTTTAGATAGGAGACCTTTTGCGCGGGATTGGACATAAGACGCAGCTGAAGCAGCAATCTCATATGCAACTGAGGGGTGAATGAGACTCTTGTGTTCTGGATTGTCAATGCTCTTTGAATTGGAGTCCTCAACTACACTAACAGAGTCCTGACTAAGTTTTGCTTTTGTACAAGCAGCTAATCCTGTTTTATTTTCTAAGGATGATGTTACAAAATGTAGGCCGTAATATCTTCTGAGATCCTTTGGCTGCAGGTTAATTGGATAAATATAATTTATATTAGCTGGATATAGGTAGAAAATATATTTTCTTTAGCTGTTTTTGTTTTTCAGATTTACAATATCAGTCAAAAAGAGGAGGGGAAATTAAGGAATTTAAGAGAATGGTGTTGCTACGTCGTACCTTAATGTCAGGTATAACATACGCCATGTTGCACAAGAAAGCCAGCTTTGATAATGGCTTGACATCTGACCATGGTACCTGAGTCAAAAACCTTGAAAATGTCTCACGATCATACTTCATCTCTGCTCTTTGATCTTCTTCCGAGCTATAATCCAAATCACAGCCGCTTTCATCATCATCATAACACATACAGTCTTTATCTTCATCCACCGCATAAGTTTCATCATCAAAGTCCAGGTTCTCCGATTGTTGTCTGTTCCTCCAGTAACTTCTGAGCTCCAGTAGCCTCTCTACCCAATTAGCCCTCTTCTTTACCTCCCTGTTATCGTTACCGTCGATGTCTTCTTCCTCCAAACTTTCGATGGTGCCCAAATCTTTCTCATCCATATCCATGTCCTTACTAGTCTCAAGGTCCAAAAGAAATGACCTGAGAGAGTTTGGTATTATGGAGCTTGGTAGTTGGAATGGGAAAATGCTGAAGGAGCGACTGTTCTTTAGCTTTGGTTGCACTGAACTGCAACGTATACGGTTGATGGAATAGCAAAGGTGGTTATCCGACTGGGACTTCCGCATCCTGCTTTGCGTGCACAAGTCATTGCCTGACTCTGAACGTCGAAGACCATTGAATTCTTTGAAGACACCTGGACTAGTTGCCGGAATAGTGGGAATGGTCATAGAACTGCATCCCATAGCTCGCAAGAAATTGTAACCGCAACGATGTTAGCTCTAACTTACAGTCGCTTCCGCCCAGGATGACCTGAGAAAACGGCTCTTTTTTCCAGTAAAATCGTCCCCACTCTCCACTCTCTAAACCAAAGCTTGAAGTCTGCAAACTTCTTGTGAACAAATCAAGGTGCCATGAAGGAGTAATATATGACAACGAGGAGAACTATGTGCCTTGGTAATCACGAAAGAACAGTAAGATGGCACAAACTCTTTTGGACAACAGCCAAAACTTATAAACTTAACTACAAACTTAGACATTGTGTTTGATGGGCGAATTAAGGAACGTGAAGACAATCTAGCAGTGCTATCATTTATAGAGAAAGGACAATAAAAGCCGTATAGTTTGATTTGAAGCCAAAAGCTGTAGTTATACCCGAGATCTTGAATTTCTATTCGTAGTGCAGTAAAACCAAAACGTATTGTAGTTCACACTAGAAATAACATGGAGTATATATACTACACATGCCCCTAGACAATATACTTAAAATGACCCTAGACAATATACTCAATTAATCCGATAACCAATCACAAACCAAGCTTGCGTATATGCCTAGCAATTTGACCATACTCCTGGAATTTGGGGTCAAATAATGGATGGTTTTTTGTCAGTACAATAGGCTCTTTAAAACTGAAATTTCCAACACCGGTTGGGAAAGTCTACCCAAAAGCTCTGTTACAACAAACCAAATCTGAGAGGAGTAATGTTTTTAACTTGTTACTGATAAAGTTGCTACAGAAAACTGGTGGCTCAAAAGGACAAAGGGTAAATAAGACATTACAACATTACGAACGTTTATCTGGTGAGGCTAAGAGGTTTGTCTCGTAGGTGAAAGTTAAAGCGTGTACGTTAATAATCAGGCAGCGAACTAGTAGCCTACTTCCTCCCAAATTTCGGCGTCACCCAGGCGTAGAAAACCCTGGGTCTTAGTTCACCTACATTGAAGAAGTTAAAAGCCCGGACTTCTATCAGCTAAAAAGCAATTGCAAACATTTGGATAAAGATAAATAACAAAACTGATCCAATGTAGACCAATTATGCAGGTGACCAAGGAAGTTGGATGCCGTCAACTATCATGTTACTCTAGGTTTCCAAGGGTTTCAAAGATCCTAGAATCCTTATACGATTGACATGCATTATAACTGAACCGTCGTTCCACCAATCGGTTAATTGTTTCACGTAGTTTGTGTCTATGTCCTTTTATTGATCAAATTAGTGTTCCCTAATTTTATTGCTATGTCACAATTAGATCAAATCTAACAGAAAACCCTTAGCCCCATTTGGTTGACAGAAAAGTAAAGTAAATTTGGAATATAATTCTTCAGAAAATAAATATATGGAAAATAAAGATATTCACATGTTTAGATACTTATAAAATTCTAATAGGAACGCTGAGTGGATTCTTATTATAGTGTTTAGTATGCAACAGTATTTCATAAAATGTAACTTAACTTTGACTTGTATTTCTAATTATATCCTTACAAACCAAATGAAAATTGAAATCGTTAAATAAGAAAAAATATGAACTTGAAGATTGTCGTTTGAAACTTCTAAACAAAAATATTCAAAATTCTACTAACGAAAGAACAATAAGAATAGTTGAAGACATTATTATGAATATCGGTACATACCGGATCAAAACTGGAATAAAATAAAAAGTAGGTCGTATCGGGTTTAAATATCGATCAATACCAGTCCGTTTCGGGTAGTACCGACCGGTACCGAATACCGGTCAATATTGAAAATTTTAAAAAATAGGAAGACTTTTTTTGCAAATTTTGAAATTTTCCTCCCTTCCACTTATCTCTCCTCCCCCCTTCTTTTTCAAAGTTTTTTTAATTAGTTATTTTATTTATTTCAACTTTTATAATTATTATGAATTTTAAAATTTTGTTTTTAAAATAATAATAAATATTTGTAATAATAATTATTATTATAAATTAAATAAAACTTTAAAATACGT
>JANITX010000004.1:5659107-5674882 GCA_027564395.1 Erythroxylum ulei | reverse complement strand
GTGGTTGTTTGTAAAAAATATTAAAAATAAAAATTAATTAATTATAATGTAATTAATTAATTAATTATAATATTTTAATTAATTATATTGTAATTAAATAATTAATAATATTATTAGTTAAAGAATACCAAACCTTACTAAACCATAAAAAATCAAGTATTGCTTTGAGTCATAAGGTAGGAATAAATAATGATGATAAAGTTACTATATTGAAAAAGTGAGGATATTGGAGAGAATAAAAGAGGAAGGCAAATAAAAAGTAGCGTTGAACGTGCGTTAAAATGTACAAGAAATGACTCTTATTCTTCTCATAATCGAGAGAAATGGAGCAATGTTCAAAAATTAGAAATGAAAGTATAAACAATCCAATTATAACTTCTCACTAAGCTTTATTTTTCATTTCATACCTATTTCTTTCTCCTCGGACTTACCAAACAAACACACCTTAAGTCTTCCTTCTGTAACTATGATTATTCCAGTTTGTGGAACCATTCTTAAAACGTCTTGTGCTCTCTCATTAACTTTAAATTGGGCGGGGTACACAAATGTCATCCTTAATTTATAGAATATTAACATGTTTACAAATCTATTTAATATACTCTTTAAAAGATGATTACTAATATTTTAAAAATTAGATCGGAAGTTAAATTAGTAAGATAAAAAATTTAAGGTTTAAAAAATTCAGTTATTATTAAATTGCTACAAAATTAGGTAAATATTAAATAAAATTAAAGAATTTAAAATATAATTATCCTTATTTATCGAAGATTTTAAAATTTAATTAAAAAGAGATTGTTAAATGAAAAATTAATTGATTTATTTTAATTTATAAGAATTTATTAATTTATAAAAATTAACCGATTAATTACGATACTAATCAATTTTTAATAATAAAAGTTATTAAAATAAATTTAACCAAAAATTTTAGAAACTGAAATGAAATTATGAAGAAAAAATAAAATCCCTAATAAATTACTCTACTTTTTTTATCTCTTTTTTAATTGGTCAGACCTTTTTCATTTTTTGGAATTAAGCGGGTGACTTAACGGGCCGAAAGGGAAAGGTGTAATTTCAAACTGAAATAGAGCGGTAAATCTATTTCCCAAAACAAAAGTGGAAGTCCCAATTCCCATATCGCCGGCGGACTCTTTTCTTTCTGACGCTTGAGCCATGGCCAGAGTCAAACAGAAGGCCTACCGGACCCGGACTAGAAAATCTGGTAAAGTCTCTTACTCAACACGGAGATATAGTAACCAAGTATACGCATTTACGCATTTGCTGGGAGTGAACGGCTTTTGGGTTTTAACAGGGTTTTTTTTTTTGGATTTCTAAAAGATTTCGTCTCTCTGAAGCAGGAAATGACGCCCCAGCAGCTTCACCTTCAACCCCATCATCGGTACTTACCTTCCATAGTGTTCTTGTGATATTTATTTTTGCGTGTTTGGTTAATGAGAAAATGCTGCAAAGAAACGTGGTTTCTAGTTTCTGTTGTTATGTTTGTGTAACTTGTTTAGTGTTTGAAGTTAAAAGTTGGAAACTAGAAGCCCCATATTGAGATTATGTTTGCTAGTGCCAAGGGTCGCGTCCTATGAAATGTTCAATTCCATTTCTAAATTATATTAGATTCGAGTAGTTCGAGTAGAGTAATGTATTATAGGAATAATACGCCCTTTTTTAATCATAATCACGTCCTATGAAATGTTCAAACACCAAATAGAACATATCTCTCTGCACTTCTCTTTCTTCGGTTTTCGAGATGGAAAATGCATTTCGTTTAAGTCCTCTGTTTGATTATTGAATGATTGGTATAAAGAAGTTGAAATTTTTAATCCGTTTTCTCAAAGTTGGATATTTCAACTGGGCATGGTTAGATTTGATCCCACTGGGCTCTGGAGGGCCTGAGAGATACTTAACATAATGACATTAGCATGTAGCATGTTTCTTATTCCTATTTCCTCTTACTGTTAACTAGATTCTCTGACTGTCTTTCTCTATTCATTTCTCTTTTTATCCGTTGTTTTGAACTTGTGTTTTGATGTGTAGCTCTCTTACTAATTTGTGACATTGTTCTTTCTCTTCTATATGAACCAATAAAGTCTGCACAACCAAGTCGAAGATCAACAAGAAAAAGTGTCCCTCAGAGTGAGTCTTTTTGTTCATCTACTAGTTAAGTTAATTCTAATTGTGGTGATGTGTGGGTTCTGCGTTGCTAATTTTCCTCTCCAATTGATGTGTTTCATTTGCAGCTCCGCGGGCTCAAAGTCAGAGGAAACCACATCGGTTTAAGCCAGGAACAAAGGCATTGCGTGAAATACGCTTCTATCAGAAGACCTGGAAACCAATCATCCCAGCTACCAGCTTCATTCGAGTTGTGAGCTCTCTTTATCTCTTTCTTTCTATCTCTGAGATACAATCTCTCAACAACTCCGTATTTTACCCTACACAATGATGTGGTAATAACTGAAGTTGGACTGATATGTTCTTGAATCTTTATAAACAAACTTGGAAAGGTACAAGCTTAGGAATCAATTAATGTACTTACGGTTTCAATGTTTGTTAAGAGACCTAGTCCTTTTGATCTTGCTAAATGATTCTAAAATATTTTCGTATCTTGACACAAACTTTACATACCTTTCCCATACATTTGTTTTCGTGATATTCTACCAAGGAATTGTGGAAACTTCCTAGTTCTTTATTCTTTTTCAGTGGCTCGACTTGTGGAATGCTTCAAGTATGAGTTTTAAGCTCCATAGTACAATGGTGAAGTTTTGGCTTGGTAATAATTGCCTTATTGATCTACAGGTGCGATCAATTACCCAGGAATTTAGCATAGAAGTCAACCGCTGGACAGCTGAAGCCTTGGTAGCAATTCAAGAGGTAACATGTCCTCTTCATTGGCTAAAGATGTATTAACACTGATGTTTATGTGCAAGCATAAATCTATGCAGTGTTTAGGTTCCAATCTAGATGCATGTCAGCAGTAGTATGTGATATTGTGCTAGAGAGCATACAAATATATCTATGTCACCAACGTTAGATTAGATTCTGTTCCTCCTGCTTTAAATCATCTATTTGCATATATTAGTGTTATGACTGCTTGATGGGCTATGCATTTACTCTCTAGAACTTAAATTCTGAATAGATTCTACTTTGGGATACAATATAAGGAGCAGGACCTGCCTTTCTAGCCCTTCTCTGGGGTAATTCCCTCCTCAAGACAGAGTTGAAGAGCTTATCTGCCGCTTCATTTGCCTGAAATAAAAGGATCCCAGAACTATACAGCTCATTGTTTGTTTCTCTTGTTTGTAGGCAGCGGAGGACTTTTTGGTTCATTTGTTTGAAGATGGAATGCTCTGTGCAATTCATGCGAAACGTGTTACACTAAGTAAGTGGGACTTTGCTGGCAAATGAATCTAAAAACCTCTTTTCACTTATTTGCCGTTTCTTTTCAATTTTGTGGTCTGCGTATTGACAAAGTTACATTGTTGCAACATGGCTACAATTAACTTTTTTAGCAATCTGCGGTTAAAGTTACAGATCAAAATTTATGTAGAGCTTCTCTATCATCCTGATCATATGCTTGTTTGCTCTCGACTTGTTTTAGACTTGATCTGCATGAGAAATGTTTATGGTTTCTTATTTATTGAAGTTCTTCAGAAATGGGAATCTGGGACTTTTATCAGGTAAATTGCGTTTGCAAGTGTAAAATTTATGGTTTTGGACAGTTTATGATTGAAGAAAATTATGACTCACAATTTGAATAATTTGAAGCTCATCAGATGATACATTGATTTCCTAAGATCAAAATGTGTGATCTGGGTTGTTTCACCAACAATTGATTAAGGAACTTTTGTCTATTTGATTGTTTCAGTGAAGAAGGATTTTGAATTGGCACGGCGGCTTGGAGGAAAGGGTCGACCTTGGTGAGGGTGTCTAAGGATCATCCAGACTCTCTGCACTGATCTTGAAACTGACTATATTGGATTCAAGTCTTGCAGCTGTCGTAACACATTTTATTTCCTCGTACTCAACTTATTCACCATTAGCAACTGGAAACATGCGTCATGCAAAATGCTACAGGTTCCAAAAGCTTACTTGTACTGTCCAAAGAAATTCAACATAGTTGTAAGTTGTTAGTGTAGACTAGGGAAATTAGATCGCATTGCCAGAATATTACCTTTTGTATCTCATGGTTTGTCTTTGTATCATTGAACCACTAATTTTCTGATCAGGGGAAGTTGAATAGATATCTGCTGAGCTGAACTAATAGAATAATGTGATAGAATTAACTAATGAGTTTTGCATCATAAACTTTGTACCAAGTACCACTTGTACATGATCTATATAAAATCACATAGGAGAGAAAAAAGAAATAGAATAAATATGATAAAAAACTACAAAGAAATGAAGGACTAAGAAAAGAACTAAGACGTCCGCGTTCAAAACTTGGTCTTGAGCTTGATCAAGCTTGGATGGCTTGAAGCTTGATTGAGCTTGGTCTAGATTAATTATTTATTTAAAATAATAAAATTTTAAAATTGTGAAAATTTTTAAGTGAACAAATTTAAAATTTTAAATATATATGTCTGAGCCTGATTGGATTCAAGCTTGTACCTAAAAGTTCCGGTCCGAACACAAACTTTTTAGTTGGGCTTGGACTTAGGTGGGCCTGAGGGTGGCCCTACCTATTATCAAGCCTAATGGAAAATGAAGTGGGAGGTAAAATTTTGTCATGTCTTCTTCAGGATAGGATGAGAATTGCTCGAAGATGTTATACGCTACGTATATGTAAGGTGGTTTAAAAGAAATGGATAATAGTTAGGATTGGATTGTCAAGCCCTCAAATATAATTATGATTCACTAAAATTTTGTAGTAGTTGTAGAACTAGGTTGAATCTCAAGAGAATTAAAAGCTAGTTTTTTTTAATTTCAATTGTCCAAATAAAGTGGGGTTTATAATTAATTAACTAAAATTAACAAAAAATCAAAATAAATCAATTAAATATAAAGAATGAGAAATTAAATTTTAATTAACTCTGATTTTAAGTTAAGAGTAAGGCTACATACTACTAGATTTTCCTAGACTCTTCATTTTAGTAGGATTTTCATTGAATCGTTGTTGTTGTTGTTATTGTTATTATTCTAATTTAAGGGAAATGTATCATCCAATTATAATATTGATCATTAATCTAAAAATAATAATTTTCAAAATTCAAGCAATTAGTCTGAAACCTATTAAGATAGTCATTATAAGTCTTAAAATTTTTAAAATTAATTGGTTCAAACCCAACAGTTAACTCAAAACTTATCATAAATTGATTGGGTATAATAGCATTATATATCAATTAAATAATAGCAATAAGCTTAGCGAAAAAAACTAAACCCTAAATTAAATAATTGAGATATCTATAACTATTCAATGTAGTTTTTTTGTTTATCATAAGTCAAATATGCAATAAAGAATCATTGAATTCATAGATAGCTATAGAATAATAATTATTAAATTAATTAGTTAGATCAACGCCGACGAAGTGGTTAAGTCACATTTGTCTGACGCTTCTGCGGGCGGCCTTTTGCGTGATTGGCACGGCCAGTGGTGTGGCGGGTTTTTACATCACCTGAGTCGCGAATCACCCCTCTCGACCGAACTCTGGGGGGTCCACTCAAGTCTCACTCTGGCTTGGTCGCTTGGGTACTGTCGTATCATACTTGAAGTGGACTCTTTAAAGGTTATTAATCTTTTATCCTCCTCCTATACAGATGCTAACAGAATTAATTTTTTGTTGTCAGGTACCCGAGACTTACTTCAACGAAATTGGGAGGAGCAACTCCAACACGTGCATCGGGAAGGGAACCAGTGCGTGGATACCCTGGCTACCCTCGCAAGCCTTGCTAGCCCAGGCATCCACATATTGCAAGAACCGTCTCTACCAGTTATACATCTGTTTCACCGGGACAAGCAAGGCACTGTGTATCGGAGGGGCATCCGTTAATCTAGTTTTAATTTTTTCTTGTCTGTTTCTTCCTTTGTAATAAAAAAATTATTCATGAAATATAAGAAATACTTGAATTAAAACATAAATCTAAGTTTAAAACAAAACCTCACAAGGTTTTTTGAATCAGAATATTTGAATTTAATTGCACATTACTTTAATTCCAACACCAAAATAAAAGAAAAGATGAAAGATGAAAAGAAAATCACAAAGAAACGAAAATAGGGTGATATGGATAAAGTGAAGAATGTGTTTTTCTCCTCTCTCCTTGCGAAGATTCTTATCTAAATGAAACCAAATCCTTACGTAATAGAGTTGGAAATAATTTTCATAATTGAATTCAAACTCTTAGAGTGAATCTGACATTAAACGTGATCTTACCTTATCTATTGTAGTAATCTATCCACTTTCACCAACATTCGTGATTTTGACAAATAATGCTCCAATTTGATCCAATCTCCACTTGCCATCTCCTAAGATAAAATAAATATTAATTTCCCCATTTAAGCACCAAAATCAAGCCAAAATAAAAGAGACATATCTAATTAACATAACCAAATAACATCTTATCAAATTCCTTCACACTGGACTCATGTTTGTCTTCAAACATACATCAATTCAATATATCAACCATCCTTATAATAGCTTCTCACCTTCTTTCATGTTATCCAGAAATATGCCAAAATCTGATACACATTAAAAAATTAAGATAAAATAACAATTGAGGAAATAAATGCTTATAGGACGCATTTTTAAAATAAAAAACATAGCACCTTATCAATTCCATCAAAATAAATTGAAATAAGACTTGACACCCTCTCATGGATTTCACTCTTAAAATGAACTTAATACATAAATTAAAGGGATATGATAAGGGTTGTAACTTGGCTTAGGTAAGGTATGACAAGAAATTTTTTTAGGTTAAACACATTAAAGGAAATCATACAAACTTATATATACAATTTTTAACTCAAATTAGTCCAAAATTCATTTGATTCAAATAATGTCCTTCAATCACCTCATCTTTTTGTTTTTTTTTTCCTTTTGAACAAGAAACATCAAAAAGGAGATTTCTCTTCTTTTTTTATACCTTTTTTACTACACTTCTCCCCTATTCTATAGAAAATAAAAAATCAAAATAATGCAACTTAAATCAATCATATGCAAATAAACTTTATATAATTCCTTCAATTTACAAGCTCAAAATTATTAAGGATGTTAACAAAAAAAAGGGTAAAGGTGACTTGTAATAAAGTTAATAATCAAGAAAATAAAGTTAAGGCTCAAATTGGTTCTCTAGGTGTAAAAAATAAGATAGATTTGTCTAGGTCAAAAATGGTTATCCTAAATGCACCCTATTATCTCCATGCATTAATTCATCAAAAATGTAGTTGTAAAATGTATTCAAAAGCAAGTTTTAGCATAAACAAGTTATGTTTGATAAACATGCCACAAAGAAAAGTATATGAGCACAAATGTGGTAAATTGCTCATATGCTCAAAAGCTCTCACTGGTGTAAAAATACTTCAAGTCTTGCATATATTCATTCAATAAAACCAACAAGATACTTAAAGTAATTTAGTGACAAAACATTAATAATGTTTATCTGTTTCAAGCATTAAAACTCAAAACAAAAATGTATCCAAACTTAGGAATTATTTCTAAACAACAATCATAAAATTTTAAAGATACCAAGAGAAATAATCAACATATGAATGGTTATGTGTTCTTACTTAAAGAAACGTCTGAAGTTTTTGAGCAATTCAAGATCTTTAAGGCTGAGGTTGAGAACCAATTGACAAGGTCCATGAAGATTGTTAAATCCGACCATAAAGGAGAATATTATGATAAACATAAGGTCTCAGGATAAGAAAAGGACCTATTTGCCAAATATGTGGAATAGTGGCTGAGTTCACTATGCCAGGTAGTCTTGAGCAAAATGGTGTAGCCGAAAGGCGTAATCGCACCGTAAAAGACATGATGAGGTTAATGTAGAGCAGGACCAATTTACCTAATTACCTTTGGGGAGAAGCCATAAAGACTAACTTGTACATACTTAATAGAGTCCGAAGTAAATTAGTTCTAAGGACGTCATTTGAACTCTAGAAAGGGTGGAAGCTTAGCCTTGCCTACATTTGTGTTTGGCGCTACTCTGTTGAGGTACGTTTATATAATCCTTATGAAAATAAGTTCCATTCTCATTCTACTCCTTACTATTTTGTTAAATATCTCGACCACTCTAAGGAATACATATTTTAGTATAGATAAGGAAGCTCTAGAATTGTAGAGTCACAAACAGCTAAGTTTCTAAAATGTGATGTCTATAATGAGGTTTGTTCTTCTCACCCTTCAAATGATAGCAGGATGGATACTACAGTTATTTCGTATCCATCACTCATACATTCAGAACTAGTGGATCAAGGTCTTGATGCCATGCTAGTATGGGAAAAGGTATAAACTAAAGTTCCTGAGGTACAAGAACCAATTCAGTTAAGAAGACCCACGAGTGAGAAAACCTACTATTTCATCTGATTACGTAATCTATTTGGGTGAATAAGACTATGATACTAAACATGTTGTCGATCCAATTACTTTTTCAAAAGTTGTTTCTGGACCTCATGCAAATTTGTGATGGGATGTAATGAAAGATGATATGTAATCTATGAAGTATAATAAGGTATGGAAGCTTGCTGATTAGCCACAGAATTACAAACCTATCAATTGTAAATGACTTTTCAAGACCAACAAGTTGAGTTGTTTAAAGCTTGGTTGGTTGTCAGAGGGTTCACTCAAAGAGAAGGGGTTGACTTTATTGTTACCTTTTATCCATTATCCTCCAAGGATGAATTTAGCGTGATTATAACAATAGTAGCTTATTATGATATGAAGCTACATCAGATGGATGTTAAAATCACTTTCCAGAATGGAGGCCTTTGTGAAGAGTTCTATATGAAACAACTTGAAGTATTTCAGGATCAAGAAAATGTTGATAAGGTTTGTAAACTAAGAAAATCAATATATTGTTTGAAACAAGCTTTCAGACAGTGGCACCTTAAGTTTGATGAGGTTATTACCTCTTTTGGCTATGTAGAAAATAAAGTTAAAAGGTGCTTGTACTATAGGGTAAGGGGAGCAAAATTATCTTTCCACTTTTGTATGTGGATGATATCTTACTCGCATCAAATCACTTGACCATATTGCATGAGGTTAAGCAACTTTTGGCCAAACATTTTGCCATAAAGGACCTTGGAGAAGCATCTTTTGTCATAGGTATTCAGATTCACTAGGACAGGTCTTGACACTTGTTAGGCATTAAATTGTAATCTTTTTAGGCCCTATTTTGCATACATTCTATGTGATTAAGTATCCAATTTCCATTCGGTTTAATAGAATTTTATGCATCCTCTTCTTGTTCCATCTCTATTTCCATTTTGGCTACTTTTGTGTGATAAATGCGTGTTTCAGGCCAAAGGGGGAAAGTTTATTTGCAATCAACACATGGGAGGTGACTAGCGGCAACAGAGGGTTTGGAATTAGAGAGGTTTTATTATTTTAGAAGGCAGTAGCTGTGTTTGGAGAGACCTGACGCTGCACTCCAAGACTTGACGCCGACTGATGTGCAATATGAAGATCCTCCCAACTCACGCTGGACCTTGGATAATGTGACATCTATTCTTGGTATGGGGACAGAGACGTGAAGCCCTATGGAGTGGACACAAGAATTTTGGAAAAGAAAAATCGTGAATTGGGGACATAATAGAGAGAGGGGACGGTTTTCTTGGATAGAGGAGGGAGGAATTTAAAAACGAAAGAAGGCAAGGAGATAGGGGGACACGCCATCAACCACGTACGACTGAAAAAAATAGGAAAAAACGAAAAGCCCAGGCAGAGGTGGGAAGAATCAACCTGAAGACTCCAACTTCAGACGTGACTGCTCCAAGTTTTCTACCTTTTCTTTTCCTGATTTATGTACGAGACTTTGGCAAAGCCTTTGTTGATATCTCTCTCCATGAGTGAGTAGATCTTATTTTGGGAACCGATTTAAGAAGTAGCATTTCTCCTTACTGCAGATTTGAATTGAGTTAGTATTAAATTAATTTGTTTGCTTTATCGAATTTCTATTTTGTGATTATTTTCGTGGAATTGCACAGGCCATGCTTTTCATACGTCTTAATTGTTGATTAAGGTACCGAAAGGAGAAAATTAACAATAGAAAACCAAATTAGAAAACTCATTAACTCGAGCCTCGAGAGCAGGACGGGGAATGAGGGGGATTCCATAACTGAACATCAATTATAATGGGTTGGGATTAAACCTTTAGCCACGAAAGTAGGAACTGGTTTGATTTGTTGGCACATCTTTAATACCTCGAGAGGGGATTTTAGAGTCTCTAGGTTCGGTTTCCTTCATACGCTTCCAACTTAATTTATGATTGGTTCAGGATCAACTCGCAGTAGCGAGAGTGTGGAACTTAGATTGGTCCCGTTGTTTTATTCTTGATTTTCATTCACGTGTTTGCTTTCAATTGCCTGTCAGTTTTGATTAATTTAATTAAGCTTAGTTACTGCGTCTTGAATTTCTTTGTAATCAATCTGATAAGTAATCATGCTCAAATAATTTAACGACTCTAGCTTAGTACTTGTGCAATACTCCCTGTGGGATCGATATTTTATACTACTTGCACGACTCGTGCACTTGCGGGAGCGAACAACACTCATTAAGTCTCTCGCAGATCGCATACATTGAGTGAGTGCTGCAAAGGTTTAATATAGCTTATTGTTAACATGTTATAGCGCCTATCTCATATGGAGAGAGACTATCTTTAGCACATTGTCCAAAGAATGATATAGAGAGGGAAGCTATAAAGAATGTGTCTTATTCTAGTGTTATTGGTAGCCTGATGTATGCCCACGTGTGCACTTGATTGGACATTGCATTTGTTGTTGGACTACTAGGTAGATATTTGGCTAACCCAAGAATAAACCACTGGAATGCAATTAAACTAGTGTTGAGATATTTAAAAGAAACTAAGGATTATATGTTGACATACAAAAGGGTTAACAATCTAAACCTCACAGGGTATACAGATTCCGATTTTATTATGTATCTGGATGACAGAAAGTCCACATCAGAGTATATCTTTATGTTAATATATAGTGTAGTATTGTGAAAGAGTGTCAAGCAGACAATAATGACTTTCTCGACTATACATGCAAAGTTTGTAGCATACTATGGAGCTGCTACGCAAGCAATTTGGCTCAGAAACTTGATAATTGAGTTGTTTGTGATTGATTCAGTGGCTAGACCCATTCGGTTATATTGCGATAATCTTTCTGTTATGTTATTTAGTAACAGTAATAAGAATATCACAGGGTATAATCATTTGGAGGTCAAGTATTTGACCATAAAGGAATTAATACAGAAAGGTGACATTGAGGTGGAGCACTTGAGGACTGAGTGTAACACCCCAAAATCTCGATTTCATGAATATTACTTTTTTAGTTGTGAATAGTATATCTTGAGGTGAATAGTGACACTCAGGACCTAAATTGCATTTTATTTTATTTTATTTGGCATCAGATAATATTGTTCAATGACATCTCAAAGATCAAATTAGAGCTCCAAACGAGTTCGTTTTGAGGGTTTGACCAAGAGTTGACTAGTGGTCAAAATTTGACCCAAGAAAGGATAAAAATCAAACTCGAAACAATTAATGAAAATAAATGTTAGTAATTAAGGTCTTTAAGTGAAGTTAATATTTTTCTTATAGGTATTTTTATTGAGAAGAAAAAAAGAATGGATTAAAAGTTAAATTTAATTTTGGATTTAAAAAAAGAATTGGAAAATTTTAATAAGGGAACACGTGACATTTTTGTCTAATTTCCCATTCTCTTCTTCTCCAAAATATTGCCGAGAATCACCTCCCTTCTTTCTTCTCCATTTTTTCTTTCATTTTCAAGCCAACTTTCTTTAATTTTAACCCTCAAATTACCTTTTAAACACTAAATCATCAACCTAACGTTCCTAAACTCACCATATCAACAAAAAGTTTGGGAAAAAATGAAGAAAAGGTATATAGGTGCTTTTGATGAATAGTACTGAAAATTTATAAGGTAAGTTAATGGAGTTTTTATTATTTTTAGTACATGATTTTGGTGTAGTTGTGTGCGTTGATGAATAGAATGCATGAAATTGAATTTTTTATGCAATATTATGAAGATAAAGAAGATGAATCGAAGGAGAGAGAGAGAGAAAGAGAAGGAATAAGGAATTGACGATGAAATTGAAGTTTATGGAAGTTTAATTTGAAGATTTGGACATCAATTTGGTATGTGTTCTTGCAATTATACTTTTTCCTAAAAATTATGCATTAGGAAATTTAGGGTTCTTAAGTAAAATTTGGAGTTTATGAAATTATTGTTAAAATATTTAATTGGATGTTAAATGAATGAAGTAGTATATGTGATTAATTGATATTTTGGAATTATAATTTGTATTTTCCCCAATTGGCATACATTATATTTGAATAGAGAAACTTGATATACATGTTATTTTTGACTAGTTGGTGAGATAAATGTCTTGAATGTTGTATGAATTAAATTAAAACCAATAACGTAAAAAAAATGACATTAAAGAATGACATTTACTTTGGCCGAATATGGAATAACTTGAATTAGTTATTATGAGCTTTTATTATGAAATTTCAATGAAATTTAATTAGATTTGCTCCTAGTAAAATAGATAGGAATTGGAGGAATGTGATAAGGTTGACATACCAATTAGGGAGTTAGTAGTACTGCGTCATGATATATGTTACTGAACTGTATGGGTTCGAAAGCTCGGTTTCGGTGTAAGATATTTGATTTGTGTTATGAACTGTATGGCTCCGAGAGCTCAGTCTTGATATGTAAATATTATAAAAAAAGATTGTATGGTTCCGAGAAATCGGTCTTGTATTTTAAAATCTCACATATTCAGCTCGGCAATACAATACAATTCCATTGGATTTTACTTTGGGGCAATTACAAAAAAAAAAACTATATATATATATGCATGACTAATGACTAAGGAATGTCAAATGAAAATAGTAATTGATTGTAAATTAAATTGTACAATTTATTCATCATCATTTTGTAATTAAATATGAATGTTAAAATAGGCATATGCTTGTATTTCATAACTTGATTTTAAATGCCTATTTATGCTTAGAAATAAATGAAGATATTTATATTTGAAAAATATTATATGTTATGCATGTTATGGTTGAATGAATTGAATTAAATGAGAAATGGAATTGCTTGAACACCACTAAGCCTATAACTTGGCGTGTGGATTTTCTTTCCACGCGTAGGTTTTAAAGAGAATTAGAAGAAAGCTATGGTGGATCTACTATAAGATAAGAGTCACATAGAAGATCTCGAAAGATTTGGAGGTGGATGTACTACAAATTTTTATTTTGTTTTTGGTTATGGCTTGTACACATAAAGAAGTAAACGATCTCACAAGATTTTATTGTCAATTACATATGAATAAATGAAAGTTATGTATGAAATCTGGCTTAGAAGTGTTCAAATGTAATAGAGGATGGGTAAATTATTTTGTCACGGAGTTTGACATGGAGATGGATAGTTGAGTAACATGCATGAGAAGTGTATTGAAGTTTCTTGTAGGAGGTTTTAAGTATATATAGAGGAAACTCTATCAAAATTTTATAAAGAGAATAGTAATTGCTAGAATAATGAAGTTTTAAATAGAAAATGTTGTAGTTTGAAGTATTAGGTATTTAAGAATATGGTAACACTCAGTATGCAGATTCCATTATCAAGTATGGGGTGTTACATTGAGGATATGCTTGCTAATCCTTTGACTAAAGAACTTCTCTCACATATATTTGAGAGAGATGTATACAATGTTGGTGTATTAAAGTCCTTAGACACTATTAGTTAGGGATCACAATATTTGCTCTTTATACATTTGTATGTTTTTCATATATTATGACAGTATGATTTATCAATAAAGATGATAATAATTTTGGTCTTAGTCATACATGTTGTTATATATTGTCGCGATGCAGGTGAAAGTCTTACAATTTGTATCGATCTTAAAAGATCATTAGGCATATATATATATATATACAGATTGACCTTAGACCTGTGTCATTAGGGCACATACAAATATACATATAAATCCATGGATTCGATATGACATAGGAAGATATAAGTGTTCCATAAGGGTTTTCTCTAATGCAGTTTAGCATTCAGTGAGAGAAAACAAATTTCTCTAGTGCCGTTTAGGATAAAGTTCAGAGAAATTGAGACCTATAAATGGAAAGATGATACGATTCAGATCATATAAGTATCATCCTAGTTTGTCACACTTTGTTCTCATTCATGTTAGTGAGATATTAGATATGCGTGATTGTATTGGAATTGTGTCACATATGACACATACATTTGATATTTTTCAGGATCGAAAGCCTTATGGGATAGATGTAAGGTTTCGATCATGCATCTCATACACAATATCTATCAAATATACGTAGTAGAAATAAAACAAAACCTAAAAAAAAGATCTACTCATGCATATAGATATAGAAAACAAAAACATGAAATGTAAGATGTTTACATACCTTTCCGACGATCTTCTTTGTTCTTTAATCTTTTTCGCGTTGGGTTGTCGTAAACCACAACGATCAACATAAACCGTCTCTAATGAAAGTATACACGAAGATAGAAGGATGAAACCTCACTAGGAGATAACTAGAATTCTTTCTTTATACTAGTAAAGACAAGAACTCTTGTGAGAGTTAGAGAGAAAAAGAGTGTGTGAGAGAAAATTAACTTTCTTTTACTTGTTTCTTACATAAGATGCACGAAAATCATCTCTATTTTTTGCACCATTTGGCCTTGTATAACCCCCATTACTAATGGAGAGTTATGGGAAGTTAATGGTCATGAATAGCATGCATTAATGGAAGTTAAGACCAAAATGGCAACCAATAACACTTGTTTCTAATCCATTTCATACTACGTTTTCTACCATTATCACATCACGACACAATACTAAAACTCTCTCTCATATCATGAATCACCATTCAAGACCATTTTACTCATCCTTCAAATCTCCTATGTGTGTGACCCATTAGATTCTTGGTTATATTGGCCACTTAAATTAGCACATAATTCAAGTAAGTCAAGAGCGATATCTAGCAACACTTCATGACCCCCATTTGACCGGAAAGTCAGTGGTTTGACTACGAACCCTTCCATAAGCAATGTTGCCATGTAATTTGTCCTTTTACCATCTATACCCCACTTGGTTCAAAGTATGGTCAAAGTGTCAACTCGCACTAAACTGACTATGTCACATCTAGTCCAAGTGATATTAGATCTTGTCCTAAGGATCTCATTACTCTATATATCACTGAAGACTCTCTTTATGACACATATCTGCTCTAGTCAGAGACTTCCGAGTAATGCCCCAACAAGTGGTCATGGGTATCATCTCCTTCTATTAGAAGTGGTGAATTCTTTATTGGCTACTCAATTAATTCCGAATACCTCAAGTTGTACCCAATCATCACCCTATGAGTAACCCCTGAAAGGCACCGATGAATGGAGTCAAAGCAAAGAATCAGTATCTGAGATATCCTTGAGTACCTCAAGCCAAAGGATATTTGCACCATTGCTATGATGAGACTATCAATTGAAGTGAATCACACGTTACCACAGTAAACAATAATGATATATAAATGCACAAGAAAGGGGGGTTTGAATTGTGAT
>JANITX010000004.1:5648720-5659007 GCA_027564395.1 Erythroxylum ulei | reverse complement strand
AGTCAAACTTTTCTTAATTCTACAAATTTTCACACTTTTTCTCTTTATTTCTTAATTTCAACTTCCATTTCAATTAAATCATTCACTTTACTCTCATAATTCATATAAATTTATTCAAATATCAAAGCCCTCAAATCTTTTCTCATCAATTTTCCTTAAGGCACAAAACATCTATAAACACAATTCATATACAAAAACACTCATTTAAATTCATTTTAATATTTCTAATTTCCACCAAAAGTTCGGGGTCCAATAGTCCTTATGGACAGATGACTCAACTGCCTTGAGCATGTTGACCAGCTCAAGAATTGTACTGGATATATTGTTCATTCAATAGTTAAGCACAAATTGTAAGTAACTATCAGTTAAGCTCATCAGAATTAAGTTAATACTTAATTCATGATCCAAAACAAACCTAAGGAGGCCAACTGCTTGATATAGCCATTCATCTTTAGTGCGTACTACACATCCTTAGCCTCGTGTAGCTTTTACAGCTCTGGTGACATAGTGGCTAACATAAGACAACTAGTCATCTCGCTATCATCGAGAAGCTTCCTATATGCCATTCGATCATCATTAGAGACATCAGCAGTAGGGGGATTAGGAACTGGTTCTTCTAAGACATAACTAAGCTTCTTGGACTTGAGAACTATTCTTAAGTTCCTGAGCCAGTCAAGAAAGTTTGGTCCAAAGGTCTAGTCATCTTGTTAGCTTCCATCAATGATCTTAGATTCACACTAGCACTCATGGTGTTGACTTAAGCGATAACAACCTTTCGTCAAAGAGAGAAAAATTAGAATGTACTTAAATGCATGTCTATAAGGACTTTAATAACACGCATTATAGCTCCCACTATTTTTCACGAATTCATAACCCTTAATATAAATCTGAGAGAACTCATAGAGAAATTCTCCTAGTGGGTCGATATCTAATATCCCTAAAAATGACCTTAGATTTGCCGAACAAGCCACCTTAGTTCAACTGGTAAGTATCGATCATACCAATTGCATCTCTAATGCAACTATCGAATCTGGAGCTATCAACTGTTAATATGTGCACACTCATTGGGCTATCAACTCTTGACACGTTTACATCTATTGTACACTACCCAACTTTGCCTCTAACCACGTTGATCTTGGGTTTGCCCAAAAAACCAACGGTTCTAGTTAAAACTGACCCATTATTTCAAAAATCCTTTTTACATATTCGTGTAAAGCGGGCTTGGCCTTGCCCAACAACCTTAAATTTAAAAGGACTCTAGTTCTCACCATATTAAAGGAAGACATTAGTTTTAATATTCTAAGTGAGGGGTTTAACTAAGATTTCATCTAACTTAGATGGTCTTATACATATAACTCGTATATAATATATACATATAGTTACTATAACTACATGGCATAATATGGACTACCCAATCAAATTAGCTCATAACGACCCATCATACAAGCCCACACATTCTCCTAGCCATGCATTCTCTAATGCATATATGTAAACATATTATTTTGGTTATGAAATCTTATGGATCCTAATATGAACGCCTAATCTAACAGTTGGATCTAAGCATAATCTAACACTTAAATATACTATCTTCCTTTTACTAACTTGGCTAAAATTACTATTTTATGTTATTTCAATTGGAACTAATATTAATCTATTTAATATGAATTCCTAAATCCAAATATTAATTCATAATTATTTTACCTTAAAATAATTATTTGATGTCCAAAATTAAACAACTTCGATTTTGTCATACATGCCAATTTTTCTAATCTTACTAGAAAATCTATTGCTATACAAAAATTAATTCAAAATTAATTTCTATTATTTTCCAAAATTTCCAGAACGTAAAATCATCATTCCAAGCATCTCTAGGTCATTTCATGATGATCAAAATAATTTATGAATCACCCAAAAATTATTATGATCACCGAAACACCGATAAGACACCAAACATGACAATATGAGTTAAATTTAAAAAAAAAATGAAATTTCAAGAAAAATTATTTAGGAATACATAAAACATCAAATTAACACATTTTTATCACATAAAAATATTTTTAA
Organism: Erythroxylum ulei; assembly: GCA_027564395.1. Lineage (NCBI taxonomy): Eukaryota > Viridiplantae > Streptophyta > Magnoliopsida > Malpighiales > Erythroxylaceae > Erythroxylum > Erythroxylum ulei. The sequence continues at coordinate 5,656,946 of JANITX010000004.1, read as the reverse complement.
GGTTCTGGAACCGAAATATAAACATACAAAAACATCAAACAAACAGATCTTATAATTTCTGAAAAACTGTCCAGATCTGAAAAATTGTATAATAAAATTATTAGAACATTTTTAATAATTCTACAAAAATAACAGAGGCATAAAAACATCCCAAATATGTTCACATAATTTTTCCAGAATCAAATTCCACGAAAATCATGTGTAACCTCTTCATTTTAGCCAATAGGCATCATATGCCCAACAGAAAGACAGATTTCATGCATGTTCTTGTAAATTCGAAATTAAATATTTTAATCACATTAAAAAAATTCAGTCATACTGCATCATTTAGATACATCTTATGAACAGATTGGTGAAATAAAATCGTGAAAACCATTTTTCTATAATTAAGTTCGAACAAAACATTATAGGACCCTAAGTTGTCACAACTATGAAAACAGTTTTCACATATCACGTATTGTACATATAACAAGGAACAAGATGGCTCCGATATTACTGTAAGGTTCCGATCATGCATCTCATACATAATATATATCAAATATACACAATGAAAAATAAAACAGAACCTAAAAAAAAGATTTACTCATGCATATAGATATAGAAAACAAAAACATGTAATGTACGATGTTTACATACTTTTATGATGATATCCTTCGTCCTTTAATATTCTCTGCGTTGGGTTGTCGTAAACCGCAACGATCAACGTAGACCGTCTCTAATGAAAGTCCACGTGAAGATAGAAGGATGAAACCTCACTAGGTGATGGCTAGAATTCTTTTTTTTGTTTTAGCAAAAACAAGAACTCTTATGAGAGTTAGAGAGAAAAAGAGTGTGTGTATGAGAAAAATAACCTTTCTTTTACTTGTGTCTTATACAAGATGCACAAAAATCATCTCTATTTTCTGCACCATTTGGTCTTCTATAACCCCCATCACTAATGAAGAGTTATGGGAAGTTAATAGTCATGAATACCATGCATTAATGGAAGTTATGGGAAGTTAATAGCCAAATTGGCAGCCAACAACACTTATTTCTAACCCATTCCATGCAACATTTTACTCATCCTTTGGATCTCCTATGTGTGTGACCCATTAGGTTCTCGGTTATATTGGCCACTTGAACTAACACTTAATTCAAGTAAGTCAAGAGCGTATCTAGCAACATATCATGACCCCCAATTAACCGAAAAGTCAGTTGTTTAACTACGAACCTTTCCATACGCAATGTTGCCATGCATTTGTCCTTTCACCATCTATACCTCACTTGGTTCAAAGTATGGTCAAAGTGTCAACTCCCACTAGACTGACTACATCACATCTAGTTCAAGTGATATTAGATCTTGTCCTGAGGATCTTATTATTCTGTGTATTATTAAAGACTCTCTTCATGACACATATCTGCTCTGGCTAGAGACTCTTGAGTAATGACTCCGACAAGAGGTTGTGGGTATCATCTCTTTCTATCAGAAGTGGTGAATACTTTATTAACTACTCAATTGCTTCTGAATACCTCAAGTTGTACCCAATCACCACCTTATGAGTAACCCCTGAAAGGTACCGATGGAGTCCAAGCACAAGATTAGTATCCGAGATATCCTTGAGCACCTCAAGTCAAAGGATACTTGCACCATTGCTATGATGAGACTATCATTGACACTAGAATAGAATATCTATATGATTGTCTCATCGTAAGTCAATCCAATGTACTCACTACCCTTAGTAAGCATCCACATGTTAACTTTAAACAAATCATGTCTACAGCTTATGAAATCTACTACTTGATCTAATCAAGGAGTATAACATATGTTAATCTATCCGAATTAATGATATCTCATCTCATTAATCCTATAAATAGAGAAAGTTTAGAGACTAACATAATTACACATGATAGGAATCTCATTATCATAAGCTTATCATAATTTCCTTCATGCTATGTTTTGTATAAAGGACTTCTTTAAATCAATTTAAGATCAACATTAAATCCATAAATGTATGAATATCGAAATAATGAAAAATGTCTTTATTAATCATAAAATGATTTGTACAATAAATTCTAAAAGTGATTGCCTTTAGAATACTTCTCTAATAATGGAGTGATGAACTTTCGTTATTTTTGGATCAAATGGTTTTTAAATTTGGTCGACCTATACATTGATTTGACCTAACCTTTTTTACTAGTCTTATAACTGTTACATCTACTGTAATTAATTATTGTCCAAGGGGAAGAATGTTATAATTTTCCTAAGGTTTGACAACAATTAATTACAATTTTAATAAATTTACAGTTAAACGAATCGAATTTGACCAGGTTAAAGATAATAAAGGAGCTAGATAAAGGATTTGGTTTAAAGTGCTGAAGTAAAGCGAAGAAAATGAACCCTAATCAGTGTGGGCCAGTCTGTGATGGAGAGATCCGATATAGTTGTTATATATATATGTTAAGGTCTTCTGCTTTTGCTTAAGTAAAATGTAAACGTTCATATTTACTGACCCGTTAAGAGGTTCACGCGTTAAGAAAGTAGTAGAAAGACGTTAAAGACATCCGGTTGATCGACTTTCGTAAAGGTTATTGTGAAAACACGAAGACTTTAGCGTCACAAAGTTTGTTTGAAGTAATAAAAAGCAAAATAAGTATTTTTTTTTCATGTTTTTTCATTTATTTACTTTCACATTTGATTATGGACGCGTAACTAAGACTTGTTTATGTATTACAAGAAAACAATTTGTGTCATTAAGCAATGTATAAGCATTAAGCAAAGTGATAAGTCATCTTTCCAGGAACAGGATTGTTAATGGTTTTTGCTTGGCAACCATTTTGACCAACAATAATACCACCTAACGAGAGTTTTGTTGGAATGCTGATAATAAACAATTTACTCTTTTTTTGTAAACTTACCTAATAAAAAGGCAGGCTGTTTTCGATAACCATTTTCAGTAGAGACTAATTAAATAAAGATTAGGATTCTAATCATCGATTTTGTCTCCAAAGATATACTAACAACACAGGACGGACAAATTCCACAAAAACGTGACTTTGCTGGTAATTAAGTTTGTGTACTATAAAATATATGTCAACGACTCAACGTTGAGAATAAAAAAAATATTCAATTTAAATTCAACAAAAAATTATCAACTTTAAGAATAAAAAGTTATGTATCATTAAAATTTATTATTTATTAGAAATTTTTTCTTTTACGAAGACATTATATTTTATGTGTTTTTAAAATTATGTTCATTTTTTTAAATGAACATTATCTTATATTTATAAATAATATCAAGTTATTAATTGAAAGGCCGTATTTAAGCTCATCAAATGCGTTCTATCGTTGTCACGGTGTTTGAATATGTCCTACTACACACCTAAACTCATTAACTGTGTCTTTTCATTGTCAAGGTTTTTATGGTAAGTCCTAATCACATGGATACGGGGAATCCTACCAAGTTACATTGCTAATATATTTGACAACTCAAATCTTCCGTTTCATTTAATCTGTTACATCTTAATCAAAATAAGGGATTTACTACATTTAAAGAATGACGACCTCATTGCTTACCCTAAGAATATAAGAATATATACATATTTATTGAGTTAAAGAGATGTATCTTGGTTATATTAGAAACAATGAATGATAAAATTTTTAAACATGTCTATTGTCTATTTATTTCTAGTCTTACTGCAGTTATGGTTGAATAGAAACCAGGTAGTTTGGAACAAATCTTCTTCGTCTCTACAACATATCCTGCAGCACAATAGATAACACCTACAGGAATGGCAGGCGACTCAGGTTCTTACTGTAGTTACAACTTTAATCAATCTTATTATTATCTGGAGCCCTCCGTCAGCGGAGTGTTATAAATGTAATGTTGATGTCTCCGTAGTGGCTAGGCAGCAGCTATTTAGTATGGGTATGATTTTGCGGGATTCAAATAGAAGAGGTATGATGGGGAAGATGATGACCATTCCAGGTATGGGAGATCCTGCTTTAGGCGAAGCACTGACTTTTCAGGAAGCTCTTAGTTAACTGAAACGAACTCAGGCGAGATGTGATATTATGAAGTCTGATCTTTTACTTTTAATCATTACTTTACAGTCTGATACTATTAACTTCTCTTATTTTAGTGCTATTGTCAAAGATTGCAAACACCTTTTTTCTTTATTGCTAGCAATGACTATTCAGTTTGTTCGCAAATCGGCGAATCAAGTGGTTCATAGTATTGCCCGTGCTGCTGATTCTATGTCTGATTTAGAATAGGGATATGCCCACCATCTTTTTTATATGATGCTTTGCTTTTTAACACGGCTAATATAGCTTAAATGCATCATTTCCATTTAAAAAAATTTATTTCTAGTCTTGACAAGTTTTTCAATGACTATGCATCAATAACAATATCTACCATAACGCAGTTTTATTTTTAACTATTAGAGATATTTTTAAATGATCTTTAATAATTATAATGTTAGTAAAATTAAATTAAAAAAGAATTTAAGGTTTTACCACAAAAATTGAATTTCGAAACTTAAATTAGAAATTAGATTTGAGTTAACTAAAAATTCATCTATTCAACAATTAAAAGTTATAATATACTTATTTAAGTTTTGAATTTTCAATTTTACTTGAATATTCTTGCATGGACGTCTGAAATATTATGAACTTACAATAATTATGATTAAATTTTCCAAACTTGACTAATAACTCAAAAAAATCATGAAATTTGATTCTTAAAATAATTTGAAAATAAATTCATATATTTCAAATGTCACTCACTCCTTGGAGCAATAAGGTTGAATCCCCAACCTAAAGGGCCCCCCACATCCCGGCCCGACGAAGCAACTGGGAGGATATAAATCAGGTACTCAGCGGCCCACTAAGGGGGAGGTGAGCAACCCACAGGCCTACAAAGAGCCCACCCTCAAAGCCCACAAGAGGCTCAAAAATGTTACTCCCACACTGCAAACCGTGAGATTCAAACCTTGCATCTTGGAACAAATCTACCTCTCTAGAATCAACTGAGCTACGCCCTGCAGGGCAAATCACTCACTCCTGACTCCACTCCATTTTTGATAAAAACGCATGGCTCTGCAAAAGGCATGGTCATCAAATGTGACTCACCATTCACTGAAAAGGGTTTATAAAGTTTTTAACCCTTTCTCAAAAGGAGCTGATTTGATGTATACAGGGTGTATTGGGCAGAGTGTTGCTTTGTTTCTGGGTGTAACTTGAAATGCGGGGGACCTTTTTTCTCGACAAAGAGTTTTCATTTCCTGTTAAAGATAAAAAAACATATTAACTAAACAAGATGCCAACTTTTGATGACCTGAAGATAAGTTTTTTCCTCAGTTTGTCTCGTCGTTGTCTTACCAAACATTCGTCGTTTAGGAACCTTACAGTAAAAGTTGGTTGGCTAATGCCTTTCCCAAATAGCGAAAGGGACGTAATAACGTTGTCTTTTGAATCCTTTTTGAATAACAGCTTTAAAATTATTGTGTTCGTGAACCTCTTTTCTGGTTGGAACTTAAAACCTACGGAGGCTATGTAAATGCCTCTGGTCCTACAGCGGTAGAAGAGTCGAGACATGAGTTCGCTTTGGATCTCCCGAACTCTTTTAACATTAACATTTCATGCTACAAGTATAGATTTATTCTAAGTAAATTTTTATTACTAATTATTTAAATTAAAATTGTTAACTATAATAAGGATAAGATGTACTTTGATATGATATGATATAATAATAATTTTATCATTATTCTTGAATTTTATCATTATTCTTGATTTTATCTTTGATAATTATATAACATAAAATTAGTAATATTTAACCAGTAAAATTATACATAAATACTTTTTAATACATTGAATTATACACATGAAATATATAAAATTTATTTTCCTTTTTACGTAATATCGAAGCCTCTTTTGTAATAAAAGAAGTCAAAATTGTGGAGTTTTTTTAAATTTTTTCCTCATAGCATTCTGCTTTTATATTTTGAATTTCTAAATTTGCTTGAAAAATAATTTTCCATATACCAAGTTCTTCTTCTTCTGGAGTATATTACAATTGTACAAAAATCATCTCTAGAAAACTCCACACGTGCCCTCACGTGCCAAGAATAACTGCTAAACTTGAAAACCTTAGTTACAGGTGTTTGTAGAAAGAAGAAAAACTAAACGATGTTGTTTCGAAGCCAATAAAGCATCATCTTTTCATCCCAAATGACAAAGATGCATATTAATCTTCTGGCCACATCATCATCCATGTAGGTAACACGTTTATGCCATGCTAACAACAAGATGCATAGTCATCGCCACGTTATCTAACAAGCGTGACATATCATCATTTTATGCCATGCCAATATCCTACTTGATTGCCATGCGTCTTTTTCTAATTTGTCGATTTGGTTCAGTTTAAAAACAGTTATCCAACATTTTGGCAAACCAGTGCAACCTTTTCTCCTTCGGTTTCTTTTCAAACTAGACCAATTCATAAGGTTTTTTGACGTTTTGAATCCATTTTTATGGTCAAAATTATTAAATTTCAACTCTATAAATAGGTTTGTACTAGTTTTTATTATGGATGCCTCAAAACTTACCCAATATATTCCTAACCCTATTATTACAAAGACTTTACTAGGAACTTTAAGTTTGCACACAAAATGAGTTAAAGTCTAAAAACGATAGTTGAACTCTCATAATTCAACTCAACCTTACCAAATTCCTTGTGTTTAAGGTGTTTCCCACAAAGACAAAGTAAACCTATGAAATTAACTAAGTTAACATAATAGAATGAATAGCAATAAGAAGAGAAAGGTGCACAAAGCTTTATAGCAAAATTATCAACCTTTATATTACTCACTATTGATACAAAATACAAAAGTTCTAACTCTTTGTAATGAATGAAGTCTTTGCTCAAATGAGCTATTTATAAGTTTTTGAAAACTTGTTAGGTAAGAATACAAGAAAGTGGTCTCAAGGCTACTAAGTCACTAACTTAATTGGTGGTTGACATCTCCAACTACTTTAGGCACTGCCTTAATGGGTGATTTACATAACTTAACACTAACTCACTTCTAAGTAAAAGTAACATGTGTAAAATGCATATAAGAAACCTCATTTGTGTTCTTTGCAATGTCCTCCAACTTCTTTTATGATTCATCCCACTAACTTTGCCTTATCACCCATGGTCATCATTCAAAGGTGAAGGTTAGTTAATTCTTGAGCCAATTCGTGTATGGTCAAGCCAATGTGCACCTATGGTCTAGTTCGTTCATCCATAGTCCACCATTTGAGCTCAATTTCTTCCCTAGTCCCACTAAAGATGTCTTAGGCAAGTCCAACTCGCCCTAGCCAAGCCAATCAAAGCCCCACAGTCCATCAAAGCTAGCCACAACTTAAACCATGCTTGTTCTTACTTGATTTAAGTTACCTTGGTTCCTTTAGCATGCCTTCTTCATGTCTAATCCATACTAGATGCTGGTCAAGGCTCATCAATAGCTAACAAAAAGGGTCTAGTAATGTTAAAGGGGTAAAACCTATCAATATCACCTTTGATGATTTAAACTATGATTTGTGGGCTAAGAAAATGTGCAATTTTCTTAAAGGGAGACTTTTTTAGCATATTGTTACTCGTGAAATACCTAAATCTACACAAAAGAAAGATGAAGATAGAGATGTTTCCACAAAACATCTGGTATCCTGGGAAGAAATGAATCATCAAAATTTATGCAAAAGAAAGATGAAGATAGAGTTGTTTCCATAAAACGTTTGATATCCTGGGACGAAATGAATTATCAAATATTAACATGGTTTAGGAACATATGTTAAAGCCATCAAACTTGATTTTCGATGCTTTGACACTGCACAAAAGTTGTGGATTTTTTTTAAATCTTTACTCTATATCTAATAATGTTAACTAATTTTAGTTGTATAGAAAACTTTATTGAATGCAACAATAACTTGGACAAATAATAAATAATTACGTGTCTGAGCTGTAAGAATTTTAGGATCAAATATCACTTAATGGTTGTGCTTGGCCTAGTCCAGATGTTGCCACTATTTATGCAAATCTTTGTGATTGATTGTTGGACCCCGAACTTTCGGTGAAAATTAGAAATATTAAAATGAATTCATTGAGTATTTTGTATATGAATTGTGTTGTAGAACTTTTTATGCCTTGAGGAAATTGATGAGAAAAAGAATTTATTGGTTTTGACGACTTTGAAGATTAGTTTTGG
>JANITX010000004.1:5631488-5643202 GCA_027564395.1 Erythroxylum ulei | reverse complement strand
CTACTATAATTTGACCCATTCTAGTCCAATGACCCTAATTTAAAATTCCAAAATAACCAATCAACCCCCGGTGCGCCTTGTTTAATTCGCAGGTATTCAGCAGCTAAAGTCATACAGATTCATGGATCCGGATAACAACGTCCAACCCCTTCAGAATCAGACTGAACCATAAGACATAAAACTTGTATCAATTTTTTCATATGTACATATTAAAAAGAAAAACAGTAGTATAAAAGTATAACTAAAGGCATCATAGTTCCACAAAGGTGGGGCGCACTCGCTAAGAATATATGTAAAGTACCAATAGGTTTGCTCAACATTCTTTATGTAACCCTGGATTTAATAGGGGAATCTGTAAAAAGCAAAGCACCATACGTGGAACTTGATTTAATCACTTGTTAATTAAGATCGACCCACTTAATTTATTCTTTCATGTGTCTATATCCCCGACACTACAAAGTCAAACAACAAATCCGAGCTAATGAATCATAATAAATTCTAAAATAGAGAGCATAAAGTTGATATGGATCAACTTCTATTTATAATATTCAAACTTACAATCATCAGTGTTGAGAGTCACTTACTAATTAAACTAACCTATTTTTTTTTAATATTAATAATTTACGTATTTTTATTAGTGTGTCAATAAATTTGTGTACTTTCAAAAAAAATTTAAAGACTTTGAATTCCAACTACCATAAACTTTCTGGTACATAAAATCCTCAAAATAGGCAAGTACAGAGCATATTCATTCCACGTCTAAGCAATTAAGAACATGGCTCTAGATTAGTCCTGAGAGGCACTAACCCAGGATTTGTAGCACTTAGAGTAAGATGGCAAAAATCCAAATGGACCAAACAACCAACTTGATTAGTCCTAACAGGCACTAGCCCAGGATTTGTGGCATTTGGAGTCAGATGGCAGAGATCCAAATGGACCACCAGGTGTTGGTTTACCCATCACGCGTGACACATTCTTTATCAGGAGGATAATTGTGTCTTTCCAGTTAAAGTTTGAATGAACTGCGCTTTGAAGTTTGACCTTTTTACGTTGCGCCTTGCGAGTTGAGAGAGACAACTACAAGTCAACCAATTTTAATTTGTATGTTTGGTAGGACCTGTCGTTCGTTGCTTTGGTTCCCAAGGGGACGCTTCGAGCTCATCTCCCTATGCCCTGCCCCTAAGAAAACCCATTAAAGCCCACTAATTCGTAATCTAAAACCCTCTGTTATTGCAAAACTATTAATTCTCAAACCTCTCATCACTTCAGAAGCTCACAACAAATCTTCCTCCTGTTGGTTCCCTCTGTTTCTATATCCTCTGCTTTCCCTCCCTTCACTTCATTATTGCAGTACCTGAACAATTTTTAATTTAACAAGCAACTATATGGATAGACGTCGCCGGAAGCAAGCCAAGACCTCGAATTGTTCCTCTGAAGGTGGGTTGCTTTAACTCTAATCTGTTTTGCACTGTTTTTAGTCTCTTTCCCTTACTTCCTTTCCATTTTCCCGCCAACTTTCCTTTTGTGGTTTCCTGTTCATCCTGCTGAATCCTCAGTGGGTTTTGCTTTCTTTATGCTATGCTCTTGTCTGGGATCATCTTTTGTCTTTTTTGTTGCTGTCGTTCCATTTTTGTTATGGATCTTCCCTCCGTACTTCGGCTCTCATAACATTTCCATATGTGGGTCCTTTAATTTGCTTCTGATTAAAGATCTCTTTCTTCTTCTTATCTCTTGTCCTGGGCAGAGGTTAGCAGTATTGAATGGGAGTTCATTAAAATGACAGAACAAGAAGAGGATCTCATTCATAGAATGTATAAGCTCGTTGGAGAACGGTAACGGATGAGAAACTCATTATGCTCTTCTCTTTACTTGTTCTTGTCCTTACAGAAAAAGGAAACATTTTCTTCAACCAACCCACATGCCTGTGACAAAATGTTTTGGTAGACAGAACGATAGCTCATGTGTTAGGTCTGTGGTATCACTACCATGTCGTTATTTACTTCTGGTCTTCCTATTACTAGCCAGAATAATCAACTTATTCTAGTACCAAACCAGAACAATAGCTCATGTGTTAGGTCTGTGGTATCACAACCATGTCTTTATCTACTTCGGTCTTCCTATTACTAGCCGGAATAATCAACTTATTCTAGTACCAAACCAGAACAATAGCTCATTTGTTAGGTCTGTGGTACCACTACCATGTCGTTATTTACTCCAGGTCTTCCTATTACTAGCCAGAATAATTAACTTATTCTAGTATTAAACAAATGGAGTAATGTTTGCACAAAAATACAACCGAAACATGCCAAATCCACATTACTTTTCGAACTCATCAATTAATGTGTACAGCCTATAAGCCAAAAATGTTTTCGTTTTCTTTATAGAAAAGGATAATGTCAAAAAGTGCATATGGGCGGTCTCCCTTGTTTTGTTGAAGTGGCTTTCACTCTGTAACCTGTTGACCTGAATTCAGAAGAACAAAACTCAAAATGGGTATAGTTTAGCTATGGGGTTATACCAACTTGCTTACCTTCAGCTCAAGTATTCCCATGATTAATTCAATCCCAGTATGTTTAAGAAACTGAGCCGACCTTCCACTAGTTGAAATTTTTAGTTGGTTGGTAGTAAATTTTCACAATGTCCGAAAGTTCCCCTGAATATGGTATACAGGTCGTTCATTTCTGTTTTTACTCCTGACACAAGTCTGTAGAACAAGAAGTTTGGATATATCTTTGTTAATAGATGAATAAAACAGGAACTTACTTACAGGTGGGCTTTGATCGCGGGTCGAATACCAGGTCGCAAAGCTGAAGAAATAGAGAGATATTGGCTAATGCGACACGGCGAATTATTTGCTAATCGCAGGAAAGAGCTCGACAAAAAATCTAGTTCCTAATCTCCTGGAGTTTCTATTAGTTTGTCAGGAAGATTCAGTTCACTATTCCTTTTTTTTTTTCCCCTCCTTACTCCTCCTCTGAAACTTTTTTTTTTCAATGCTATTGTGCTTCCTCATCTTTGTAAAACTTTCATGTGTATGTGTCTGACGTTTCTTTAGACATGGAACTTGGAAATAGTTGCGAGGTCTCTTGACTCTCTTCTCTTCCTGCAAATTCACTAAAATCTGATAATTTCCAGTAAGTTGCCAAATCCCATTATTAATCATTCAGAAATCGTGTGAGATATGAGATCAGTACGGTCACAACTCACAAATGGCCTTTATCAAGATATGATTACTGACTTTACTGCAAAACTAATGCTAGCCTTTACTTCTAACAAATGAAAAGCACCGCGCGGGCCAATTTAAAACTCCGGCCGAAAGATCGCCATTTGCTTTCCTCAATAGTGGATTATAATTTCCATTAAGTTTCGATGCAAAATTATAATTTATAAAGGATGTTATTTATTATTTATAATATTATTTGGTTATTATATAATTTTATTAATTTTTCATCTATGCGTAATTCTAAAACAAAAATTATAATGTTAAAATAGATAAAAATATTCTAGAATGAGTTATATGATAATATAAAAGGTAATGATAAATGCTACTTTCTCTTATCTAAAATAAAAGTCGTTTTAGAGGGATTTTAATTATTTAAAATAAGTGTTATTTGTGACTTTTTATGCATGTTTATGATTTTACTTCTAAAATTATTCTTTTATTTCTCTCACTTCTTAATTACACAGATTATATTTTCAAGGCACTTCAACATGCAATTAATAAGGATATATCAAACATTTCATTAACTTTCTAAATAAATGTGCATTCCTCTAAAACGACTTTTATTTTATATAGTAAGGAGTAAATCATAAGAATTTGTTAGAATTAATTTATTTATAAATTATATGTAGTAAATAAGTTATTTGAAAAATAAACGATTTAAAAATAAAATAGCTAAAAGATAAACTTTTTAATTTTCAGTATTATGATTAACATTACAATTTTAATGTATTTAATAATTTATAATTGTGTTATGTCTAAAAAATTATTTAATGATACATATTTTACTATTTTGTGTAAGGTCTTAAAAGATTCTTAGTATTTCTATACTTTACTTTAAGGTTATATTTGATTGGAGGTTTATTAATTGAATGCAATAGAATGTAATATTATTTTATTGTTTGGGATGAGAGTTTATAATATAATAGGATGGAAGATGAGAGTTTTATATTATACCTCATTACATCTTAAACAGCAAAAATAAAAAACCTTCGATTTGGGGGTCTAAGATGGAATGTAAAATGATAAATAACTTTACACTGTATTACATCATAAACCCTTCATCCAAACAACATTGTACTGTATTGCATTATGAGCCTTTCCATTCTTTCCTCACAACAATTTTCTAATATTACATTTATTTCCATTTCATTCCATTCCATTAAAATCCTTACGTTTAACTAAACATAACCTAACCAATTGAGCTACCTTTTAGAGCCCAAAAGAAATACTTTAACTCACTTTTTCGCTATATTTGTTTATAATCATTAGTGATAAATACAATATTTGTCAACATTAATTGCATTATTTTTCATTATATTTACTGTCATTCAATGGTCGAGAGCCTCCTTGCGGATTACATATGTACAAACTAATCTTATTTATTTAGCTTATTGAATTAAATTTAAAAATTAAAGAATTTGAATTTTAAAATTAGTTCATAAATTAATTTTTAAATTTAAAAATTAAATTCAAAATTATAAAATTCTAGTTTGAGTTTATAAAACGTACAACTTAAACTTGTTGGGAGATAAATACACAACTCTCTAAAATATGAACCAAAGATTAACGATAAAAAAGAACTCTTCAAGTTGCAGCATTAGAAAAATACGAGGAGATCACTATAGGACAAATCGACAAATAAATCAACTCTCAACAACAAGTTGTCTCACAAAGTTTCAGGGTAGAAACTGAAGTTAATATTATAATCAACAAACTCTCAAATCAATCCCAAAAATAATCAAACAAAGATGAGAATCTAACCCAATTTGCCCTCTCTATATTTTCCTCATTTTTGCATGTTGTGACCACACTCTCTATCTTATGTGTGAAACAAGGCTCAAATGAGTTATTTATAGGCATCTTTGGCTTAATAGTCAAGTTAGAATTCTAACTGAACTCAACTGACTAGATCACATCTTATCTTAATCAAATTACATCACATTATCCAATAAGAAGACATCCCCATCTAAATAGGACTTTATCTTATATGATTTTTCTACATCACAACTCTTAAGATAAGAGATTACATTTATCTAGGAATGATACAACCAAAATCTCGACTATCTTCAAATAATCCCCTAGATGATCTTTATCTTTTAAAGTTAATGTCTATCTACTGTTATTTTATCTGTTGTGTCATCTAACGTCTCAAAATAGGGTTGGACATACAACAATCTCCCCCTCCAACCCAAATACAGGAAAAGACATTATTTTTGTTCATCTACTTAGGATACATCCCGGCAAGCTTACTATAAAGCTCATACTTGTTTCTGGGAACAACTTTAGTCAACATATTAGCACCACTCAAATTCGTATGAATCTTCTTTAACATTAATTATTGCTCTTTTATCAAAAACCTCAACTAATGATATTTGGCATTTATGTGCATTGTATGGAAATAATACATAGTATTTTTGCTCAAGTCAATAGCACTTTGACTATTACAAAATACCACATAATCTTCTTGCTTCCTATCCAACTCTTGAAGGAACCTTTTCTATTAGAACACCTCCTTACACGCTTCCACCGCAACTACATATTCTGCTTCAGTCATAGAAAAGCCATTCACTTTTGTAGCTTAGATTGCTATGACATGACTCCCCTTGTAAACTTGAATAGAAAATCTAAAGTAGATTTTCTTCTATCAAGATCTTTAATAATATTTGCATCTATAAAACATTCTAAAGTTGACTCACCATTACCAAAACACAAACTCCACTTCGATGTGCCTCTTAAGTATATTAGAAACCGTTTCACTACTTCCCAGTGAACCTTCCCTAAATTCGACCAAAATCTACTTACCATCCCAACAGCTTGAGCAATATATAGCCTCGTGCACACCATTACACACAACAAAGACTCCATTGCAAATGAGTATGGAATAGAGGACATACCATATTTCTCCTTTTCTGTTAAGGGACATGCAAAGTTTACATAGCAAGTGTGATGCCAGCGGCGTGCTAACTAACTTGGCATGCTTCATATTGAACCGTTCAAGCACTCGTTCAGTATATCTCTTCTAAGACAACCACAAGCTTTTTTTCTTCCTATCTCGAATTATCTCTATGACCAAACTCTATTTTGCAAGTCCCAAACCTTTCACATCAAAAGATTTGGACAAGTCCTCCTTTAACTTACTAATTATATCAATGTCTTGACCTATAATTAACATATTAACAACATAAAGAAGAAAAATGATAAAGTTCTCACTTGAGAACTTCTTGAAATACATGCAAGCATCTACATAAGTTTGCTTTAAACCATGATTTGTCATGAAAGAGTCAAACTTCTGAAACCATTGCCTTGGAGCTTGTTTAAGCTACATAGGCTTTTCTTCAACTTACAAACCAAATTTTCCTTGCCTTTAGCTTTAAAACTTTCTCACTGCTCCATGTATATCTCTTCTTCAAAATCTCCATACACGAAGGTTGTTTGAACATCTAACTATTTGAGTTTAAGTTCAAAACAGGCGGTTAGACATAGAACTGTCCAGATTGAGGGCATTTTGACTACCGTTGAAAAGATTTCATCAAAGTCAACACCCTTCTTTTGACTGAATCCTTTCACTACTAGTATCACCTTGTGTTTGACCAACTTGTTACCATCTCTCTTTATCTTGAACACCCACTTATTCTTCAATGTCTTTTTCTCTTTTGGAAGCTTTACAAGCTCTTATATATTATTTTTCTTTAAAGAATCCATCTATTCATTCATAGCTGCGAGCCAGAGATCTTTGTCTTTACAAAAAGTAACCATTTGCACATTCTCAGGCTCTTCCTCAGTAGTAAGTAACAGGTACTCAGAATTTGGATACCTTGTAGAAGGCCTTTTCTCCCCTATCGACCTTCAAAGCTGCATTTCATTAGTTATTGGATCCAATTAATCCCCCTACTCATCATACTTAATTGATTCATCTTCAGTATTGTCTAGATGTGGTCCATATAGCTCATCAATATCATATTGTATATGATCAATACTTATGTGTGCTTGGTCACACACTTCATTTTCTTCACCTATAGACTGCTCAATAGTTAAAGGAATTGGCAAAGAGCTTACTATGCCATCTGATGAGCTACAGTGTGATGATTTATCCCCACTTAAAAGATCAACACCTCTCTCATGCTCTTGAAGACCACATCCCAACTTTTGACCACCTTTTTTTTTCTTTAGGTCGGAAAGTTTGAAACTAAACTCCATTATTACATCCAATAAAGATGCAAGGTATCGACTTTGAGTCAAGTTTCTTTCTTTAATCCTTGGGTACATGTATAAATATCTTGCAGCCCAAAACTCTCAAGTGATGATATTTGTGATCCTTGCCAATCCGCGCTCTCTCGAGAATATCAAAACCTAATGAAACTGAGGGACTTCGATTAATTAGGTAGATTGCAGTTCGAACTACTTCTCCTTAAAATGTATTTGGCAACATAAACATCCTCAACATACAACAAACCTTCTCCACAATGTTTCTGTTCTTAGCAATCTCATTATGTTATAGAGTCTCTGGTTTGATTTTTTCATGTCTAATGTCATGCGATGTACAGTATTCTTCAAACACCTTAGAAGTATACTCCCTTCCATTATCAATTTGCAAACACTTGAGCTTCCTCTCAACCTCCCTTTTTACTATTACATGAAGCTTCTTAAAAGTTTCAAACACTTTACTCTTAGAATTCAACATGTACACTCAAGCCTTCCTTGAAGCATCATTATGTTACTTCCTAGTGACTCCTCAATAGGACCACAGACATTTTAATGCACCAACTCCAACAACTCTGACTTCCTTATAAATCTTCTTTTGAAAGAGACTCTATACTGCTTTCCAGCCAAATAATGATCACAATTATTAAGTGGTTGTGAGTTCTTTACTAGGATAAGGGATTTTTCAACCAACAACTTTAATCCCTTCTCACTCATATGTCCCAATCATCGATCAGTGAAGATTCCTCTTCGGTTGTGTATAGTTCTCCACCACCGTACACCTTTAAATGTGTTTTAGATATTGAGCAACATAACTCTCCTTAGGCTACCATCATTGCATCTTTGGATGGTTTCCACTTCCTATCCCCAAAAGTACGTTGAAATACTTCTTGATCTAACACATTTGTCGATAACATATTCAGTCTTAAATCAAGAATGTGTCGTGCATCTCTCATGATTAGTAAGAATTTGATGTTTGTCTGAACTTAGATATCACTTATATCGACTATCTTGGCAGAACTTTAGTTTCCCATCTTGATGCTCCCAAAATCTCCACTCTTGTGGTTTGAGAACTTCTCTTTCTTTGGAACACAATGATAAGATGTTCCCATGTCGATCAGCCATTCCAAACCAACATTGATGATAATGAAGCATTCACTAGTTGTATAAACTAAGGATACCTTATCATTCGCGCTTGAAGAGGTTGTAGTAATGCTTTTATCATCACTATCATTTTGATGAACTTGTTTTTTCTGACCCCTCTTTCACTTATAGCAGAACATTTAATGTGTCCTGGCTTATCGTAATAGTGGCATGCCTTATTGTCTTTGTCAACTCTGGACTTCGATCGCTTCTTAGCCTTGCCACACCTTTTGGAGGTATGCTTTTACTTCTTCCCCTACTTTTTACCACGAAAGTATGCATGTTGTCAACTCTCATTTCTTTTCTTCTGATTTTTTCATTCAACATACTCTCTTTGATTACATATAAAGAAAACAAACCTTTAGGAGTTGAATTTCTTATTGTCAACATCAATATCTCCCATCTATCTGGTAACCAACTTAATAGGAACAAAGATTAAAGCTCATCATCAAGAATGATCTACATTATAGTGAGCTTATTGATTATATCCTAAAAATCTCTCAGATTCTCTGACACAGGTTTTCCAACTTTCAGCTTTAAGTTTACAAGTCTTTTAATCAGAGAGGCCTTGTTATGGGTAGTTTTCCTTTCATACAGACCTTCTAACTTCTTCCATAGCTTAAAATGATCTATTTCTTGAGACTCATGGTTGAATATGTTGACATCAATTCATTGTTTGATGGTACACAAAGTTTCCGCTTCATGTTTTCCTATTCTTTGTCTAACATCTTTTCAGGTTGTGAAGGAACATCATCCTTCACACCTCTATCCACATCAATCAGATCAAAGAGATCCTTACAATACAAAAGGTCTTCCATCATTGGCCTCCAAATTAAGTAATTTGATAACGTTAACTTGACCATAAAATTGTTTCTACCTTCCATTGCAATGGCTTTTGATACCACTTTTAGGGAGACAAATACACAACTCTCTAAAAGATCAACTAAATATTAACGACAAGAAAGAACTCTTTAAGTTGCAACAACAGAAAAATACGAGAAGAAACTAAACGATGAAATAAACACCAAGGTTTATCATAGAAAACCCTTTAATGTAGAGGAAAAAACTAAAGGAAAAAACTGATAAATAAATTCATTAAGCTTAGTAAGTATTTACAAGAAAAGTTGATCTTCTGCCTCCCACATCAATAAGTTATCTCACAAAGTTTCAGGATTGAAACCAAAGTTGATATCATAATTAACAAATCTTTGAACCAATCCTAAAAACCAATCAAATAAGGATAAGAATCTAACCCTCTTTGCACTCTCTTTATTTTTCCTCACTTTTGGATGTTATGACCACACTCTCTGTCTCATATGTGGAGCAAGACTCAAATAAGTTATTTATAAGCATCTCTGACTTAATAGCTAAGTCAAAAATTCTAAATAAAGTCAACTAGCTAGATCACATCTTATCCTAATTAGATTACATCACATTACCTAATAAGACGACATCCCCATCTAAATAGGATTATATCTGATAGGATTTGTCTACATCATAACTCTTAAGATAAAAGATTACATCTATCTAAGAATGATATATCTATAAATACAAAGATCTCCATTATCTTCAAATGATCCTCCCTTATGGTCTTTATTTTCAGAGTTTATGTTTATCTATTAGTCGTCACATCATACAAGATCTCAAAATAGCACCGGACACAAAACAAAACTCATTATAAATATCTTAAATTTATGTAAATTTATGATTGTTGTCTAATAATAAACAAATTATTTTACTTTTATATTAATATGTTATTTGTGAATTATATTTAATATATTCATTTCAATAAATAAGAATTTATACTAATTGTTTATTAAAAATTCTTTCAAAATTTTGAAGTTTGAAAAGTTAAAGAAATTTTAATTTTTATATTTTTATTTTATGAGAATTTTAAGTAAAATAATATATTTTGGGGATAAAATATAATTTCAACCTTAAAATTGTTGAATTAAATTTATTATGAAAACTAAGATTTTCTTTATGAAATTGTTTCATGTGAAGCTAATCCTAATTTTTGTTAAGAACAATTGTATAGATGATTGTTTATATAGATAGCTAAAAAGACAAAGAACTTCCTTATTTATAAAATAAATTTATATAGAAAACTATATAAACAATATGTTATCGTTAATAAAATTTACTTTTTTATCATAACTTAGGAAGAAATATCTTTTGTCAAATTTATTGCTTTGAATGAATACTTTTCAAAGTGTAGTCTTGTAAGTTGTTTTAAATTCTAAAATATAGTTTCAAAATCAATAAGAGAAACATTCGCGTACAATTTGATGGGTGACTTGCGACTTTTGACATCTTTTCTTTTTTTCTTAATCGTGTATAGATTTAGGTAATTATCACTTTCTTCTTCTCACTTAGTTTATATTTGCAGTTGATTTGATTGGTTGGTTACTGGTTAGGGTACATTCACCTTTTTTGACTCACTTTTTGTTAGCGTGACCACTTTTTTCTTTTCTTTCCGATTTTATTGTGGCTGTTGTCTTTATCTTTGTCAATACTTCTTATCATCTTCTCCTTTGTCGTGATAGAAATTTTTTCAGTAGAATCTGTTAAAGTTGACAATATATGGCAGGAATTATGTTGGCGTAGGAGAAAAAAATGTCACAATACTAGAAATGAACTCATTTTGATATACTCATTAATTTTACAATGGATTCTTTTTAAGTCTCGTGATTTTTACTTCTCATGTTGATAAGATTTTTCACGTTAAAATTTTGATATTTTTCCTGTATGATTTATTTTTGTTCACTCATATTTTCTCTTTATAATTTCATTCAAGAGAAAAAGATTTTATTTTGCTCATCACATAACAAATAAAATTCTATTCTATACATGAATCCAGAAACTAAGCATAAAGCTTGACACATATTAATTCATGATGGTAGGATAAATTAATAGAATAGTGGAATCGAGGCTTTATCGATCACTTCCAATTCCTCCAATATTTAGGTTAATAAAAAGGTCTTAGGCTCTATTTGGTTGACGAGAAAGTAAAGTAAATTTAGAATATGATTCTTTAGAAAATAAATCTATAAAAAGTAAAGATATTCACATGTTTGAATACTTATAAGAATTCTAATAGGAAAGTTGGGTAGATTCTTATTATAGTGTTTGGTATGTAACAGTATTT
>JANITX010000004.1:5545340-5560878 GCA_027564395.1 Erythroxylum ulei | reverse complement strand
TTACCTTTTTTGGTTTTCCTGGCATTACCCTTTTAACTAGTGGATGAATATGCTCATAATTATTTTTTGGCCATAAGCTTATCCATCTAATAGGTTGCAACACCTTATCATATACCTCTAGAAAGATGTTCTTCTTGTAACAGTCATTGATAAATGCATTAGGTCTTCTTTTAGTATGATGATTTCACTGATAGCATGTTTATATGGATAATCATATAGCTCCTGTGCTCTATAGCTATAACAATTATCTCTTCCTAACTTGACAACATGCTTCCCATCTCATTTGCTCACCTCATAGGCTCCATCCCTATTCAATATAATCCTTCATTGCATTACCCCCTTATTTTTTCCAATTTTTTTAATAACTACAGGTATAATATCAATCTTCCATCTGTATGTGTATGTCCTCCTTTCTAAATGTCTCTTTGTAATCATTGTTATGATGGTTTCCAACATACTATTAACAAGTCTGTCCCTATTAAACATCTTACTTATATTACTATCGATAATAGGACTCTTTGATTCGAATGATTGATATGTCTTAACCTAAGTCTCCTTTAGATAGTCAAGCAATGCAGCAACACATCAAGGTCTATTTTTTTCTAATCTCTTAAATTGCTTATTAAAATCCTCAACATATGCCCAAAATTGCCTCCTTAAGTCTTTTTCATTCCACTGTGCATGCTATTATGATAAATATGTCTAGGACACATTCTATGATGTGTATTTGGTAGTGTGGTCTTCACAACTCTTACCAAGCTTTGTATACACAAATTAATCAAAAGATGCATGAGATACATATTATAAGGCAATAATTCAATCATATAATAAACCAAAAATGCATGTAACTTTTACATATCAAATATTACAGTGACTCCATCTCCATATCTAAATATAAATCAGTTTTTGCAAGCGATATAAACTAACTTCAAGAATCAATATTTTTTCATTTTAATAATAACCCATACTATATAATACATACCTTCATCCTCGACCCTAATTGTAGCCCTTATAATTTAGTCTTTAAAAAGCAACCATCTATCCTAAGTATGGCCTCAAATGTTTTCATCTAGCTTTTCATTGCTGTAAAACAAATATATAACCTTTTAAATTGCAATAATAAAGTCCCTGGACTCTTTGATAATTGCCTTTCTACAGTTGATCTAGGATTGCTAAATTTCAACTCATGGATATAATCCAACACAAAATATTCACAAGCATAGTCTATTGCTCTCTCCTTCCTTAACTTCCTCTTAGTAGCCTTACACCTACTTGGATTCATAAAAATATGCAACTTCTCCCTAAATTTTTCAATCATCTTAGTTATGGCTAAGTTAGGCTTCTCCAAGATTCTTTCTTTAAAGTGCTTAACCAAAAACATTGATGATACCATTCTTGGCTTGTTGATTTTGAAATAAGTATGCTTTGATCTATATGTTTTGATTTTGAAACACTTAGCTTTTTGGTCATATGCTGCATACAACTCCCACTTACATCCTTCCATACATCCCACTTTAATTCACTTAGAATCATTTTCTTTTCATCCTATATTAAATTTTGTAGCTATCGAATAATCAATAACAACATCCTTGAATTGTCTTACAGTGCCAAATTCCATACCTAAAGCCTAATATGATGTTCTGCTACCTTCTTCATGTCTAAAATTTCTACTAAGCCTTTTAATTACCTCCCTAAGCTCCTCTCCACTAGGGTATTTATCGCTATTAAGGAAACTTCTACAGTTAGTTAAATCAATGCCCATTGGTTATTGTCCATCTGGAGTTAAAACTTCAAATAAATAAACTCCACCAACTACATCATATTGATTATCATTATCAAACACTCATCAACTAAAACATCTTCATCAGGTTGAACATCTTTATCAGGAACCACATCATCTTCATCAATCACAACATCACCATCATATTCAACACTCCCATCAGGTCCTTCCTCATTAGCCACATCATCTTCATCAAGCTGAAAATCCCTAGTATGTTAAACATCCCTATTAGGCCCCACAACATCTTTATCGACCATAACATCATCATCAGGTTGAACACTCCCACTAAGGCCCTCCTCATCAACCATAGTATCTTCATCAAACTAAATATCCTTATCTGGCCCTACATCTGTTGTTACAGCTAAAACTTCTGGTGCCAAAGTTAAAATATCCTGTGTATTTTCAAGAGGTTTATTAACCTAATACACCCGTCACTAGATTCAATGAGTCTTTAAACTCTAGTTCTTTAAAATACGCGTTATCAATATGTTGCAAATTTATCTGTAGCTAGCAAAATTAAGGTCAATTTTGCCATAATAATATGATGACCCACCCTTATATGTCAACTCAGGATATGACTTGAATTGTCCACTGTAGTATAATTTAATGCTTCCATATTGAGTCATTCCTGTAAATGTTAATTACTTCAGTAAAATGTTAACAATAAAAGAAGCAAGTGAATAGAACAAACATTTTCAAAATTAAATGCATTTATGATGATTTAGAAAATTATGTAGACAACATTGGAGACTCTCAACTAGGAAGACGAAGCCACCTCTACATCTATCAATTAGTCTTTAGTTTCAACTGTGGGACTATTCAAATATAGGCAAAAGTATTGGCTTAGGTGATAGTTCCTACAGAGAAACAATATTCTTACTATAAAAGTGTAAAATTAAATAATATTAAGGTACCATTGTTCCAAAGAAGAGTTTAACACCATTTTTCATCGATATATGTTCTCTCTTCTCTTTTCCCATTTTTGAACTATTCCTTTCCAACATTAGTTGGGTTTCTCATCCCTGCATCCTGAATCATTGATAATATACAACTTCTTTAACACCTATAGAATATTTTACATTTGTGCAATTGTTAGTCATTACTTAATTCATAGATCATATTCTTATTGTTTTGTTATTTGTCTATGTTGTTTTGCATTTCACATCCTAGCATTTATTGGTGGGGGTAAGAAACCTCAAATCAAAGTCTTCAAATATTAGTGTGAAAATTTGTAGGTAATGAATCATTTATCATTTTAATATAACCCTTCCCATAGAAATAGGCCATTTTAACATGGTGCTCTCATCTATCATGTGAATAAATACAACAAATAATAAACTTGTAAATAATGAGGGCAAAGTGATTTTAATTTGAAAACTTTTTAATTTGCATAAAATATTACTAAACTCAAAATTCAATATTATTAGTTGAGATCTACTGTGTTAATGAGAACAACATATTGAAGGGATTGTGTGAGGAAGGTCTTGTCTTCTGTTAGCTACTCATAACGAAATTAAACCTAACAAGATTATTAATTAACATAGTTTAAATAACAAGAGAAAGAAGAAAAACTAGAAGACTGTCGCTGTTGATTGTTGTCCTCTTCTCACGCACGGCTGCTCCCTCACTAGGTGCCACTGCTTGTTCTTTTTCTTTTCCCAATTTAACGCAGCCTCTTGATTTTGCTATCTGTTCTGTCGCCGCCTCCTTCTGTTTTTTTTCTGCCTACTGTTGCGTTCCTACAGCTATTGTCCTCTCCAGAAAATTGCCGTCAACCCTTAGCTTCTTCCTCTCTAGGTTTTTGTTCCCCCCCTTAAATGATGTGGGCCCTCTCTTGTTTTAATGGTCTCCACGTGACTTGCGTTCACAGCTCCCCATTTCAATTCAAAGCCCACTTGTTTTAATTATTCCCCATTTATTTTCGTGTCTCCAGTGCGTTATGTTGCGTGATTTATTCCTTGTAGCTGCTCTTTTCTCTAAACGCTGCCAGCTTCAATTTATTTGCTCTCCACGTGTTGCTTCTAATTCCTCTTTGCTAGCAAATTAATCCTCCTCAATTGCGTTGCCTTTCATTGCTTGTCTCAATGTTCAATGATATTTAATTATCCCTTGTCCCATATTGCTGTCTAATTTGTGCGTTGATTGTGTCTCGTCCGGTTGAAGCCCACCTGTTGCCCTCTCTATGTTGCGTTAATTTGTTTGTTGTTTCCCGCCTCCAACGTCAACGTTTATTTCCTCTTAATTTCTCACATCATGCAAAGATAATAATTCCCTACAAAAAAATATTAAATCAAATTAAGTCTCAATAATTAAATCAATAAAAAAATAAATAGGATAATTAAAACATAAATATTAGACAAATATGCACTTATCATTTTCTCTTCTAGTAAGGGAAGTGCATCGTCTATTCCAACCTATTCATCCACAATAATGCGTCGTTTTAATAAAACCTAATCACGTTGTGTATCAATAGGTTTTATTAAAACGGTGTCGTATTGTAGCAGAACAAGGTTAGAGCAGAATTATTGGAATAGAGGTTCCAAACTATCTAGTAAGGTTAGGACCATATAATGCTAATTATTGGAAAATAACAGTCATTTAATATATTATTTATTTTATTTTTATTTTATTTTAAACATAAATTTATTTTTTATTAATATCAATCTATTGTTACACTTTTTGTTATTGATAATAATATAACCACTAAATAAAAATATATATAAATAAAATTTTTAGTTAATTCTATAATTAATTTAAGAGTTAATTACACTTTATTTTATTACTTATATATAAGAAAGTTTCATACATTCTAACATTGTTTTATTATCTCATAACTTTATTTTTCACATTAATTTTTTTCGTTCTATTCAAAATTTTGAATGACATCATATTAAAATATTAGAAATTAAATATTAGTTCATTTTATTAAAAATAATATAATATAACAAAAATACTGTACAAAATAAATAATAATTTTAAATTATAAAATTGAAATAAAAATATTAAATTACGTAAATATCAAGTATATTTAACCCTCAATTTAATTTTAATTTTTGAGTTTTGGATCTGTCTCTTCTCATAAATCAATTAGAAGATCAGTATAGTGATGATTTTAAGGTTCCTGCTTTCACTTGACGTTACCTGTGAGAGAGACAGGGTTCATTCCTCCGTTGGACATGAATAGTTTAATTGTCATGATGTATATTGAAAAGTTGGATTTGTCAAACTGGACGGTTCTGAATACCCCACAGCATTAATCTGGACCCTCCCGTACGCGTAAGTTTAAATGACCCCACACGACACGATCTTCTGATTTGTTTTCCAAATTATGTGGCTCTACTTTTTATTTTTATTTCATTTTTCATTAATCCTAGCTTTAGATATTTCTTCAACGTTACGACCCTCCTGATTTCTTCATACATGTAGAAATTTTTTATTTCAAGAATATAGATTGTCATATTCTTTGAATTCGTATTTTTCTTTAAGTTACGTATCAAAACCTTTCATTTCAACCTTATTTCCATATTGTTTGTATTCGTATTTTTCTTTAACTTACGTATCAAAACCTTTCATTGCAACCTTATTTGTCATAAGCAAAGTCGCGCAAAAAAGATTTTACATCGATACTGATTCAATTTGTAAAAAAAAAATCATATTTAGTTCATTTTACTATACATATATGTAAGGAGACAGTAACAAAACTTTCTAAAAGATCAATAACACATTAACAATAGATTACTCTTCCATTTTAATTGACAAATCAGTATGAAAATAAGAAACCTAATAATGAAACAAATATCAAGATTGACGTGAAAATTTTACACTGAGTTAAACTGACAAGTAAATCTACTAAATTCAAATAAAAATTTACAAAGTTTTATCTCACTACACAAGTACAAGTTGTATAAAAGTTTAAGGAATAAAACCAAAGTTGATTTACCAATCAACAAACTCTTAAACTAATCCCAAAAATAATTAAATAAGGATGAGAATACTATACTACATGCTCTTTCTCTATTTTTTTAATCACTTTTGGACGTTTTTGCTTTACTCACATGCAAAGCCTATATTTTTTATATCACGAAATAGGTTTTTCTACACTATACACAATCATATATACGATCATGTAATTGATTGTGTCTTTACTAGCACCGTCTCAGTTGTAGATGTACACTGTTATAAAGAACTACACAGTTATCACATATGACCGTATACGCAACTGTGTATGCCTTCGATCTTCACGTTCTTCTTCGCATGGCTTTAGAAATTTACGTTGTTGATCCACACAAATGAGTAAGTAGAGGACATGGGCGTGTGCATCATATACGGTCATGTAAGTACCTTACACATCCTTGTCTAATTAGAAAAGGTTGTTCCAACTGTCATCTGTCTTAACTTCACTTGTTCTTCATTCCCAAGAACCATAAAGGCGTCTACGATCATACTAGAATCTCGAAATAGGACTAGACATTTAACAATCTCTCACTCTAACCCAATTATGGGAAAGACACGTTATGCTTCAACATCTATTTGAGAGACATTCCCACAAGCTTACAACAAAGCTCATACCTGCCTCCGTGAACTACTTTAGTCAATATATCAGTACCATTCGTGTTCATATGAGTCTTTTTCATCATTAATTGTTACACCTCAATAATAGACCTCAACCAATGATATACGACATCTATATGCTTTATGAGCGAATGATAAACAATATTTTTGCTCAAGTTAATAGCACTTTGATTATCATAAAATACTACATAGTCTTCTTGCTTCACATTTAACTTTTGAAAGAAACTTTTCAACCAAAGCATCTCCTTACAAGCTTCTATTACAGCTATAAACTTCGCTTTAGTCGTAAACAAAACTACATACTTTTATAGCTTAGATTGTCATAAGATGACTCCACCTATAAACTTGAACAGAAACCTAAAGTATATTTTCCTCCATCAAGATCTCCAGCCTTATCTACATCCTATAACCTTCTAAAGATGGCTTATCATAACCAAAACACAAACTCCACTTTGACGTACATCTTAAGTATTTAAAAATCCATTTCACTAATTTCCAGTGCACCTTCCCTAAATTTGACAAGTATGTGCTTACTATTTTAACAATTTATGCATATTTAACCTTGTACACACCATTATATACATCAAAGACCTTACGATAGATGAGTATGAAACAGAAGACATACCATCTTTTTCCTTTTATGTTAAGGGACATGCACGCTTACTTAACTTAAAGTGAAGTGTCAATGACGTGCTAAGTGGCTTGACATGCTTCATATTGAACCTTTCCAGCACTTGTTTAATATATCTTTTCTGTCATAACCACAGTGTCTTACTTTTCTCATCCCTAGTGATTTACATGTCTAAAATATGCTTTGCAAGTCTTAAATCTTTCTTATCAAAAGATTTAAACAAATCCTCTTTTAATTTTTTTGAATTTTTCTAACATCTTAACCAACAGTCAACATATCATCAATGTATAGAAGAAGAATGATGTTCTCACATGTGAACTTGAAATACATAAAAGGATTGATATCTTGTAACTATAATTTATCATAAAGAATCAAACTTTCGATACCACTATCTTGGTATTTATTTTAACCCATGTAAGCTTTTCTTCAGCTTATAAATCATATTCTCCTTGCCTTTAGCTTTAAAGCTTTCTAGTTGCTCCATGTATATTTCCTCTTCCAAATCTCCATGCAATAGAGTTGTTTTAACATCCAATTGTTCAAGTTCAAGATCCAAGAATTCAATCCCAATACTGTTTGAATTGAGATTATTTTAAACATTGGTGAGAAGATTTCACCAAAATATGTGTCCTTCTTTTGATTGAACCTGTTCACCACTAGTCTTGCCTTATTCTTCATTGGCTTGTCATCATCTTTCTTTATCTTGAACACCCACTTATTCCTCAATGCATTTTGCCTTATGGAAACTTTACAAGCTCGTATATATCATTCGTCTTTAATGGATTCATCTCTTCCTTCATAACTATAAGCCAGAGATCTTTGTTTTCACAAGATGTAACCACTTACACATTCTTAGGCTCCCCCTCAATAATAACTAAAAGGTATTCTGCACTAGCTGTTGGATCCAGTTGCTCCCCCTACTCATTATCCCTAATAACTTCATCTTTAACATTGTATGAGTGTGGTTTGTGTAGTTCATCATTATCAAGTTATACCTTATCATTATCAATATGTGTTTGGTCATACACATCATCTCCTTCACTTTTAGCCTACTCAATAATGGGAGAAATTGGAGAAGAGTCATCAATGTCATAAGATGAGCTACTGTTTATAGACTTATCTCCTTTTAGAAGATCTACACCACTTTTATGCTCCTAGAATACCACATCTCTGCTCCTGACCACTAATTACTTCTCTAGGTCATAGAGTCTATGTCAAACTAGTTACCACCATAGTCGATAAAAATGCAAGGTATCACCTTTGAGTCAAGCTTCTGTCTCTAATCCTTTGGTACGTCTCTAAATACCTTGTAGCTAAAAACTTTTAGATGATGATATGTGGGATCTTTACATATCATCTTTACTAGGCTATACTCTCTTAAGATTTTAATAGAAATGAAGGAGTTCGATTGATCAAATATACTGCAGTTTTGACTGCTTTACCCTAAAATTTTTTGGTAGTATGGACATTCTGAATATGCAACGAACCTTCTCCACAACAGTTATGTTCATCCTTTTAGCAACACCTTATACTATGGAGTCCCTTGTTTGCTATTCTCATGTCTAATACCATGCAATGTACAGTAATCTTCACACATCTTAGAAGTATAATCACCTCTATTATTTGTTTGCAAGCACTTAGGCTTCCTCTCAACTTCTCTTTCTATCATGGTATAAACTTTTGGAAGGTTTCAAATACTTAACTCTTTGTTTTCAACATATATACTCAAGTCTTTCTCGAAGCATCATCAATCAATGTAACAAAATATTTGTTATCTCCTAGTGATTCCTCCTCAATTAGGCCACAAACATCTGAATGCACTAACTCCAATATCTCCATCTTCCTTGTAAATCTTCTCTTAAAAGAGAATATATGTTGCTTTTCTACTAAAAATGATCATAAAGATGAAGGGATAAAGTGTCTTTGATTAGGATAAGGGCTTACTAGCCATCAATTTTATTCCTTCTCACTCATGTGCCCCAATCATCTATGCCACAGATTTGGAGAAGTTTCCTTTTCGACCGTATATGCTTCTTTACCACCACACATCTTTAAATGTGTCTTGTACAATGTACAACACAAATCTTCTTAAGCAATAATCAGTACTCCCTTAGACAGTTTTTACTTCTTATCATCGAAAGTGTACTTAAATCCTTCTTGATCTAATTGGTTTTAACAATAAGAAGTTTAGCAATAAATAAGGAATGTGTTGTATATCTCTCAGGATCAACAAGCATCCGAAGTTCACCCATACCAACAAATCTCAGCAGAACTTTGATTTATCATTTGTACGCTCTTGAAGTCTCTGCTCTTATAGTTTGATAAGTACTCTACTTTTGAAACACAATGATATAAAGCTCTTGTGTCAATTAGCCACTTAAAACCCAAATCACTAACATGAAAATAGTCACTTGTAGCACAAACTAGGGACACCTCCTCATTTAACCTTGAAGTTGTTGCAACATTATTTTTATTGTCTCCATCATTATGATGATTTTGTTTTTTTTATATCTATCTTTCACTTGTAGCAAAACCTCTTAATATGTCATAGCTTGCAATTCATAAAGTTAACAAATTGGTCAAATTCTAATTTTTGAATTGTGGAATAAATAAATTATAAAATTGGATAAAAACGTCCATAAAATAAACAAATATTTAAAAGAAAATTCATATAAATCTTGTATCATTGTTCAAATCAAAATATAAATGCATGAAAAAAGTTCATCACACTGTTAAATAGATACTATCTTTACGTTTATATTATTAAGAAAATACTTTTGTATTTTAATGATTGCGTATATTCTTCATCATTTATTAGTCATTCAATTATAATTTATTTGTGAATCGTTAGTCATTCAAATTATTATTAACTAATGTATCTGTTTATTGAAAAAAATTATAGATTTATCTAGAAAGCTAAATTGATTAAAATTTAGAAAGCTAAAAAAATACATTCCTTAACTATTAGAAATTAATTAAAATTTATTATCAGTAAATTAAACTCCTTTTAATTTAATCTCATTTAAACAAGTAATTATAGATATAATTTTTTTTTCTCTTTGATCTTAATCTAATTCAAACTTATGAAATTACTATATTTAAACTAGAATTGATTTTGTTTTGACCAAAAATATGTTGCACTAAACTTGAGTTTAACTCTATTTTTGTCTAAATCCAATTCACCTTCATGTTTAGAATTCACTAACCTAAGTTTGGCAGTTGTGTTTGATAAATGAATGATTCACTACGACTTACAATGCACGACGAAAGTTCACCGTCCATCAAGAGATAGACGTCGATTGGGATTGTGACTCTTTGACTTGTAGCTTTCTACCTTTTGAGTAATTTATAATTATTAGGTACCTTTTTTTTCAAAGGTCTCAACTCTCGAGTGCTTTGAACGTTCAAATGCCGATTGGAAGCAGGCAAATCGAAGACTTTGAAATTGCAAGGCTGTATAATCAAAACGAGTGGAAATATATGTAAGGAAGGCATATTAGATTTAACAAAAGATTCCCACAAGCTGTCACAATCATTGTATAGTTAAACAGAGTAATTATTATTAAATAAAAAATTTATTTTATTATTTATAATAATAATGATGAACAATAATTATTATTAAATAATAAATATCAAATAATAAGCATTCCTCTGACTTGAACTTATGATCTTCTAGTTACTAACCTTACCACTTGCTCAAAGATTCGTCCTATGTATGACTATTTGTCTTATTCTTATAAATCAATTTGTCTATTATCTTATCCCCGTTGAAAGAAATTTTTAAGAACTCAGAGTTTCATAAATTTACTGAAATTTTTAAAAGAATATTATTTTTAGTATTATGACTATTAAATATAAATTGACTAAATTTATCAATATTTAAATAAATTTTACTATAATAAAACTTTCAAAACACTTAAAAAATTAGACGATATAAAAATATTTTTTAATATTACTATAACAATACCTAGTATGAATCTCACTGATACGTGGAGTTTAGGAAAATTCAATAGTACACAGCCATACTCCTAATTAGTAAAGAGACTGTTATTCTTTAATATTATATTTTTAAATTTTATAAAATATTTTTAAAATTATTTCTAACACATCTAAATTTTAATAGTAAAAATTGAAGTATTGAATTTTTTAAAAGAATATCAATTTAACTTGATTAAGTTGTGTCACTAACTAAGATGCTCATAGATATATTTTTATAAATAAGTGATGTTTAATATTATAAAATAAAAAATTGAGATATATTTCATATTTTGTAAAACTTTTAAATTTCTTTGAATTTGAGCCTTCAATTAACTCGTAGCTATTTGAATTAAGCCACATATTTAATTTTAAATAATTTATTGTACTTATTTTCAAAAAGATAATATATTGTCCTTGCTGGCTATGATTTATGCCTGAGAGTTAAGATAGGTTGTAGAAGAGTCCACTAAAAGCTCCAAAAAAAAGCACGTCTATGTATTTACTGCTGTGGGTCCAGACACTTGATTTCAGCAGGAGAAAGGGAAATAACTCGGCAAATTTCCAGTTCACACTTGTTGAAAGGGAAATAACTAGGCAAATTTCCAGTTTCACACTTCATGTCAAGAATAGGTTCTATATGATCAGGACATTCGTCGCAGGTTCATGGAAGTTTAACACTATATCATCAGGTCAGATCTCTTGAAAGCACCATCACTAAATGTTGGAGTTTCAGAGCAGCACTGATCTTGTCAGGTTTTGTAAGGTTAGAAATGGATATATCAGATTTATGATGGTGGGATTTGTTCAACGAGTGTTACATTGTATATAGAAATAGAATACTGTCGAATTAAGTAGTTTTACTTTCCCCGTTTGGCTTACTCCTGCTCTTGGTAGGGTTGATATGTGACCTTTCCTTCACACCTTTGGCTTGGCATGTTTGATGTTTGACCACCCTTTCTAATTAGATATTAAAAAAATAAAATTAAAGAATTAAAAATTCTTTATTTTTAAAAAATTTTAAAATTTAATTAAAAAAAGACCGTTAAATAAAAATCGATTAGTTTATTTTAATTTGTAAAAAACTAATTATTTTATTAAAACTAATTTATTAATTAACAAACTGATTTATTTTTAACAACAAAAATTATTAAACAAGCAATGCAATCAAGCTATTCTAGAAAATTTGATTAGGAAGCATAACATTCACATTTGAAATTATTTATTGGTCCTAACCCCTTTGTGTTTTCCACACAAAGGACAGCACTATCACATCCTTTCCAATCTTCCTATTGATGCCTCAAATCTTATCTCAACTCTTTGATATACACACCACAAAATCCAACGTATCTCTTGTTTAAATCAAAACCATATCTTTTGCCGGTCAAATTCGCACCTTCAACTTATTCGACCTCATCGTTATGGCTTAAATGCCTTAAGACGCGTTGATTACACAGGTTATGGCTTGTATGCAACCAATCAGACCCGACCTGAGGCTTGGATTTAAGTAGAAATCAGCTATGGTCTGGACAGCTTTGCCCAGAAAAGTTAGCCTGACGTTTCAACGCATGCTTTGATTCGTTTTGCTTTTACAAAGCTTAAGATAAAACAGATAATGATTCATGAGCTATCAATATTCTCAATTATTGGTACCATCAAACCGGACCAATTCCCAACAATCTTCTGGAATCTGCAACTCAATTTCCATTTTCCAAGCATGTTTTTTCTGACCATTCACTAGATCACAAATCACCAGGAAACAGTACATTTGAACTGAATCATTCACAAATTTTGTACTCAAATTAGAGATAGGATAGGCTAGACCATATACTACTCATAGATCTTCTTTTAATTCTTGTCCATAGGTATTAACAAGATATTTAAAAAAATGCATGAAAAAGGCTTGACTAATTCTTATTTTGCTTCACTTTATTCTTTATCAAAATATACTTTTAACATCATAAAAAGTAAAAAGACAAAATAAATTTTTTTAATCTTATCCAAATCCAAAGCCTATTTTTAATATTTTTAAATTAAATAATGTTTCGGCTCGTATACGTGTTAGAAGCGGATTGAAAAATATAGCGTGTCCAGAAGATGAAAACATGGAATGGCAGTATGTCAACGTAAGCGAAGGGAGAAAGTGACACCCATGGTAAGACGTCACTTATCGAACTTTTGGTTAGCTCTCGGTTTTGTTGACTGCCAAGTGCCAAGAGTGAACAAGAATTGAATTGGCCACAGGCGTGGAAAGTCGTAGGATACTACTAAGAATATTCAAACCACCTTCCGCGTTGGTGGTGGCACTGATCACTAGTTATTAAGACTGAATCAGGAATATATATTTGCTTTAATGACGCTTTTGTTGATGGAGTTTCACTGTGCTTTTTGGGTTTGAAACGGTCAACGGAAGCAGACAATTCTTTTTTCTCTTATCGCTTTAAGTGTCACTCAGCTTCCTCTCAGCTTCTTCACTGGGAAAAGTTTTCGCTTTCGCTTTTGTTTTTTTTATTATACCCTTGTCGTCATCTGTCTTGTCTTTAAGTTCTACATTTCCCGATTCTCTTTATGTAGTCCATATATAAGAACCTGTGGATCGAGCCATCTTGCTTACTTTTCTCAGAGCTTTTTCTCTGTTTTTGCAAGTAATCTTTCAGTTCATACCCAGTTGCTGTTTCAGCTAATAAGTCCTGTAACCTTCCTTCTTATGCACAAAGACGGATTTTGCCCACATTTCAAACTCTTCCCTAATAGCCCACTGCGTAGTTGAGTTGGATTTGCCACATTATCATCTAAAATGAAAAGGGCCGTGGACTGGGAACAGAACACTCTCATCAATGAGCTAAACCAAGGGAAGGAGCTAGCGAAACAGCTCCAAAACCAGCTCAACGCAGCGTCTTCGCTCGAAACTCGTGAATTACTAATTGAGAAGATACTCTGTTGCTACGATAGATCACTGTCAATGCTGAATTGGGATGCTCTTGGTGATAATCATACCCCAAATGCAAGTCCAATGGAAGCGCAGTTTCCTGGTGTCAATAATAGCCCAAGAAGTAACAGAGCTTGTAAATATGGTTCCAAGAAAAGGTAAACCCTCTTTCCTTTTCTGTTGCTGCTTCTGATACTCAAACTTAGTCGTGATTAATTTCAATGTGTTTGAGTTGGTATTGACTGTTCTTGGATTTGGGTGTTGCAGAAAGACACAGCAACGATGGACTGAACAATTGAAGGTTTGTTCACAGTCAGATGTTGAAGGGCCATTGGAAGATGGTCATAGCTGGAGAAAATATGGACAGAAGGATATTCTTGGATCTAGTTATCCAAGGTGAGAACTACTGTTATTCCTCACATCCCAGAAAACATCATGAATTGTAGATAAAAGAAGTTCTCAGGGTCATAAATCTTTTCTACTCTCTTCTTTACCTTATCCTCGCAAGCTTGATCAGCATACCAATTTGGACTTTTCAAACATCAAGTTCGATACGCCAAACTGTTTTCTTGGGAAAAGACATATATTATGGTGTCTGACTTGGAATGTCACAATTGCAGAGCGTACTATAGATGCACTCACCGTTACTCGCAAGGTTGTTTGGCCAACAAACAAGTTCAAAGGTCGGACGAGGACCCCAATGTTTTTCAAGTCACCTATAGAGGAAGACACACTTGTCTCCAAGTCTTCAATCCAACGACTCCATCACCGTCCCTCGTAAACGATGGACCGAAACACATCAAAGCTAACCGTCAAGAACATCGACAACAGTCAGAGGAGGTGTCGGAGGTTAAAACCGACGATTTAGACATTAAGGGCTACATTTTCCCATCATTTTCGATCGGAAATGAAGATGAAGAAAACAACTTTTTCGGGGAAAGCTTAATTACAAGCAATTTCTTGGATAGCATTTCTACATCGTTTGTATCTCCGGCGACGTCAGATTCCAACTACTACTCTCCGTCGCCAAGCCATGTGCACAATTTCGGAGTAACCCGCAAGGTCCAAACATCAGAGTCCGACCTCACAGAGTCGATTTCAGCTCCAACCTCAGTCACCAACTCGCCAATTGGAGAAGATTTGAACTTCTCTAACATGTGTTTTGATCCCAAGTTCCTGTTTGATAACCTTGAATTCTTTGCTTGAAAACTAATTGCTCGGACAACGGACCGCCACCGTCTCCCGCTATGCTGCGGTTTAGAAATCACTTTTCTGCGGCTTAGGTAACTCGGATTAGTTGTTGATCTGCAATGTTCTTTAAATATTTTTGGCAATAGTTTCTGCTGCTGGCTCGTCGTAAGAAGCGGACTTGGAGTGGTTCTCCTGTATAATGTTGTAAACCAATTGTAATGATATTATTTTACTGGGAAATAAGACCTATCTTTTAAAATAGCCTCCGTTTAGGAATATTAATATACCCATTTTTTAAATTTCAGAGAATATACGGTAAATTAAATTGGTAAAATATTTTTTCAAATTTAAAAGATTTAATTAATATTAAAAATTTATAAAATTTACAAAAGATTGAATAAAATTAAAAATTTTAAAACATGATTAAAAAAGATTGTCTAAGTATTAAAATTTTTGAAGT
>JANITX010000004.1:5387811-5401580 GCA_027564395.1 Erythroxylum ulei | reverse complement strand
TTTTTCCGGTCCGGGAATTTTCTCCGGAAAATTCCAGAAAAATTCCTGAAAATCCCGTAAAACATAAAACACACTCTGGATCAGTCAAAATAATTTTTTGGACACAATAACCACGTAAATCACAATAAAATGCCGTTTAGGCCCAATTACCGGGAATGTCATGTATGCATGACCAGTAATTTCATGTGCACAAATGAAACTGCGTATCACTCCTATTATACATGAACAGTCCTAAATCATTCTGATCTATCTCATCCTATGCCAATTTTACTAATTTACCCTTCTAGTAGGAGGTGAGATGTTACACGGGTCCCTAAAAATCACTATTCACATAAAAATATTATTCACTAAACATAAAAATTTACCTTCATTGAAAGGAAAAGATTGGGGTTTTATAAATACTTTGTATTGTAAGATGAAAATGCCTAGAATCACTTTCATGTAATCATGTTGTTAAAGAACTATGCAACATTCAGGCAGCTGTAGCAAGTTTTCTAAGCTATAGTTAGTTGTGTTTCTATATTGTAAAGCTCACAAAGAAATAAAACAAAACCTAACAGCTCAACCCATAAAATCATTAAATAGAGGAGTATAAAGAGAAGCCATCAGCTGGAAAAAAATTAAACACACTAATGAAGCCTTCTTCTTCTTCTTCTTCATTTTTCTCTCAACTATTTATAGTTGGTACGTGTCTTAATGTACCTTTTTCTCCGACATGTGACAATTCTCTTATGTGTTCTCTCATTTTGGTTGTTTTGTAACAAATTGTGAAGAAATTGTAAAGGTTAACAACCCCAAAATCCTTAACACATAGGTATAATTTCAGTAGTTATTTTATGTCTTTTAGTGTGTTTTTTGTCATTCTACACTAGTTTATAGATGGATTGCATGTTGTGGTTATTTGAGACAACAAGTGAAGTCATGGGAAGAGATAAAAATAGAGAAAAGGTGGCTGAAAAATGGGAAAAGAAAAGGAGATAGAGGAAGAGGAGAGGGTGAAGAAGATGACATTTTTCAAAAATTTAAGTTGCATTGAGGAGCAAAATACGAAATGCAAATAGTGAAGGATAAATCTAGAAGTTACTTCAAAGAAGGGTATGTTTGGTATTAATTGAAATAAGTGAGAGAAAAATAGGACTTGTAATTAGTAAAGGGTATTTTAGTAATTAGGGTGGTTAAGTTAGTAAGGATATTATTTTTATAATTAAGAATATAGTGAAAAAGAGAAATATTGTTGAATTATTAAGTGCAATTACGTTGGAAACTTTCTTAAGTTAGCCTAATTAAATTTTGTAATTTCTAGTTCCGAAGGTTCGATTAAAGAGTACATTGGACTATCAATTAGTTGAGTACGAAATTGAGGTAAGGATAATCTTAGACTATACTCTTAGAATAGTTTACTGTTTTGTTATTAGTAAATTATTTTTAGCAAATCATATCTTAAATTAGTCATTAATTAAATTAATGATTAATAGTTAGATATATGAATTATGTTTATTTATTTCAAATAATTAACAAAGTGCAAGGTATTTCACTTTTATATTTTGTTACGTATTATGAGGTGTTTTGCTTGTTAATTCGGCAAAAACTGTGTTAATGAAACAATTGAACAATAAATTAAAGAAGATATAGAAGAGAGAATGCAAACTGATTTATAATAATTTCGAAAACAAGGGTACGTTCACTCATAAGACTCTTCTTAGAATTCCATTATACTTCTTTCAAAGAGAAGAATTCTATAACCTATTATGATTTTCATGCGCTAGTTCATGGTGCTCCTTAGCTTTAGCATTTGTTGAAGTGTCCAAAACATATTTTGGTGGGGTTTGAGTTTCCAAAAACATGAAGTAGTTAGATCCTCTTTGACAGAAACATATTGATTATAGTCTTTAATGAGTTTACTGAAGACCTCCTTCTCCTTTAGGAACATAAACATCTTTTCATTTCACCTTTTCTTGTGTTGATTTGTTAGGATCACTAGACCTTATTGTTGATTTGTTAGGATCCTTATTAGGGAGTCTTATTGTTGTTATTAGTACATAAGTTCTCTAAAAGAAGGATGCTCAAATTATAGGCCTGTAGCTTTTACCAGATAAAAGGCATTGTTATTATCTTCTCCTAACATATAAATGCAACTTTTGTCAAAGTTAATGTTCAAACCAGGTTGACTATTAAATGTTATATGGTTTCGAGCGGATCCTAATGGAGCTTGCATCTGCACCATACAACATAACAAGGTCATTTATAAAAGCAAGTTGATTGATATTCAAAGGAAGCACATTTGTTGTGATAGATGAATCTACCATTCTCCTTGATTTTTTGTCCAAGAGTCTTGAAAAGACCTCGATGCAAATAATGAAAAAATTTGGCTACTACTTCATTGATTAAAACAATAAGGTTGCATAGTGTTTTATATGGCTAAAAGTAACCATAGTAATTGAAGTTGTATTTTATATGGCTAAAAGTAACCATACTAATTGAAGTTGTATTTTGTATTGGAGGAAAACATATGCTCCTGATACAATATTAAACACTAAGAGTATATTGCATGAAATAGTACAAGTATTTCAAGTAACTTACTAGATAAAGATAAACATAAGGATAAAGTTAAGTAATCAAAGATGAGAAAATATTTTTGTTACAACAAACAAGATTAGGAAGTCATATAGAAGAGCTGAAGTTGTTTGAATACAATTAACTAATATTGAAATAACTTACGCGAGATATGCTGGAAAATTTAGGGCTGTTAGGATTTCATATTCACCACCTAGCAAAGATTATCTTATATTTGACATTGATATTGTCTTTATAGTCAATTTTACATTGTGATTTTCTTAAGTATGTAGATGGAATCATCATCATTGACTAATACAATAGTGAGTTCAAATTTAGGGAATGTCGTTTGCTATTGCGAGCTAAAGGCCCCATTAAAAACTTCATGGAGTGATCATAATCCTGGCCGGAGATTGTATGGATGCCTTAATTCTCCGGTGAAATTTTATTATTATTTGATTAATGAAATTGATTGTTAAACTTGTGTTTAAGGTTATTTTTAATGAAATTGAATGTTTTAGGTTAGGAGATGCAACTTTTTCAAATGATATGGTGAAGAATTTACCGAGAGAGCTATTCAAGTGACTCAAAAATTAAGGAATGAATTATCAATGTTAAAGAAGGAGGTTTAAACAAGCACAACTGAGGAATTTGAAAAACAAATAAAGCTTTTAAAGGAGGACATAAATTTATTGAGAAAAGAGAAAAAAGATATTAAGTGTATGTTAATGAACATTGT
Source organism: Erythroxylum ulei (assembly GCA_027564395.1). NCBI lineage: Eukaryota > Viridiplantae > Streptophyta > Magnoliopsida > Malpighiales > Erythroxylaceae > Erythroxylum > Erythroxylum ulei. The sequence continues at coordinate 5,398,288 of JANITX010000004.1, read as the reverse complement.
AAATGGATTTTTTATAGTTCTAGTACTTTTTATTTGCACTTTTATTATGAGGATATTATATTGAATTTCAACAATGTAATAGTTAATATTAATTTCAACTATATTATGAAAATTTTGATTTTGAAATTTGTATATGAGTTATGTAATAAAGCAAAAAGAATCCTACTATATATAACCAATAGATAATGAATAATTAACTCATTGCATATCATGTCAAATATGCATAAAAAAAGCAATCTAAAAGACAGATAGATAGGGAGAGAGGTCGAAGTGAATGTGTAGCAACTCATATTGATCTTGCCAAAAAAATTCAATATTTACATTGTATTTATACAACACAAACATTTGTCACCATTAACAACATAATATACATCTAAATATTAATGGGAAAATATAAAAATATTAAAAACTTTAGATTACATTATGTTATAACATTTGTCACCATTATCAGTAGCATACATATGTAAAAGTCAATGGGACAAATATTAAAATATCAAAAAATTTAAGCCATCACTAATTGGTGTTTGCTTCATTTGCACTTGACTGAGAAAGTTCAGGTTGTGAGGTTGTGTCAATGACGTTCTCCTTAATATTGTTTCAGCTTGTAATTTGAAATGTGTGTGGGTAAACATCTCTAAACTTTTTTTTTATTTGCATGTCTAAATGTACCAACCTAGAACATGGAAGATAAAATATTATAAACGCACTTGGTAATTATTTCAACTAAGGCAAATTAATTAAAACAAACACATTGCTTACAATATTGTTTTGTTTACTCAGTAGGCCATTATCATTAACCAAATTCATGTCGCTTAACTATAATTGTATTAAAAACAACTTTGTTAGTCATTAAAGCCAATAATAATTAATATAAAATTGAAAACTAGTATACCATTGAAGTTGCCTATGTTGTAACCTGATTAACATAATGATAAACATTAGTTACTTTATGTTTATAAAACTGGAAGGTGTACACACTTGTGAAGAAGTCTCAGTATGTCAAGTTGAGGTGTCGCTGTTGCATTTTCTGCAGTTATGATCAAAATGACCATATTTTTGGAATTTAAGCATTTGCACTTTCCAACTCAATTTGCTTGGATTTTTTATTTTCTACAGTTTATTTTGGTGTTTCCTTTATGCAATTTTGGGTCTACAAGCACAACTCTTTTAGGTGGAGGATGTATCAGCTCTACATCACTCGAAGGCCAAAACATTTCACCTCTAATTGGTTGTAATATATGTGCATACGAACTTATAAACTAACTCTTTCTATAGCACGAATTAATGAATGTCTCAACCTTTTTTTCCTAAGTGATGGATTGCACTAATTACATGTTTGCATTCGTATCCATATAAGTCCCATGCTCGACAAACTACATGTTTGTTTTCTACCGATCCTAACATTATGCTTCCCATCACCCTTTAAAACTTTATGAGCACCATCTCCACTCCATACAATTCTCCACTACATTGCTTCTTTTTTGTTCTTCCAACTTCTTCATTATATTTGGTGCAATATCTAACTTCCACTCAACTACAAAATGTCTCCTCTTAATATGCCTCTTCATTACCATTATTCCAATTGTCTCAAGCATGCTAATCACTGGTGTGTCCCTTGCCGGTAGAATCCACCAATTAAGGCTATGTTTGGTTGGACATTAGGTTTTTAATGAAATATAAATAGATTTAATATTAGAAAATTGTTGTTTGGGAGGGATAGAAGGGTTCATAATGTAATATAGTAAAATGTTGTTTGGAAACAGAGTTCATAATGTAATATAGTAAAATATTATTTATCATTTTACATTCCATCCTAAACCTCCCAAATCGGAGGTAACTTATTTTTACTGCTTATAATGGAATATGATGTAATATGAAACCCTCTCCTGCTATCTTATTTCATTTCATTCCATTATAAACCCTCCTCCCAAACGATGAAATAATATTACATTCCATTCCACTGCATTAATAACCACCTAAACAAACATAGCTTAAAGGTTTCATTCATGTTGTTATCAACAGTTAGACATTTATTTCAAAGGATTGATAACATCTGACCCACCTCTCTTTAGGATATTTAAGTAACGCTAAGAACATTTACAGCTTATTTTGTCAAGCTTCTTCAGTTGCTCATTGAAATCCTCAACATAGGTTGACTAAGCATAATTCCAAAATTGCTTTCTGAGGTCCTTTCACCAAGCGCAATTCCAAAATTGCTTTCCAATTGTCATGCTAATTGTGATATATATGTCTAGCACACATTGGTAATATGCATTTGGCAAAGTGTCCTCTATAGCCCTAACTAATCCCTACAACAAATTAAAAAGATATTAATTAATATTTCATATAATGACTTCGATTGTAAGTATATTAACATACCTTCTACATATCAAATATAACTGTAATTCCTTTACTATGTTCCAATTCCAAATCAGATGTTAATAAATTTATAAACCAAGATCATGAATATGTGTTTTCCATCTCTACAATTGCCCAGGCCAATGGAAACATTCCTCCATCACCATCTTTACCAATTACGCTTTAACAATTAGCCTTGGAATTCTGTCTTTAGGAAACACCCATCAATCCAAAAAATTGGTCTTAAATGCTCCACCCTCTTTTCATGACATTAAAAAAATATAATCTTTTAGACTGCAAAAAATGTAAAGAAGTATTAATATACTTCATAACATAATATAATGAAGTATGAATATACTGTATAACATAACACACCTGTAGCAATGTACTCTCTTGATTTCTCGATAATTATAACTTAATTGTTGATCCAGAATTGCTTATCTTCAACTCATATACATAACCTTGCAACTTAACATATTCAGCAATAGAATTTGTTGTTCTCTCTTTACTCAATCTCTTCTTTGCTCTTCTATACATGCTTGAATTAACAAAAATATTGAGTTTCTCTTTACATTATTCAACCATTTTTAAGTTATGATACTATGTTTCTCCAAAATTCTATCTTTAAAATGTCCCATAAAAAAATTGGCAGAAACCAATTTTTGTTTGTTTGTTGTCAAACAAGTGTAATTAGGTTTATAATTTTTAACCCTAAAACATCTCTCGTTTTTTATCATATCCAGCATACAAAACCCATGAGCATCTAGCAATACACACATACCTAATCCAGTTACTCTCATAGTTTTTTAATCTAACATTTTATCCAGTATGTACTGCATAATCGACAACAGTATCTTTAAATTCTTTTGTAGTCCTATACTCCATTCCCAACCTCCAATCATGTGCAACCTTTGTAGGATTATCCCTAACATTTAAGTTGGGTTCATGCAAAGCTTCACTGTCTCCTCTCCACTAGGATATTCATCAGTACTAATAAGACTGTCACAATCTAATGATTCAATTTCAACTAGATGATGTTCATCTAGAATGTTTACATAGAAGTTTGACTAAAATTATACACTCTATTCCTCCAAATTCTCATCCATTTATACACCCTATTCCTCTATATTTTCATTCACATCTGAAACTTGTTCCTCCAGATTCTCATCCATTTGTGCACCTTGTTCCTCCAAGATCTTATCCATTTTTACACCATATCCCTCCATATTAACACCCTGTTCATCATCATCATGAGCATGGATAGGTGTTTCTACGTGATGAGTTACATATACATCAACAATCTTATGTATTTGAATAAGGTTTGCTAGCCTAATACAACTTTCATTTAAGTCTATAACTCTTAGTGGCTTCTTAAAGTTAAAACCAGGTACTCGATAATATGCCTTATCAATTTGATCATACCTTAACTCCAATCCCATATTATATATTTATGTATTACTAACATTGTCAACTGTAGCTATATCCCCATTAACATATCTAAATTTAGGGTCCAACATGAAATTTTTGCCATGAAAAAGCCTTATACTTCCATATTGAGCCATTAAAACCTATAAATATAAGCACACACACAAGTTAAAACCAAAAAGCAATGAAATGATTATTACATTATAAAAAATAAGTAATATAGATAACTCATATTACAAACTCTTAACTATATGCATTAGGTCGCCTCTTAAATTTTAAACAATAGTTATTAGTTAACAATTATTAAGTGACACATATAACTAAAAGTCAAAGCCAACATTAATGGATTCTAAGATAAAGTTCACTAAAGCAAAGTGGATGGAGCATATAAAAATATAGTTAGAATCACGTTGTTAGATTTACATTAAAAAAGAATTATTGTTAGAGCATTTCTTATTAGTAATATATATGAGTTATACTTTGTTAGATATTTTATTACATGCTCTATACATGTTTTATTATATTCTTTGTACATATTTTGCTACATGTTCAGTATATGTTCTATTATATGCGTTGTTACATGCATTGGTCCTTTTGGAACCACTATACATACTTGTTACTTGTATTGGTATTATTATTACTAACTCTTTACATACTTTATCACATGCTTTATAGAATTAAAGTTAATAAGAAAGTAAGCATTAGGTGATTTAGTGGTGAGCATTTCATATAAGGTGGCATTATTTAATATAATGATCCGATCCTAAAAATATAACATTGGAGAAGTTTATGAAATAGGTGTACCATTAGGCTATTAGAACAAAGTAAGAGCTTGATACTTGATTCCTAGGATGAGCTTAGTGAATCGTTTAAGGAAATTGTAATCTAACTAAAGTGCTCTAGATTTGATCAAGTTATTTAAGGTATATGGGATTGTAGATTTATACTTGGAGCATATAGATGATTCAATAGAGGTATTACCAATGTTAAAGTGGCATGAAAATTAGCATGTATAGATGGAAAATGACAAGAAAAAAGATATTACTTTGGTGAAGGATATTATGTATGGGAAAGACTATATGCCAATGTAGATGCAAATGTAAATGTAAATACAATTGATGTAAATGATAATGCATTGAGGGATGGAGATGGAGATGGAGAGGAAAATAATGTGAAGGAAATAATTAATGGCATACTATGTTGGCTTTTACTCATCTAATCTATCTTTGGAGTTTCTAGGTAGGATTGAAGTGAGTTCAAAAGAAAAAACTATTTCCAGTCCTTATACTTCTTGATTCGTGCTAAGAAAAAAAATTAACAACCCAAATACGTCCCATGTGCAATCAAAAGTTACAACTCTCATGTGCAAACTATAAGAAGAAAGCAGTCAAAAGTTATAACTCCCATGTGCAAACCTTAAGAAAAAGCAGCCAAAACACGTGACACAATCAAACAAATTAAAAACAATTAACTTAAGAAGGGACCACATTAAGGGCAACCCATCACACGACAAAATCTAACAGACAGCAACAATAAACTCATATGGAGCTTACAAGAAGAAAGCCTCTAAAACATATGAAAAAATCTAAGAAACAGCAACAATAAACTCAAACGTAAATTCTTTACCTCATTAAAGTCAACATGTTATCAAGTTAAAGATGGTGACGACTTCATTGGGTGATTATTGACGACTTCTTAGGGCAATTGGTGGTGACCAAGTGAAAACTTTGCCGGTGACCAATAACTATTATTGTTGGCTGATTGTAGATGGTGGTGAAGGAGGGGAACGTTCGGTGAAAATTTGCAGATTTTCACTTTAGGTATTTTAACTGTATTAAGGATTTAGTTTACTTAATATTAAACATTGTCGTACATAATAATAGTTATTATTTTACTTAATATTTTCTTTATTTAATTTAATTGTTAGGTTAAATCAAGTAAAAGTTAACTAATTTGTTATAATTAGTTACGTTAAATAGTTATGTTAATCAAAATTAGGATTAATTAAATACGATGGGTCTCACATATTTAAAATTAATAACATTTTTAAAGAAATTTGACCCCATATTGCCACGTCAGATTTGATGTGGCAATGTAGGGCTAACAAATGAAATAAAATAATATTAAAAAGTATCAGGTCATTTTTGAACTGTAGAAAATTGACGACATCATTAAGCTGTCAGTTTTTCCATTATTATGGGGTGATATTTAAACGTTTTCTATATGTTATTGTCTTATATGTACTCTTTGGAATCTTATGAATAAACTTATCAAACGGTGTAAAAAAGGTCAAATTTGACCCTTTTTCTATTGATATTATATCTCTCCATGTGCAACAATTACATCAATGACTACTCAATCAAGCTGCCCAACTTGATTTGATTTGAGAAGATATATTGACCAGTATTATTGTGGACCAGACTTCTCTAAGAAAAAAGAGAACTACAAAAAGTTTGAGAATAGCACAAAAAAATTGAGTCAGATATGGCTAAAGGACAATCCAAAACTATATATGGACCATACCCCTTGACATTTATAGCCGTAAGACCTACTTATAACACTTCATCCTATCTTGAAGCTACTAACTATGAAAAAGTCTTCAAAATGTAATATCCATTGTTTAGACAAACCCTTTCAAAATCATCAAAACCTTCCAAGCTAAACCTGCCAACAAAAGACATTTCATCAACTTCTAAAACTTTACATATCAAAATGCCACCAACTTCTCTACTAAAAGAAAGACCTTCCCTAAATATGGACACAACAAAAGAACCGATGACCACCCAAGACTTCATAAACACCCTTCAACTAGTTTCAGATAGCCCTGAAAATCATTGTGAAAGCCAAGATTTTGATTCTTTTACAGAAAGTTATAAAAGCTATGACCAACTTACAGATCTCCCTTTGATATCTCAAATGATGATGGTTGTTCCACACTTGAAGATGTTGAGTCAATAACTAAATCAATGATGCCACAAGTAACTCTTGTCTGTAAACCTATTTTAGGACCATAGTTCACTTTTAATGATGTCTCATCAATAAAATATAGAGATTAACTACATGAATTCAGTGTCTGGATAAATGTTCAAATGATAAGGTCGATTTAGAGCATAGTTCTGTAATCTGTAAATGATTTGATGATGGAGTGTGACCATAATAGTAGAAGGATCTTGCTCAACTCTAATAAAATGAATTTGAACTTTTAGTCTTGTAGGGAAAGTCGGATCATCAAGTTTGATATTAAATTTTGGAGCAATATTCATTATGAAACTTCCATTGTTGAGAGTAGTTAAAAGGGTGCCGATCAAAGTATTCTGCTAAAATATGTACTCCGTATCTAAGAGTGAAATTCAAGTTGTTTTTGGAATCCCCTTTCTCCTATGTAATGTTAGGATCATATGAATAACGCCTACATGGAGATGTATGTAACCCTAGTTTATCCATAAAAAGACTAGTTTAAAGGGAAACTCCAGAAATACGTGTTCTAGTTTAAAGGGAAACTCCAGAAATACGTGTTGTTCTGCATAAGTAGATTTTAGGCCACATTAGTCTAATTTGGAACCTTAGATCAATTCTTTAGGTTGAGGTCTATGTGTATAGATTAAGCAACAGATACTCCTTGTAAAGGATCTAAATCTATGATAAAGACTATATGAGCTTAATAAGAGTAGTTGAGTATCATGTATCTAATATCTTCAGGTAACTGAGTAATTTCTACGATATTTTTTATTTTATTGGAAAGAGTTTTCTTAAGGTTAAAAATGAATTGTGCTGAAGAAAGAATTAAAGAGAAATGAACTGAGTTTATTAACCAGGTTGGAACTTGACTTGTGGTTAGCTAGGTCTCTCCCTACTCACTTTTATCAACAATAACTTTTTCACTGTCACTAGAGAAACTTATGGCTCTAATACCACACAAAAACCCTAAAACAAATGCTATGGGAACAACAGAAAACCACTGATGATATGATAAAGCAACCTTTATAAGTGCTCAAAGATATATAAAGATGACTGTAGCTAAGAACCCAGGTATACTAGTTGAGATACAAACTCTTTATATTTTAACAGGTGTCACCTCTTAAGGCCTACCTCTTAGGAATCTAAGTTGACCAAACTTCAATGTATATAGGGATATTTTAATCCAAATTACAGTTAGATATACTATGTCAATATATAAGGGTGTCTAATTATAATTAAAGTATGTCAGTAAAATAAAATAACTTGAATATTTTTAATAAAGATTTAAAGATTCTCTTTATTTCCTGGATTAATGATGTACATCAACTTTGAAGCCCAAAATAAAAGGCCACATATATCAACCATTAGCTAGTCCAAGAGATGACAAAATCAACTAAAATAAAGATAAAATAAGAAAGAAAAGATAAAATATACTTAAATTGACACGTAAATACATGTTATCACATTTTTATAATATAAACTAATAATTACCTCATGTTGAACATTACTAATAAGAGATTTAAATAAATATTTTTATCGAGTTTTACAATCCACTGGAGGCTTCTCATCCTCTCTTCTCTTTCAATTGGTTCAACAATTGTCTCTTTTGTAAAATCTTTGGTGTTTAAATTCTCCATATCCTATAATAACATTGTTTATATTTTCTTGGAGATAAGAAAGTTAGATTCTTTATGATAAAATGCATAAACTCCATAATAATACATAATGAAATAACTTATATCTCTTCTAGCTCTTTCTTTTCCTTAAACCTTAAAAAAGCAAGACAATCAATGTGTTTTAAAAACCCATATGAGCTTGGTTTCTTAGTTGTTAAGTTCTTTCTTCTTTCCAACCCACACATTCAAAGATTTGCTTAACATTCTTTGTTTAAGAAAACAATTTTTTTCAGCATATCCATACTTATCACAAAAATGACATATCATATAATATGAGTGATGATGATGATGCATATATGCATTTATTGGATCCCTTTGTATATATGTATATTATCTTCCTTTGGACATAAGAGTTATTGAATATTCTCCTAAAGTAGTGAATGTCCAATAATTATATGTATGATGCTGATTATAAATGAAAACTTGATGTATGCTTATTTGAGGCTTAAAAGGTTGTGAGTAGGTTTACATATATTATCGTAAAAGTTATGCCTATTCTTCGTTAGATAGTACTAAAGTCTATGCCTAGGTTGTGAGCCATATATAAAATTATGATGCTTGCTTTAAGATTAGTCCCAGTGGATGAGGAATGTGTGTACATATGCCTAGATTTGGATGCTCCATACTCATTTGTCACATTAGGAGATAGATTTTCACTATGCAAATATTGTCCTTCGACAAATGTAGTTTTAAAATTACTTTCACTTATATGGTTATATCATATTTTAATGTTTATCATTGGAATTCTTTTGACCTTGTAACATGTTTCTAGTTTTCCATTCCCTTTAACAAACTTGGATAATGAGTCATTGAAGGAATCTACCTCTTTTTTAAAAGTTTCATTCTCACACCTAAATGCATCTAAGTTATGATTTTCATCAATACTCACTTTTTTTGATGCTTTAATGCTATACAATTCACTTTTATCTGCCCATTCTCATTCATGCATGCATCCAAATTTTTTAAAACTTCCTTGAGCTTTAAAAAATAATTTCTTCTTTTTCTTATTCATAATTTTTAAAATTTTAACTAATTCATAGATTCACTTGTGTCATCCTAGGTTGATGCTTCAAATGCTTTCTTCTTGTCCTTCTTCTTTTCCTTTTTATATTTTCTCTCATACTTCTCATTATCTTTGAATTGAAGACATTGTAACATCATATAGGTGGAATTTCTATATTAAGAATAAATAATATTAGAGGATTTATATTTTAAATGTAACACCCAAATACCCCCTGGAAGGGTATGAGGATGCCACCCAAGACAGGACAAATAAATCAAAACATTTTACACATGCATTTTTAGAGACTAAACTCAAACACACATATAATACATCTCATAATTCCAACAACAGAAATCCAAAGAATATTTACAGGCCCAAACGAACTAAACAAATACATTTTCGAGCAATATAAAAACAGACTCCTTTGGCCAATGCAGTTGACTCGTCCCAGTCTTTACTCTTCACTCCGAACCTACACGGGGCAAATCCACCGTGCTAAGCATATAGCTTAGTAAGTAATAACTAATCTATATTAACAGATTACTTTAACAATAAATCAGAAATATTGCATTTCATAACCGATTTTTATTTAATTAACAGAACTGCACAGCATAACACAGGAAGTTATAAATCCTTCAGAATCAGAACATAATTTAGCTTATGTCAGAATCAAACAGATATCAGAATACAGAACAATTCAAACTATAAATCCATGAATAGAAGTGGGTAACGGGACTTATACAGGAGATACCATAATTGGTATCAGCAGGAGAGACGTATGTCTCAGTATCAGGAGACACCGAATTGTCAATACAGGAGACACCAAAGTGTCAATACAGGAGACACCAAAGTGCCATTAACAGAAGACACCGTAGTGCCATTAACAGAAGACACCGAAGTGCCATTAACAGAAGACACCGTAGTGCCATTAACAGAAGACACCGAAGTGCCATTAACACAAGACACCGAAGTGCCAAAGAAGCAGCTGCAGACCCTTCTAGGCATGCCTATTTACCCACAACTAGGACTTAACAGTTTTAAAACAAAACAAGGTCAT
>JANITX010000004.1:5302846-5317808 GCA_027564395.1 Erythroxylum ulei | reverse complement strand
TCATATTATTATTATTTGGATAACAATAAAAACAAGTTATATAATAATAATAATACTAATGAATTTAATATTAACAACGATACTAATATTAATAATAAACCGTTTGTAAAATATGTTTAAGATTTATACTAATAAGTATATATACTCCTGTCAGAAAAATTAATAACAATAATTCAATATTATAAGAATTAATTTAACAATTATGAAGTCAATATTAATAAGACGAAAATTTGTAATGATAACAAATTTCATAGTAATAATTATTATTACTATCAACTTCTAACATTAATAAGGACTTTAATAATAATAATAATAATTTTAACAAATACTTCACAATAAAGTTAATAATATACTAAAGAAATTTAATAATAATATTTAACAGCACTTATAATAATGAAAAGAAAATTAATTAACAAATTTACGTATAATAATAATAATAACTCTCCTCTGTCAAATGAGGGATGTATATTTTTGTCACAAAACGGCGTCGTTTTTTAATTTGACAGAGTTAGACAGAAAAAAGTTGAACAAGTGATCTAAATTCTCTCTGTGTACGACACTCGTGGCTCGTGACTTGAAGTCAACTTCTTCGAGAAAAAGGAAAGGTGAGGAAATTAGGCTAATCATACCAACCACTTGAGAAGATCCCACTGAACAACCTTTAGTAAACAAGAGTCACCCATATGGTGATTGGTGACCCACTTTCTAAGTGAAGAAGAAGATAAAGAGAAAAAAGATCTCGATACGATCTTTCTTTGTATAGAAGCTAAGATCACCAGTAGACAGGATCAAGTTCAATTGAAATTATTAAGTGACGTTATCGCTTTTTGATGTTAGGTAGGAATCTTAAAACGGATCTCGTCTTTCGCCGGAATTTGGCCGAGATCTCTGTCATCTTTGACGTATAGGTCGGTGCTTCATGTGCAACAGGAACTCACATGGATTATGGAATCTCTGATAAGAAAATTTCCTAATCCGTCTCGACCAGTGAAGAGACCGACATCAGATTTGAGATTTTGTTTAATTTGTTTTCCTTTTGGTTTCTTCTGCAAATGAGTTAGTTCAGTTGACTATTCAATCATGTTAAGTGAGCTCTTAGTGTAACAATTTTGGCAATAAGTACTTGAAGAGTGAGGTAGGATTTTTTTGTTTAACTTTATGGTGTTTTTATTTTGTGTTATAAATTTTAGTTATCTATTTATACGAATTTTACATTTATCTATGTAAGATTTATATAAAATTTATATAAATAAATTACTAAAATATACAAGACAGACAACATAAAATTTGACTAAAAATCTGTATTCGTGCAGAGCGTGACGACAACATATGGACCACCGCACGGCCTTTAGTGCTGTAAAGGACATCCACTGGCAAAGCTAAATGGAAGAAATGAGGTCATAACCCAACACGTAACATTATCGGTTGTCTTATTAATGGACGTTGGTGCGCACTCCAAAGTCTATCTTGCACCACTCCTCTTAACTCTTGAGATTATCTCCAGCTGATAACTTAATTGGGACTGATATCTGTCTCAAAAATGGTGTACTTACCCTATCTTAATGCATCCCACCCACCTATTTATGTGGGAGGATTTGAAGGGTACTTACCAACCTACTGGTCCAGGAGATGTGGTTTTCATGACTTTTGATTTCAATAACGTCAGGATCTGCAAACAGATAAAATAGAATTCAGAGTTCCGTACAGATTTGTTTGGGCTGAGTTGAGAAAGATATGAATTGGGTTTGTAAACTTGTTATTTCAGTATTAAAAATTGGGTAATTTAATTTAAAATTATTAATAAATAATTGTTTAAATGAAAAAGATATGAATTGGGTTTGTAAAGTTGTTATTTCAGTATTAAAAATCGGGTAATTTAATCTAAAATTATTAATAAATACATGTTTAAATTGAATTATTTTTTTAACTTTGGAATTTTAATTTATTATTTAATAAATCTTAGTATTAGAAGTTTTATGAGGGAATAATTTAATTAAATTCTTAAAAAACTTTAAAAACTCACCTAATATTTGAAGAGACTAAAAGTTTATTATCAATTAATTAAATTGAATAAATTATTTTTCCTTAAAATGTTGATTCATTGTTTAATTTATTTAAAATATATAATTAACAAATTATTACATATTAACACTTATTTTGTAATTATAGAAATTTTGTATTAGTGTAATTACCGAAATAACCTCCATATTAGTTAAAAGTAAAACTACATTCTATTAGATCTTATTAAACCTGACATATTATTGTTATCGTTATTACTAATAACTTCACGATATTGTTGATATTGTTGTTATTGTTATTATTGACTTAACCAACCAAAGTACTTAAAAATATAAAATGTAGGATTTGAACAGAAGCAAGTCTACATCGAAGGGAATGGAGCAAAAACTTTATATTTCACTAAAAGGCGGTACTAAAATAGGTCTTTGCAACATTTTCACATAGGATTTGTAGAACCTTATTGTTCGAGGGACCGACACAACGGGGTGTCTTAAACTGGCTAACAGCAGATCCTAAGCTTAGGTAATGATCAAGAATCGTTTGAAAGGTTCCACCCCAAACAACTCGGAGTTCAAGGGGTCCAATGGCTTTGACCTTCCGAGAGCTAACATACCCTGCGTCAGCAAAAGATCGATCTAAACGATTGCAGCACTCTTTCAGGACCTCTTCACTAGCTTCCCCACTAATTTCCAGGAAGATTACATAGTGACCAGGATCTGTAGACATGTCAACCAGACTACTGAAGTCAATTACTTCGAGCTTCTCCTCTGCTAAAACCTTGCCTGCTTCTTCCACTGCTAGCTGCAAATCTTTCTCCGTGTTCTTGTCGATGTTTATGGTAAGCAGTAGGTTGCTCCTGCACACAAATTTAAGTTCTGGGGTTGAGTTATGGAACCCCATAACCTTCAGTACATCTCCTAGCCTGTATCTGTACAAACCTGCAAAGTACCAACTCCATGTTAGAAAAGAGAGAGAGTAAACATAGATCACATGTTGGTTCTTTTCTGTCAACGACTACTGCTTTGTTTTCACTGGTTCTATTCAAACTTTTCTATAAGACAGGAACACCTGACTATGTGTACCTAATCGCTATTGGTAGTCATCTTAAATGCATCTACCTGCTGTCTCCATTGGATATTCAAGTAAAGCCACAATTGAGTTCACATTAAAAACTGAAAAACTAAGGCAGGGCTTCTACTTGTCTTTTCCCAGGGATATCAGTTTAAGCAGAGTACAATAGAGAAATTAACAAAAAAAAGCAGAATATGCATAGGAATCTACATCAGGATACAAGTTTTCCAAGAAGGGTACAATGACATGAAAACAGATAAAGGCAATCCTGTTTACAGATTCCCATTGAAGTATTGTCCAGAGAGAAAAGTCAGAATAACAAAATGCTTCAGGTAAACAATGATGGAAGCCAGCACAATGTATGTGACATTCTCAATGATTTCTTTACCTGGAACATTACAATTGAAACAAATAATCTCAGATAGGGGAAAGTATTTTAAGAACCTCCAACATTGGTGATTATAATCTCGTATTCTTCACCGACTTTAAGTTCTGTCAGACCGAGGGGCTCAGGCTCCATATTGCTCTCTACATTACCCCTAAGAGGAATGAACTCAAAATATCCAATGTTAGGAAGCACAGCAAAGGTAGCCGACTCTGGGGCCAATCTAGGATTGATGTTTGCCCCAATCCACCCCTCTGAAGAACCATAATCAGCACTCACCAAAGGTAGCTCCCCAGCATAGTGCCTCAATTTTTTCAAATATGGCTCCATTGACCCAGTCATGATCCCATAAACATACTTCACATTGGGAAAGAGTTCCGGTATTAAGCCGTACCAGTTACTCAGTCCTGAACACCTTTTATAGATCAAGTCAGCCAATTCAGCGTTTGGCTTAAGCAGTTTTGACATTGCTGTTCTAAGGGAAGGTGCAGTGATTCGACTACTAAGTTCCCCATCTCTAATGTCACTACAAAGCTCTTCCCATACTTCTTCAAATGTTCGGAACGCAAGAACTATGCTATGAGCAAATGTAGAAAATACCAGTTGAATTTCATGGTGAAAGATTAACCCACATAAGAGATGACAGTATAACGATTGATAGAAATCGGGGCCGAATATCACTTCATCAGGGCTGCAGCATTGAGACTGGAGGGCCTTCATGGCATTTTTGAACCTTGCATTTCGATAAACATTTGTAGTTGCAGTTCCTGCAGCCAAACCTCCTTTTGTTTTTCCATGCTTGCTCCCATAAATAAATTGCAAGGCCTTTCCACTTCCAAGAGGGAATTCTCTGCATTTCAAAATGCTCCTCATATCAACAGAAAAGCAACCAACACATCCATATAGAGAAAGAAGATATTATAGTCATCCAGGTACCTGTTACTATCTGTTGAAATGATTATTACCAGATAACCAAAAAAACATAAAAGAGTGCACCCCGAAAACCAAAATCTTGTTTGGAATACCTGTTTCTAAAGGCAAAAGAAGTTATATAAATCTGCAAGGTGGTATCCATCAATTCGTCGTTGAATGGGACATACTTCGGCTTACCCTGAGTGGTGCCGGAACTGCAGCAAGGCAAGTGAGTTTCGTAAGAGTTAGTCAGCGACTTGATTCGCGTCAATTAATTGATGAAGAAACTGAAATAAACAATCCAAATTTTACCTTAAAGATATAGTTGTTACTGGCTTTCCGGTGAGAATGGATGAATATTCTCCATCTACAATCCTTTCAATATAAATTTCTAAGTCCTTGTGGGTAACAATGGGAACACAAGCCTTGAAACTAGCCGGGTCTGTTCTTCCTTCAAGACCCAAATTTTGCAAGTACTCTGCAGATCCATTCTCTTCCAGTATTTTCTTTAGAGTTTCTCTCTGCACGTTCTCAGCATCTTTTGTCATAGCCTCAAATTCCTCTATTACTCTATCTGGGTTTATTTCTTCCATCTTCTCCAACATCCTTGCTAATTTCTTAAACTGAAGCACAGACAAAAGAGTACAGTTACATTGTATCACACACATACGATAAAGAACTGGTAAGAACCCATTTGCGTAGACGAATTTGACTACAAACAAGTTTAGTTAGAACTGATAAACCAAGATATGAAGAGCATAAACTCACCCAAGAGTTTAGAGAAAGTTTTTTTCACTTCCTATGACAAAGATCTATAGAAAGATGATATAGAAAATTCGGTATACACCGCTTCTGTTCGGTAACCCGGCAAACAGAAACCAACACTAAAAAAAATGAAACAAAAGTTGAGCAAAGAAATGCAGAAAGAGAATAGCTAAATTTTCAAGTGGTAGCAGTCAAAATACATAAGCAACTCAAAAAAGGGAAGTCTACCTAACATCAAAAGAAATGATCCCTTATCAGACTAGAAAGAAAAAGCTCCAAAGCTCTAAATGGAGTCAACTTGGTCAACTTTTGAGAACTTTCGGAAAAAGGGTCCGTGAATCAAAGTAGACTTAGCGAGGCATATCTGAGAAGTGAACCAAACTGGGAACAAAAAAGACCAACACAATTTGGAAATCGGTATGAACTGAAACAAGGTAAAAGCAGGCATTCAAAAGATTAACCAGAAGAACAAAACATAAAAGGAATATCAGTACGTGAACGTACAATAAAAGTTTGGTACAGCGAGAGGGCCTCAGTCTGTGATTGAAAAGCGACAAAACAATATGGAAGCGATACGAAAATCAGATTTGGAAAGGCTAAATTCATGAACCCTGTCAGAGAGTGGTTAAAAAGTTGAAGAAATAAACAAGAAAAAAGAGAAAAGCAGCCAATAATTCCACCGAAAAAAAACCAACCTTCAGGAAAAAAAAATCCCAATTCACCATGTCGGAAGAACACTTCGACAGACAAACCAAAAATTTAAAACAACCAAACAAGTGATTTCACTGATAAAGACAATACCTGTAACCGTAGTCTGAGCTGGACCGACACAAAAAAAGTTGTCTTACAAGTTACAAGGAAGGAACTGATAGAAGCTGACTCTTTTTAACTAACTGATTCAGAGCAAGGATCAGGGTCAGTGGAAGACGTTACTGAATCCACCGATTTCGATGCTATTTAGCTGTCAGTCTTTCCGCAAGTGGTCACGGTCTATGAGCGAGCGAGTGAGTGAAGTCAAAGGTTTCAGCTTCGGGGTGAGAGAGAGAGACACAGAGAAGCTTATGTTTGTGTTATTGTAATACTATTACATGGTAGATTAGACAATCGAAGGTGGTCGGTCTTTGGTTATGGTGGTTGAGAGAAGGTTCTTGCCAAGGAGTGGACTTATATAGGCGTCGTTGGCCACTTTTGGGAGGAAATGATCTTCTGTTCAGTTTTTTCAGTTTTATGGTGCCTTATTGTGTCTAGTAAATCTTAACCATTTATTTATGCGGACTCTATATTTATTTATGTGAAGCCCACGCGAAACCTGCATAAATAAATAGCTGAGATTCACTAGACACGATAAGACACCATAAAACTGAACAGAAGATCTAGACTCCTTTTAGGAATGGTTTTCTTTTCTCAGATATTTTTTAAATTGAAAGTTAAACAATTTTAAGGTTTAAATTAAATAAAAATGCTATCGTTTATAAAAAAATTGAAACTTTAATTAAAAATAAGACTATTCAATAACAATAATTTATTTATTTTAATTTATAATATTTAATTTATTTAAAAAATTTGATGATTAATAAATAAATTAATTAGTTTTTAGATATAAAAATATTAAATTAAATTAAACGAAAAATTACAAATTTTACCTTTTTTCTCTCCCCATTTTCTGGTTTTCCCATTTCCTCCCCGAGTTTTACACACTATTTCCGTGAGACCATCTCTGCACGACAATAAGTGAGCCATTTTACAATTGTAGCCTTAAGATTTTTCGATAATTACTTACCATTTCTGGATCCGTCCATCGGGCAGGCACTCACTGTAAAAGATGCATTTGATGTGGACCCTACACAAGGGAGAGACGAGATTCAAAGCAAAAACACCAAACGTTCTAATTAAAATTTTGCAACTTTTTGAGAGATTATTTCTTAAATTCTCTTTCCCTTTTTCCCATAATTATGTATTTTTATTAATATTTTGGTATCTGAGGCAAATTCTTAAATCTGATACTGTCCATTGATTTATGATAGGAAGATCCCTACGTAAAGTACATTATGATTTTATGTTAAATATCTATTTTGCTCTGATGCATATTAATTTTACTTTTCAATGTTATATTTATTTTTTCACTTGGCAGAGTTAAAATTACGTACTATTTAGTCTTCCCAAATACTACATTTCGGCAAGATTCTTATTACGTATTGTTGTTATTGTTGTCATATTTACTTTCCAATTTTGATATTAAGATGCAATCCTTTTTCTTGACATTAGAGTCTTAACGATGTGGGGGAGTATTTATGTCATACATATCTCTTTGTGGTAATAATTTGTTATTTAATAATTATACATTTCTATGTGTTAAAAATTTTGGAAGTTTAAAATATTATATATACAGGGTCACTAATCAACAAATATTTATAATTAAATACTATTATTGTATAGAGAATCTCATTAGTATGAAAGACTTATTACTGGAGAATTTATAGGGTAGAGTCAAAAAGTGTGAACTGTGCAAGTTAACAATAGCATTAATTAATGAAGGAAAGACCGAAAGAGCTTCGGTGTATAGAAAAGACCTTACCATTTAAAAAGTAACCATAGAAAATATGAAATTTACTATCTATTTATCCATTTTTATTTACTGCTTGTTTTATATCTACGTACCATTATATTTTAAACTTCCAAAATTTTGAACTTAAATGACATATAATTGTATAATTATCAAATAACAACTTATTACCATAAAGAGACATGACATAAATACTCCCACATATCATTAAGACTATATATATAGTGGTTTTGACACAAATATGTTTTCAAAACCATGCAATTTTATATGAAACAAATTGTAAATAGCTTCTATACTACTAATTAAGGTTAATACTATTCGGTCTTTTCAGATTTTACGTAACGGGACTTTTACTAAATTGTTATTATTGTTACAATTTTTATATAAAATATATTAATCAATATGTCAATTTTAAAATTTTATTCAAATATAATTTTGAAGTCTCAAATTTTAGTTTAAAGATTAATCTCAAACATTATATTAATTTAATTATTTACAATGTATGTGATAATAGACAACCAAAGTATTTTAAATAAATTACTTTTAAAATTAAAATAATTTATTCAACTTAATTAATATTTATAAGTTCGGTATATGTCTACTCTCAATAGTCAATTCACCGTCCTCCCAATCACCAAGGATTAGTTGTGGAGTATATAATATATGTCATATTAATTATAATTTCATTTTATGTCTAGGAGCTAGGTCCATGTTAGGGGATGGATGTTTGTGTGAGATTAGACATATAAATATTAAATATTGATATATTACGGTTTTCACCGACGAGACAGATGTTACCTTTAATAATATAAACAATTGCATGCGAGGGAGCATAGAGTTCGACAGCAGAAACTTTCCACCTTCACGCGACACGAAGTACAACCGAGTCAAAAGGTTACCAAATCAAATTAATCACCATTTCTGCCGGTTAAAGCTTGCGGGTTACTTAAGTAAGGTTACAAGTTAAGCGGGGTCGCAGGTTCGATTATTCATGTAATCGTTTAAAATTTAAAATTAGAGTTTTACTTTTCGCAAATAATCTACTCGGTTCGAGCGTATAAATGATTTAAAAGTATCTTTTTATAGTTGAGATCCTTCTAAAATATTTTGTGAAAAAAAATCTTTACTACCTAACTCCATCTTGAGTGAGTTTTCATGAACAAGTTCAGCACTTCTAAATGGATGATTTTAAATTAAATTGGTTTTGGGATTATTAAACTAATATAAATAAAGTCGATTTTATTAAAGGTAATATTCAAATATACATAATTAGGAAATGACTAATGTATCCTTACCTGTTATAATTTAACTTTTTTTAATTTGTTACTTAAAATTTAAAAAATAGAAGATGACTAATGGCAGTTAGATGTTGTTTTCAATGTTTTAAAAACTTGACCAGAAGTTAGACCGGTAAGATAAAATGTTTAAAGTTAAATTGATATTAGGCCATCATAAAATTGGCTAAATATTGAATAAAATTAAAAAATTTTAAAATATGATTGAAAAGTATTGTTCTTATTAATCAAAAATTTTGAAGTTTAATTAAAAAAGATATTATTAAATGAAAAGTAATTGATTTATTTTAGTTTATAAAAATTTATTAAATTACAAAAATTGGCTGATTAATTAATAAATTAATCGATTTATTATTAAAATAAATCAAATTAAAAAATTTAAAACTAAATATAAAAATTAAACGATTCAAAATTTTTAACGTTAAAACAATCGACTAGTTGAGTTTTTTCATGAAGTCCTCTAATATTAATCACCATTAAATACTTCTAATTATTGAAGGAAAAAAATAATGGCACTATTAGTATGGCCCAAGCCGCAACGAGACAGGGATGGTCCTTTTCACGTGACAACCTTCTGTCGCTTTTTACATATATTCATGTTAATAAAAAAGAGCTTACAAATATTGTATAATTTATAAATTATTTAATAAATTATCTATTTAACTACTTCGAATTGATTTTTTAAGTGATGTGAAGATAAGGATGCTGTTTGTTATATACTGAATTTCATTTTCAGTTTCACGTCCGAAGTTAAGACATTGGTTGGTTGTAATAAATGATAATTAGGTCAATTATCAATCCGTACCATAATTTTGAAAGAAAACGACATCGTGCAGTGTAGTGAAATTATTTTGAAATTTATAATTACAATTTTTTAATGAAAGTTAGGATTATTAATAATTTTTAAAATTAAAAATATGTCAAATTACATAGGATGAGAGAATTTAGTTTAAAAAAATCCTTTAAAAAAGAAAAGTAGCAGAAACCCATTGTTTGTGAACAGTTGCGTCCATAGGAACTCAAGAACTCATTAAAATATCATGTCAAGGTTAGTCTGAGCAACTTGACTCAGTAATCTCTCTTTCATGCAACTGGATGTGCCAGGCTGCGACTTCCAGCCGACACTGCATCCTCGGACGAAGAAGCGAAGAACCAAAGTTTTTACAAAAGGGATCGGGTAAATGATGAGCATAATTTTGAGGATTACGTTGAATTAAGGCTCGTAATGAGTGATTAGGCTGCTTTTTAGGAGAGCTTGGTAGGTAATTCAATGTATGGGAATCTGCCTCTCTAACAAAGATTTGGGTTGATATGACATTTTGTTTTGTGATTGACAAGCTCACGACTCACGACTCACGACGGTCCTTCTAACTTTGCGGCCATTCTGTAGTAAAAGTGGTTAATCTTAATCAATCAATAGTTGCAATTGAACGATTATGCTTTAATGATTGCGTACGACTTCTAGAAAACGATTGTATCTGAGCTGCTTTTTTTATAACAATTTTGACTTATTAACTCTTGAAAAGGTAAGTTTCGTATCTATTTTTATTATTTACTATATTCATTATAATTTATGTTACATTTTTATTTTTTTAAAAGTTCATACTTTAAATGCAATATTTCTTTTCTTTTTAATTTCAAAATTTTATAATCGTGTCTCTATTTTCTTTCTTTTGTATCTAAATCAAAATAGTAACAAAGAATAATTATAATGCAACAATAGTAATCTAGTAAAAATCTCCCTAAATGTGAGGCTGAAGAGGTCCAGTATACGCAGCCTTATCCTTAATTATTAGAAAGGTCGTTTTCAAATGACTCACAATAAATAAGAACAAATAAATAAAATAAAATAAAAGTGAAAGTAGAAATAAAATAGAATAAAAATAAATTTCTAAAAAAAATAACAATAATAATAATAAGTGCATAAACTTTTTTTTAACTAATTTTTTTCAAACATTTCTCCACACACAAAGGCTACATGTGTAGAGAACCGAATACACCCTAAGATTGAACAAGTATCATCTGATTGACAAAATGCGTGAACATAATGTTCCACATAGACGGTCCAAAGTTGTGAAGTAATCATATGAATTCAATACCAACGACTTGTAGTAAAATGACTCTTCCAGGTTCGTTTTCTTTTTAATTTAGGGTTTTATTCAGAGAATCAAATGCATAGTTGAAATGTTCAACTTGGAAGGGACATTTAAGGTTGTATATACATTGGTTTTACCCTCGTATTCGTCAAGTGTGACGTTTTGATCAGACCTTAGAAGCTGATTAGTCCTCTTTGGACCTGAAAATGTTCTTGGATTCTTATCAACTATTATTTCTTTTATGTCCGCTTTTGACTTTCATAGTTTCATGTAAATGGAATTTTACTCGGGGATCATTCGGGAGACCATTATGGTTTTCTAGAAAACAGAAGACTTCTAAGGTGCTTGCCGTTCTTAGTATTTTATAAACCCCGGATAAAATATAAAAAGCTTATGTTTTTATCTATTTTCGGATTCTTATAAAAAATTAAAAAAAAAGTGTGATCATTTTTTATTGTTCTCTACCAGATTAAGAGTGAGTTATATTTTACTATAATTTATTTTTTTAGAGAATAAAAATAGGTTTTATTTTATTATTTACAAGGATAGGCAACCGCCCAGGGCTTGCTCTACGTACAAGAAAGACTATAACAACAATAATAATAATAACATTTCAATAGAAATCTTTCTAATATGCGAGATTTGAATAAATTCATAGATAAATAAAGAGACTTTTTTAATAGACCCAAAATAAAAATTTAATATAAATATATATTAAAATAATATGCAGACAAGACTAATATTGTTAAAATGACCAATAAATTACTTATAGAAATTAATAAAAATATATAGCTATTTAAGGAGAAAAAAGATTTATAACAAGTGACTTAAGAATTTAGCTTAAAATGTAAACCTTTCTAATTGGTGTATTAAAATATTACATAATTTTAGAAGCTTGAGAAGTTAATATTCGAACAAAAAATAATTTATTGAACTAAAAATTTGATACATAAATTAAATATTTAATTGAATAAATTATACTCACAAATAAATAGTAAGTTATGAATTAATAATTAAATCTAAAAATTGATCAAATAATGTACTCAATTTGTCGAATAATTAGCGAATTTCACATAAAATAAACAAAGAGATGAAGTAATTTATATACGAGAATTAATTTAAAGCTCAATTTCTTAAGATTATTGGTTAAAATATAAGCCTTAGCGCTCACTCTTCTCCTAATATAAAAATAATCAATTAATTTCACTCTATATTTTAAGAATTGTATCGGAAATTAAACCAATAAAATACTATGTTTGTAGTTTAAAAGTTAAAAATTAAATTAAAAAATTGAACGGTTTAAGATTTTAAAAACCGAATTGAAAGTTAAATCGATAAGATGAAATGTTTAAGGTTTAAAATGTTCAATCGGTGTCAAATCGTCATAAAATTGACTAAAGATTGAATAAAATTTAAGAATTTGAAATATAATTGAAGAGATCGCGCTTAACCATCGAAAAATTTGAAATTTAATAAAAATATATATTTAAAAATAAAAATTAATCAATTTATTTTAATTTATGAGAATTTATTAATTAATAAATTGATTAGTTTTTATCAATAAAAATTATTATAATAAATAAAACTAAAAAATTAGATTATTTAAAATTTTTATAATTAAATTGATTGAGTTTTTTAATCATTTATGTTCCATCAAACTCAATAATTTTACAAAAAGTAAACGAAATGACGAGTAGATAATGAAGACAAACAAGATGCTTTAATTTTGTACACTAGCGATTCATTCGGGTGGGAAATGTAGCTGATAGTAGTATACTGTATACCTACATAACTTAAAACTGACGGCTTAAGTTTTTGTCAAGGGAACTACACAGGAATTATAAAACTTGATGTTTGACCAATAAGACATTATGAAAATTACAAAAAATATATTAAATATCTGTAAAAAAATTTTGAAACAATTTGTTATTTTATATATTTGACTATATTTATATAAATATTATTACTTGTACACCAGTCAATTACATGATAATTTTATATTAATTTTCTTTTTTGTAATACTAAAATTTTGTTTTTAATAAATTAATGCAACAAAAATAAATTTTAAAATAAGAAAATTTACGTGAGAAATTTGTATTTTTTTTTCCCTAATGTTAAATTCCTTATAAACAATATCTCCACTATTTAGGAGTAAGAATGCCTAGTTTTATTGAACCTCTCCAGAACTCGCATATCAGCAGGATTCGTACTGCGTGTTTTTTATTCTTTATGTTAATGTTAAATTCAAAATATTATTTGGAAATTTAGAATGTATTGTATGTTAAATGACTGTTTCAACATAATAACAGGCCAACTTAATTGGTTTTATATATTCACTAACACACACCCTCAAGTGAAAGCTATTTGGGTTTGAAACTTGCACAGGCTCACTCTACCTTGTGCTGAATAATAGGTGAGTGGTAGGATTTGAACTCCCGATCATTTGGTCACAAAAGCTTTAATATCATATTAAATGATCGTTTCAACACAATAGCTTAAGCTATTGTGTGAGACCAACTTAATTAATTTTATATATTTACTAACATTGGAACATTCTTTTTATTTGATAAGGCTGACAAGCTAAGGGGCAAAATTTTCAAACCTACCATGAAATGTTGAAAGTGCTAATTTCAATCGGTTGGTTTGGGGTAGGAGGTGCTACTTCTTGGGGTGCAAGACATCCTGACTAATTTTATGTACAAAGTATAATTACAAAGATGGAAAATAGTACTTCTCATGAAACACATGGCATATAATATGAAGAACCTAGATTTCATAATACAACTCTAATGCTGCCTTACCACTAATAAAGTTTTAAATTGTACATTATAAGTTGCATGTCACGTTATCTTGTAATAATTATAAATGATTTCGATTAAGAATGATAAAAATGGTTCGATTCGAAATTTCATTTCGATATAAACAAATTTGAGTTTAAGCTCAAATTTAAAAAATTAGTGTAGTTTAATACGAATTACTATAAGTCAATTAAGAGAAAATGACATTATTTTGATTATATTTATCAAAACGATTTATTTTTCGATTGGGATAAACTCGATCTGATTTATTATTATTTTTGTGAATTAAATATAATTGCAATAAATTACCCTGTCTAATCTAAACACATTCGCAACTGCATTATTGGGCTGTCATTACGGAACTCAACATTTTACATCAATGTAAACGATTAGCTTTGCCAGGTTTCAAGAAACCATTAGCTTTGCCAAGTTTCAAAGGTTGGTGTCCCGTTATACGTAGACGAATAATAAGGCCAGAGAAATTGTGTGTTAAAGCGTCATTCACGTGTCAATGCTGCTTTCTGTTGCACGGATTGCCCATCGACAGGGCTTCGGAGCTTTTAGCCACACAACGGAAATTCAAAGATGCGCTTAATGGAAGGTGGTGAATCTGTTGACAAAACCAGAGAGGTAGCTACACGTTTGAAGCGTGGGAGTGGGAACAGAATCTTTTGCTGCATGTTGAAGTTTCAAGGACGACTTAGGGCACAAAATTTGAATTCATTGATTGTTGAA
This sequence comes from Erythroxylum ulei, assembly GCA_027564395.1. NCBI lineage: Eukaryota > Viridiplantae > Streptophyta > Magnoliopsida > Malpighiales > Erythroxylaceae > Erythroxylum > Erythroxylum ulei. Next base: position 5,303,169 of record JANITX010000004.1, on the reverse strand, counting down.
TACATTGATATTAGGTTTTGTGATTTGATATTTCTTCGTTTCAGTATTAATGACAAAATAGTTGCACAGGAAGTGGACGGGAGGCTCCCAAGCAATGATATGGAATCCGTTCCGTTCCGGACGGATCCGGCCGGAATGTTTCGTTCCGGCCAAGATTCGGATCGGAACCCGCTGCACCAGTACCGGCCACAAATACCGGCCGGTACTGGTGTTTTCCGGCGGGTACCGGCCGGAACCGACAATACCGGATAATTCTGACCGGTACCGTAAAGTTGAAAAAAACCTAGGGACTAGATTACAAAATTGAAAATATTTACGCCCCC
>JANITX010000004.1:5264939-5275919 GCA_027564395.1 Erythroxylum ulei | reverse complement strand
TCTACATCGCTCTGCCAGGTTGCCAAGATAGGATCTTGGAACCAGGCGATTCCAAGAAAACAATCTTGGATCGCTCGGCCTCTACATCGCTCGGCCAGGTTGCTAAGACAGGATATTGGAACCAGGCGATTCCGAGAAAACAATCTTGGATCGCTCGGCCTCGACATCGTCTCGGGATCGATAAGCCACGTTCTTCCCAAACTCCAACACCGAGCGACACGAATCAATTTAAATAAATTAAATTACAAAGGTAGCAAAGATAAACATAAGGGTGATTTCATTTCTTCAAATTTTCTTTCTGGTCACAAGCCCGACCAGATGGGCTCAAGGAGATCTAGTACAAACGTTAGCAGCTGAATTGGCGGGAGGAGTAACTTCCGAGGTCGGCAAGGCAGCTGAAATAGGGTTGGAGTCCAAAGGAATAGCCGAAGAGACATCCCCATGAGCTTACCCTTTTTCCTCATCTGAACTCAGATCTAACAACTCATTCGGTAATGCCTCTCGCTCTTTTTCAGCTATCTCCCTCACTTCATCAATTGAAAGACCGAGCTCGGGGGGAAGCGTCGGCTCGGCATAGTCCTCAAATGAAGGACCATCTGACCCGTCAGGGACGCAAACGCTATGGCAATTCCTCAAGATGGAAAGAGCCAAATCGCAAGCAAATTCTTTGCACTCATCGTGTAAGTACCGCTCTTTCCATCGCTTGATCGCGTCAACCCTTTGCTCCTTAACGGAGCCCTGTAGCTCCAACAGCTTCCCCTCAGCCTTCATTTTGTCCATCACTGCTTCATGACAGTCATGGAGGACTTTCGAACGGAGCTCTTCCTCCATTTTTGCTCTCGAATTGGCATCGAGCACCTCTTCCCTCAAGCCTCGGCATTCACTCTCCAGCTCGTCCCTGGAAGCAGCCACTCTGCTCTTCTCCTCCTCCCCCGAGATAAGTTGAGCTCTCAAAACGCTCTTTTCTTCCTCCAAAAGGCTCTTCTCCTCTTCCAGTGAAGAGAGTTGAGCTCGTAAAATGTCCTTCTCCCCCTTCACCTCTGAAAGTTCAGCTCTTAAAGTATGAACTTGCTCAAGAAGATCGTGAATCTCCCGGTCCATCGTTCGGGTGACTTCATTGAGCTGGTCGATGCGTTGATGCATCGTAGAGGCGAACGCCAGATCTCTGGCACAGCCACGTACGAGACTGGCCATCAACTCCTGATTATTCAACGAGTCCAAAAACTTTACATCTTCAGGAGGAACGACCTTCTGAGCAATGTGAAGCGCCACGCTGATGTCCGTAAGCGATACAGTCTTATCTAGACTAATCGTGGACACCCACTTCTCAAAGCTACGCCCTCGCTCTTTCCCCTTTCCTTTGTCCAATCGGGGCACTCGCTCCTCCCCCTTTCCCTTGTCTGATTGGCCGGACAACTGTTGGACCTTCTGAGCGGTTTTCTTTCTTTTGAGTGGCCTCTCCACTTCCTCCTCTTCCTCCGCAACCGCTCGGCCTTCATTTGCCAGCTGGGCCGACAGCACTATAGACTGTTCTGGCACGATCGGCTGGGTGGGCAGCACAGACCGCTCAGGTACAATTAGCTGAGCGACATCGGTGCTGACCTCCCCCACAGACTGCTCAGGTACAACTGGCTGAGCGACCTCGACGCTAACCTCCCCTTTCTTGCTCCGCTTTTTTGTCTTGCGCTGGCCCTTGGGGGAACTGGAGGACCCGACAAAATCCTTGAGCTTTGTCATGGCTGCACAATTATAGAGGCAGGTTAGAAATTGAAACTAATACTTGTGAATACAGCAAATAGTTAAACTACGAGGAGTCAACCAAGAGGGGCGGTTTCCTCTTCTAGCCCGCTAATTCGTGGAGGGGAATCGATTAAAAATGCATTGGCCGACACCCCTCCATGATACCTCAAAATAAGACGATCGAAATCATATCGACCGAGCGCTTTAATTCGGTCGATCACTTCCCATTCCTCCTTAGTAAGGGACAGATCAGGGGTGTCGTTTCACCGCTCGGCCAGGGGATATTTCCACTGCCTGGATTCAATAGTAGATCCTGGAGGCCTCACAAAGAAGTACTTCGTCTTCCAGGCCTTGATCGACCCAATCGTTCCAGCCGGACGATACCTTGCATCCCTGTACTGGAAGTGAGGGATCCCGCCACCAACGCTTGAGCTTTGATTCATCCTTAAGAAATGTCGCAGAATGCTGATCGATGGGGAACACCCGAAATGATAACACAGCAGGACGAGACCGTTAAGGAACCCCCAACCATTCGGAGGGATCTGGCTCGGCCTTAATTCATAAGCACAGCATATCTCCTCGATGATCGGGGCATACGGAAGCTTCATGCCACCGATCGAGAAAAAGCTGCCTGTAACTGCAAAATAGCCCCCCAGAGTGCTATGAATCCGTTTGTTCTTGAAGGCCAGCCTGGGTCCCCATGACGAAGGGATGTTATTCTTGATGATCGATCGGTTCAGCTCCCCTTCGGTCATTGTTGATCGTTCGCTCGGCAGCGCTTCAACGGCCAACCCATCTTTCCGGCCACTCGTTGTGACCTCTTCATTTCCCCTCGCCTCCAACACCTCCATAGCTTCCACTATACTTTCGAGCGGCCCGACTATTTGTAAAGCACTTTCGATGGCCCGCTCCTGCCGGAGCTTTGTCTGGGCCGCACCCAGTTCCCCACTAAGCCCCGCAGGCGTTTGCGATGGAAGCCGGCGAGGAGACGATGCAGAAGGGGAGGAGTTTGACGACATGATTGCAAAAAGGAAATATATAGGATGAGGAGAGGAAAGAGGACGTACCTAGTTTAGTAATTGACGTTTAAGATTTGGACGGCGATGAGAATGAGATTCCGGTGATTGCAAGCAAAGAGACGAAGGGCAGAGAGAGCAAAAGCTGGAGAACCGAGTATGCAGAAATGGAAGTAAAGGAGATATGTCGATTCTAAGCGTTTATCATAGAGACCAATTGAACGGACGCTCCAATCAACGTTGGACGCGTGGTGAAATCCGAGCCGAAGTTGGACGCGTGGCACAATCTGAGTTATGGTGAATTAGGGTTATTAGAGACCCAGAGCGGCGCAACAGTTGAAAGGACGCCCATGACAGCTGCGCAGCGGTTAAAAAGGCACCTCATTTCAAATTTTGAAAACCTGTCAGAGGACACGTGCCGTTAGTAATGATTAAACCAAACACCTTTATGCGCTAGGCGTCGATATTTAACCGACCGATCCTAGCACGAGCCATCATACATTAAGCATTGACGTCCGACCAATCGGGCCTGTCACGAGCTGTCATACAGACGAGCCGCACAATCCTCATGTACTCCTTCAACCCTTCTCCTTGGTCAGACTCGAGGAGTAGGAGGGCTTATGGTTGGGTCGGTCGTGCTAGGCCCAAGCCCAGATTCAGAACGACACATGGGCCGATCGGTCCATCTCTTGATGTTGACCTAATTTCTGTAGGTATTAACTATATAAATTCATTACTTCATCATGAAAAAGGTACGACTTTTCAGAACCCTAGTATTCTTTATTCCTAGCCACCAAAACTCTCATCAAAAGACTAACTTGAGCGTCGGGGGGGCCTACCGGTAATCAACCCCTGGTGAGCCTTATTGTTTTGCAAGTATTTTTAAGCCAAAGTCAACCAATCTCATGGATCCAAGCGGCAGTGCCCAGCCCCACCAAAATCAGACAGAACCAAAATATCTAAATTTTAAATTTTTATAAGAATATTTAAATAAGTACTAAGATATAATACTCGTATTCTTATAAACAACTCCACTTTTCCTTATTATAGTTAAACAATTAAAAAGCATACTTGAGTGTCTAGAAATTCACCTTAATAATAAGTTATTAGTTTAACAAAATATACAAAAATAATAATAATTACAACTAAGTTATCAAAAGACTTAGGTTAGTAATAAATAAGTTAATATAATAGAAAATTAAATTTTAATTTGATTAAAATAAAAAAGAAAGTAATAATAATAATAATAGAAAGAAGAGCAAAAAATTATAACTCTTGTGAAAGAAGATTTTTTTTGTTTGCTTTAAAAGGAAAGTAGAACAAACTATTACATAATACTGCGTGGGTGTCTAGACCCTGCCATATCCTCGAGGAGGAGCGAAAAGCACCCGGAAGTCGCATGTACAAGGATGGTAACCCCTAAATCAAAATTAACTGCAAAGGTAGCTAACCAATCAGCGCACTGATTGCCCTCCCAATATGTGTGACGAGGGAGAACCGTCCAATTGCGACTGAGAAGTTTCGTGATGCCGAAAATGAGGGGATTAGTAGATGGGATGCGGGTGTTTGAATCATAAATGGAATGCAGGGCCACCTGAGAGTCCAATTCCAAGATCTCCCTACGGTAGCCAAGGCCCAGGCCAGCTGTAAGCCGGTGAAAACCCCAAAAGTTCGGCGGTGAAAGAGCAGCACCAGCCTAGGTTCTGCACAAAATTGCCAAGCCAGGAGCCGGTGCTATCCCGGAGAAGGCAACCCGCGGAGGCCAAGGAAGGGGCGGTTCGACTCACCTCGTCCATGTTGAGGGTCACCCATCCCGACCCTGGAGGACTCCAGTCGATGAGCTGCGTGTGGTGGCCAAGCTACACACTCGTACCATCTCGAAGCAGTGTGAATCTGGTGCACATAGTCGAGAATCCTGTGAACCGGAGAAGTAGGCTAGGAGAATTGTGGGTAAAAAATTGACCGATTCCGCCATGACCATAAGGACCAACAAGCCGTTCCAAAAATAAGGGACCAGTCAAATATTATAAAGAAGATTTTTTATAAATAAGATTTTTGTGAATATAACCGCATCTATCTTCCAACGGCAGGATGACATCAGGAATTATCCGGGAAAGTCATTACTAATTCAATTATCCACAAAATGATAAAACGTAAAGTTCGTTTATCCCATTCGATCGCAACTAATTCCCACACATCAGCCGTCCTTCACACGTGGGCACTAAAAGATGGAGAGTTGCAACCTTTTTTCCACACGAGCAAGTACGTCATGATTTTTTTCAAAATGGCAAAATAGAGAGAAAAAAACCCGAGTCACAAAAAAAACACAACTGATACGTACAGTGTCCACTCAAAAAGTCCCAACTAACCACACCAACGCGCGCGTCCGACACTCCTGACACTCACCCTACCACGTTCGAGGACACTAAAAAACGCTTGGCAAGGTTGAAACCTCACTTTCGCTTCGCTTCGCTTCTCTCCAAAGCCGCCGAGTATCACCACTGGAACATACTGAACACGCAGGGGAAATGCCTAGGCTCGCCCTACGATAAAGTGCGACAGATCCCATATCTCATATCTATCGCTGGAAGAACCAAGATCTTCTCTTGCTTTTGATTCTTTATATCTCTTTTCGGTGAAATCGAGGGATTTGTTGTCGATGGCTTCGGAGGATGTGAAGAGGAGCGAATCGGCGGTTACTACGATCGTCAATTTGGCTGAGGAGGCTAAGCTCGCTAGAGGAGTTAAAGCCCCTAGCTATGCTGTTCTAAGTATTTGCAAGTCTCTTGTCGCCGGAGGTGTCGCTGGCGGAGTGTGAGTTTTTATTTTTCTTAGCTGTTTGAACTATTATGGTATCTTGGCTAATCAATGTTAATTCTTGATTGTCTTTTTAATTAGATCAAAAGTTTTGAGTAGGTTAGAGTTATAAATTTTGATGTTGTATTCGTGCATTTTGTTTTGAGCTTATCTTAATTTTGAAAAATGAAATTTGTTGGCTTTTGGTGATTTATAGGCTCAATCAACTTGAAAGTTAGAACCTAGAAAATTAGTATTGCATTTCCATCTGTGGAGGATATCCCAGAGGATTGGTAATAGGATCATATAATTTGGATACAGAATTGTAGCAGAGGTTTTGCATTGTCCTCGATTTAGCCATCAAGAACTGAAAATGATTAGGTATTAGATACAACAATTATGTACAGAGAGCATAAAAACATAAATAATAAGTTCTGAATGTCTGGAAGAATAATTAGACGGTAGTAGATAAACCAATTCGTTGTTGGAATGCTGTTTTAAAGTATAGTAGAAGATGTGAATCATATCTCCTGATATTCTGATTATCATCGTCGAGATATTCTGAAAGCTGAATGGAAGAGTCAAAGATCGATGTACAATATTCATTTAACTCCAATAAAATGAGAGAAGGAAGTCAGTGGTTGGATTAAGTTTTTAAGGCTGCAATGTTCCTACTAAATGCAACACTATGTATCATGTTGATGCCTCATACTTTTTCTGTTGCTCATGTTTGTTTGAAATGATAGTTCAGTTTTAGTTTCTTTGCATGGACTAAACTTGATTCTTGAAGTGGGTGGAGCGAGAAGTGGGTGGTCAGGATTCATCCATGATCCCAAATTTTGCAACTAGACTAAACTTGCCTTTTGCAAACTGTAGACAATAGATCAATACTTAGCGTGGGTAGTTGGTGTTAAATATTTGTGCAACTGGTTTTCAACTTCTGCTTCTTATGCTATGGGAAGCTGAAATTCATTTGACTGATATAGTTTCTTTTTTATTCAGATCCCGCACAGCTGTTGCGCCATTGGAAAGGCTGAAAATATTGTTGCAGGTTAGATCATGAGTTGCTAAACGCGCTATGTTTCTGCATTATCATCGGCACTAACCTATCCAAATATACATGATGCTCAGTTGCATATTTATGTCCCCCATTCATCTATTAACTTCTGCAGTTTGCAGGTACAAAATCCCCACAGCATAAAGTACAATGGAACAGTTCAAGGGTTGAAATACATATGGAGAACTGAGGGTTTTCGTGGATTGTTCAAAGGCAATGGAACTAACTGTGCTCGAATTGTCCCTAACTCGGCAGTCAAGTTCTTCAGCTATGAGCAAGCTTCCAAGTATGATTTTAAAAGATTTAATGGAATGGCAATCTGCCGGGTGGTTTTAAGGCTCAAGTTCTATTGGGAAACAACATGACAGGGTGAATATTATGACTGAATCAAGTCATAATGATTAACTTAACGGAGTAAAACTCATTGTAAAACTAGGTTAACACAATTAGCCGGAATTGCTGCTTCTGAATAATAGGATATATGCATTAGCATTTTATTTCCAGTTTAAAACATACAAGATTCATTCTAGTAAATATTTCTTACTACTGAGTGCTCTTGTCGGTTCTTATTGCAGGGGAATATTATATTTATATCAACAACAAACAGGCAATGGTGCGTCCTATCTTTTAGCATTTGTGTCGATTTCAGGCTTTAGCAAGCTATCTATATTCTTTTATCTGCTGCTAGTTTTTACTAACCAATAGGAATGCTATATTCTCAATTTCAACCCACCTTTGCTCATTTTCTGGATATGCGCAGTGATGGATGGATAGTGAAGCCATTATTATCTCATTTTTTTTCCTTATTATTTCCTACAGAAGATGCAGAACTCACTCCTCTTCTACGTCTTGGAGCTGGAGCATGTGCAGGCATTATTGCCATGTCTGCAACTTATCCCATGGATATGGTACGAGGCAGGATAACGGTTCAGGTATGTCATTAAATATCCTTTATTTGAAGAGAGGTCTAAGTAGTTCGCTGAAACATTTTAGCCTGATTTGATTAAAAAAGTAAACAAAAATGATATTTCTTTAATCTTTATTTTTCTTTGTGATTAACTCCCTTTTTTTGAACCTATGTTTGTAAATGGAATTTACTTCTTCCCTTTCCCTTGTTTGCAGACTGAGAAATCACCTTATCAATACAGAGGAATGTTCCATGCATTGTCAACTGTACTCCGGGAGGAAGGCCCGCGGGCTCTTTATAAGGGATGGCTTCCTTCTGTGATTGGAGTTGTACGTAAATCTTTCCAAATGCTTCATTGAACATAAAGATTTTGCTAGTTAAAGTTTATGCTAAGATTTACATCTATGCCAATCAATGCTTGCTTTTACATCAGTAAGCTCTCGTGTTTTATCAATTCAATACTCTGTTACTTGCAGGCATAATCTTGTAAGTATCAGCTTTAGATGTTTTCATCACTTCTCTTGGTCTCAAGTTACTGTGAAATTGAGTAGGGTGCGCCTTACATGTGGCTTTTGGCTATCACTGTCTAAATGATCCTTTATTCAAGGTGGTTTCTATTTCTTCTTCTGTTTCTGATCCTGTGATTTTTTTCCTTGTTACAGATCCCATATGTGGGCCTCAATTTTGCTGTCTATGAATCTTTGAAGGATTGGTTGCTTAAATCTAATTCCTTCGGATTAGCTGAAAATTCTGAATTGAGTGTGATGACAAAGCTTGCTTGTGGAGCTGCTGCTGGAACTGTCGGTCAAACTGTCGCATATCCTCTTGATGTTATTCGTCGACGAATGCAGATGGTCGGATGGAAGGAGGCTGCTTCCATTGTTAGAGGTGATGGAAGGAGCAGGGCCGCACTTGAGTATACTGGCATGGTTGATGCATTCAGGAAAACTGTTCGACATGAGGGTTTTGGAGCATTGTACAAGGGTCTGGTACCCAATTCTGTGAAGGTTAGTCATTTTTCCTCTGTTTTACTGGTAAACAACTCTCTGTCCTGTGTCAAGTGTTTTAGCTGTCTTTTATCAAAAACAAAGATGTTTTCAATTTGCATATATAACTTCTACTCTTTACCTATATATTAGTTCTTTTCATGTTACCTGCAAAAACATGACCATAATGTTTCGTCTTCTTTATGGATATGACAGTCTAATTCCTTTGCTTAATTTTTCAGGTAGTCCCGTCCATAGCAATCGCATTTGTGACATATGAAATAGTGAAAGACATTTTAGGAGTTGAGATCAGAATATCAGACTGAATCATGAGGGTTCTTACACTTTTCATTTGTTGGAGCAGGGGAATAGACGAGAAGGTAAATTAGGATAAATCATTTCTACCTATTATTGTCTACTTATTAGTGGACCAGAGACCACTTTTATTCCTTGAGAACATCTTGTAGTTTTCAGTTTCTCATTTGTATGTTGTGTCAATAAGGTTGTTGCTACAACAACTTTGGAAATGTGAAATTACTCAGCGTCTCGTGGGGATAATTGGTGCCTTTGTATTCGGGATGTGAATAATCATGTCGGCTTTTGCAAAACGGGGTCGTATCGTAGCCCGTTGTATCGGTGACAAAATAAATTAATATTTACATCGCCACTCTTATATAACTTATCGTTTAACTTGTAGGGGCATTCTCATGTACATCGAGTATTGCCAAAACGATACAGTATAACTAACAACTAAGGAGCTTCTTGTATTCTTACTAGAGGATATCTATTTTAATACCGTCATCCTCCTTACATTCTTCTGCCATGCCTGAGATTTGAAACAGAAACTTAAGAACAAGAAACATAATCGAACACTTGCTGTCTGAAAACATGTTGAACAAAGAAGTTGAAGAACCGAACCTGCAATCCTTATTCATGGGTTGAAGGCTCTGTGCTTGTCTACCTAAGAGGTTAACTTTGTGCAGCTCTCGCCTCCTGTTGTGTGATGATCTCGAAATCGAAACACAGTCCTTCGCTTCGTGATTTTCAATATGCTTAGTTTCGTTCTTCTCCCCATGGTCTTCGCCATCTTCTGATGAAAAAGAGCACATGGAAAGTACAATAATAAGGAGATTCAGCTTGGGGAGAAAACTTGAGTTCTGTTCCTCCGAGTCCGATGATGCCCCATCTTCCTGGAACTGATCAATCTCTTGGTACGTTGTCCCTTCTTTAGCAACTTCCGTCATCTTCACTACACCTAACAGGATTCAGGTATTCTTGTTTTTGCCTTCCACCAACTAGATTTAAACATACGAAATCGAGGAAGAGCAAAATCTGGATTAACTGTAGAGAGTAACAAATAGCCTTCGTTTATCCAATTAAAACTCGGCATTTAACCGTGGTCGTTACGATTTATTTTAGGTGTCTATTTTGGCACCTTGAAAAACACAAGCTAAAAAGAAAAAACTAAAAACTAAACTTGGTCCACACGCTGGCTCAAATTGGGTGGCGCTCGTTCGGGGTTTGGAAATATCTAGCGTTACTAATACGAGGACACGACACGTCGTAGGTAAAGAACTGTTGTCAAATTGTGGCTTTACCAGTAATTAACTTGCTCGTTTGAGGAAATAGATAGGAGTAGGACAGACCGTGGAATTCGCGGTCCCCTGCGTGAACTTCGCTGACTACTGTTTTTTTTTTTTTTTTTTCCCGGTTAAACCATCCGGTATCCGACGCTACACGGACAATCGACTAATTCGAATTCGAGCTGGGTTGGACCATATAGGCGACAAAGCTCTCCTTCACAAGTGCGGCTCCATTTCCAAGACTCGAAACTGAGACCTTAGTTAAGAGAAGAGGAGCTCCAGCCACTCCACCACAGCATTTGCGGGTGCTGACTACTGTCTGTTACCTAACCTTAATTTGGTCAAATTTCAGTTACTTAAAACACTATGTTTCAAAGAGTAACGGTAGTTAACCCTAAGATCAGGTAAATTGATAAGTGACTTTTTTTTGTTTAAGTGAAGTTGCGGGTTTGAACTGCCTTTATATATGCAAACATTTAAAAGATGGGGCCAAAATTTTACCTCCCACAAGAGACCTATTCGATTCGAGCGAGAATTAATCTAGTGTGAATGGTTTAAAAACGTCTTTCTATAGTTAAGACCCTCTTAAGACATCTCGTGGGAAATCAAAAAATAAAAAGTAACGATAGTTAGAGATAAAAATATTTAAATATTGTGTTTGTGAATATATGTATCTTCTAATTTTTGAAATATTTTCATTAATAACCAATTTCCTCGAAAATAATAACAACCCACTAAAAATTGTGCTAAAATATAAGATCAGTAAAATTTAATAATATATAGCCTTACTCTTAACATATATATATATATATATATATATATATGTTGATTTCAAACAAACTATAATAATAATAATATTTAATAATAATAAGCAGGAAAACAATAAGAATATTAC
>JANITX010000004.1:5245829-5258082 GCA_027564395.1 Erythroxylum ulei | reverse complement strand
CGTTCAATTGGATTTACATTATATCCCAACTTGTAAATTTGAGAGCATAGAGAGGTCAGAGTATTGATATACTCTATTACTTAAGTAGATTCAGACATTCAAAGTGTGTAAACTCTCCTCTTCAGAAAAATTTTGTTGTGAAGAGACTTAACTTCATATAATTTTGTGAGATGATCTCATATCTTCTTGGCTGTTTTTTTTTTCTCTACACCTTGTAAGATATCTTTTGATAGCCTAAGATGCAAATCTGACATGGCTAAGACATCTATTTGTTTGCATTTGACGTCATATGTGAAATCCATTAGCCTAATATCGATGGCCTCCAAGTAGTTATCTTTTACTAATACTGTTTTCTTCTTCAATTTCCATGACGAGAACTTTGTCCCGTCAAACTTTGTAATATCAAATTTGGTCGACATTGCTTTCATCACAAGAATTGACTCTCACTCTCTCACGTTAAAAAAAAAGGAAATTGCTTCGAGTTACCTCCACTTAGTATGGAATAAGACTATAGTACACCAACAAGGTTCCCATGAAAGGCTGGAGGGGTCACAAATTATCCTACTTAAAACTTAATCTCCTTAGACAAAGCTTTTTTTAGACATGCACTCAATCAACTCAAATACCAGAGAAAAATGCCCCAAAAATGACAACAAGAACCTGAGAATAGAACTACCCTTAATTCGCAAGAACACCAAAGAAAAACATGTTTTCTTGATGTTGAAGATTAGATTATGTTGCAACCACAAAGCATACTTGAGCAACCCTTGGGCTTTGACATCACTGATAGGAAATGGACTCCACCTGGACAGAGCCAACATACCAATAAAAAAATTGAGATAAAAAAAGGACACACAAGATTTAACATGAAAAACTCCTTAACGAACATGGGGAAAAACTACAGGCAAGAATATAAAACTTTTCTACTATAGAAAACAAAGATTACAAAAGGAAGATCTCATAATTCACACCAAGAATTAATATACAAAATTATGAGAAAAAGTTTTTAGGATATTTAAAACCATAAGCATATGCCTCCTTATATAGCCTTAATGGAGGCTATTATGTTATCACTTTACCAATATGAGATTTAAGCCAACAGTTAATTTAAATAAAATGATATTGTTTTAATTTTAATGTTTTATTTTAAAATACTTATAAAATGTAATTTAAAATTTTAAAAGTAAAGTAAAAAACTATAAAAAGATGTAATGTGTTTAACATAAAATAAATATAAATATTATGTATAACCCTAAAAGAAATGTTGGTTTGACGTATTTAATATTTTACTACTATAAAAATATAATTCAAAATTGTCATTTGTTTGAAAGTTGAAAATAAGGTAAGAATGAGTAGGGACGAATGGCTTGACCCGGTCCGACCCTAACTTTGGCCTGGGTTGACGGGGCCACAGGTCAAGACTACTTGGCCCGAAGGAAAGATGCAAAATAACACTATTTTGCTAAATTTTTTTTAAAAAGGTGTAGACAAGTTGGACCGGGCCAGACCAGGCACATTCGAAACCTGGCCTGGCCCATTGTTGTCCCTAAGAATGAGCGGAAAATATTAATCATCTAAGTCATCAAGAGGAGTAATAGTAATAAATATCTTGTTAATTGCTGACCTTATTAGCTAATTAGTGCAATGAATATATGCTAAAACAAGAGAACTTGAATATGGCTGATACTGAGTCAGGTTGGGTTTAAGTTTGTATGAAGTTTGATCGAATTTGAGTTAAATTTAATTATTTTTAATTTAAAATTAAAATAGAAGTTGTTTACTCAAAGTAATATTATTTTATTTAACATATTCGAGTTTTGGGCAGGGATAAGTTGAATAATTCAAAATTTAAATTCAGTTTTAAACCTAAAAATTAGAAAAAAAAGTTTAATTTTAGCTCAAAATCTGGTCAATTTTAAGGATAATAATAGGTCGGGCCCTGCTTCACACTTGGTCGAGCTCGAACAACCCAGCTTAAGCCAGAGTTTAACTCGACCTGCCCCAATTTTTTTGTAAAATTAAAAAATGCCAAAAGTTATGTCTTTTTGCAAATAAGGGTCAGGTTTAGGTCAAGTTTGGGTAGCCAAAGTTAGAGCTAGGTTTGAGGCCCAATTTTTTTAAGAAATTGGAAACCGAGGCCTAGTCAACTCAATCTTATCCTATTGACTTCGAGCTAGCCCGGGCTTAGTTGTCATCTCTAATGAACGAGTCCAAATTTTTGACCTGGGTCTAGTTGCTATCTCTAATTCTGAGTGGTCGAAATTGGGCTAACAAAAATTGTTAACACTTTACACTAATCCACAGTTCATTAGCAAATTGACCAGATATTTCATGTACTTTATCAAATTTGACCTATAAACTAAAATTGCAGAGACACGGGCTCAGCTAGAGTGGTTCTAAAAGGTAGAAACTATCCAAGCCCAATTTCAGAGAGTAAAAGCTAGAGCCACAAATCAGAATCCGACTGTCAACGGTGTCGTCTCAAGAAAGGGTCAAAACGTTGCGTGTGGGGAGTGCACCGGTTGCTCTGAAATCCCTCTCTACCGAAAGCTCATTGTTGCTGGGAGAATTGGATGAAATGCGGTGGTACATTGTTGCTTCTCTTCTCACTGTTCTCACCAGTTCACAGGTAAACCCTACTGCCTTCTCTTCCCTTATCGTTAATCCCTAAATCTCAACACCGACCCACTCTCTTCAGGGGATCTTAACCACTCTCTCACAAACCCACGGGAGCTACAAGTACGACTACGCCACCATCCCCTTTTTAGCTGAAGTATTTAAGGTAATTCAATTTTGGAATTTCATTTTATTGAACTGCTTGCGGCCAGCCCAGTGACTGATATCGAATGTTTCAGCTTTTAGTGTCTAGTTTTCTTCTATGGAGGGAGTGCCGGAGATCGCCTCCTCCGAAAATGACCACCGATTGGAAGAGTGTGCGGTTGTTTCCGATACCCTCTATCATTTACTTGATCCACAACAACGTACAATTTGCTACTCTTATCTATGTGGACGCCTCCACTTACCAGATTATGGGCAATCTTAAGATCGTCACTACTGGAATATTATTCAGGTTTTTTTTCCTTTTACTTTAATTTCTCTTTTTTTGAATGTGGTTTCTTTGATGGTGTTGGATATAATGTGTAGTGAATGAAATTGTTTGTTTTCTATTTTAGGATGTTTCTGAAGAGGAAGCTTTCCAATTTGCAATGGATGGCGATTGTTCTATTGGCTGTAGGAACGACCACCAGCCAGGTTCTGACTTTTAACGCATTTTCTTTATTTAGTTATTTTTCACCTGGTTTCATATCTTGATGCAATGGGTTCTGCTTTCATGGCTAGTTACTCCATCAAATCTTGGATGATTAACGTGAATAAAGTCTATCCAATTGAGTCAATGGAGGTCGATTAGAAAGCTTTATAAACCATTTACTAGTTCTTTGTCTGTCCTTATATTTGCTATTAAAAGTCACTCCAAATTGCAGAGGATACCAATGAGTATGTAAAAAAGGTGAGAAATGACGTTAACATGGTGAATCTGAGACTGAAATGCTGGTTAAGTTTGTTGGAATTGGTAAGTGTGCAATGTGGAAGACTAAGAAAAGTTAGAAAGTGGGTTGACGTGATATATTGTACGGATTATGCATAGAATTTGAAGTATCAAAATGCTAAACAACCTGGGTAAAGTAAAAAAGCGGTCTTCACCAATTAGAGCGTGGAACTTAGCTATAAAATTGCAATTATTAAGTGTTGTAAAAGGACGTATTCAACCGTTGGTTCCCTTGCTCTTATACTATATTGGAAGTGCTTTACATGATATGTATACAAGCATAAATTAGGTAGGTATTAGTCTTCAACGAATTAAATAGTATCTTTATTATATTTCTTATATTCTTTTCTCTTTACTGTAAACATTCGTCCATGGGACATATTTTGAGGGTAGATCCTCTGTTTCATTATGGCCCCTAACATTGGAAGTACTTTTCTACTGTCTTTTGGTAAAGGTAAAAGGCTGCGGAGAAGCTTCATGTGACTCCCTTTTCTCAGCACCTATTCAGGGGTACATGTTAGGTATTTTGTCTGCTTGTCTCTCAGCACTTGCTGGCGTTTATACAGAATTCCTGATGAAGAAGAATAACGATAGTTTATATTGGCAGAATGTACAATTATACACGTATGTATTCTTTTTCTTCCAGCTGTTTTTTTTTTTAAATTATGAAAAGCATATCAGTTTTCATGAGTAGTTTGAAGTACAAGTCAAAAATTCAGGATTGGATGTTTCTCGTTCAGGTTTGGGGCAATTTTCAATATGGCTCGGCTTGTGTTGGATGATTTTAGACGTGGGTTTGAGAATGGACCATGGTGGCAACGCCTTTTTAATGGATATAGTATCACAACTTGGCTGGTGGTGTTGAATCTTGGATGTTCTGGTCTTTTAGTTTCATGGTTAATGAAATATGCTGACAATATTGTCAAGGTATGTCCTATTACTCTTGTTTATTTTTGTTTTGGGCTTTGTATGCCCGACGATATTTCATCTATGAATGTCAGATATGATTTTCAGTTTCTGTTTTCCTATTTTTATTTTAACTGGAAGTTGTTCTCTTCTGTATATTGCTGCCCCCTGATTCTTTTCCTTTTTTTTTTTTGTATGAAAACATTTAAATGTTCTTTATGGCCTATTTCTACTGCAGGTGTACTCGACATCTATGGCAATGCTACTTACAATGATTCTGTCAGTGTTTCTTTTCAATTTCAGACCTACATTGCAGGTAACCTTTCATGATTTGAAGTTTGTGTTGCATGGCTTCCCTTTCTTTTTGCTTCCTTCCTTAGTCCACCCCTGTCTCATTTACCAAATAGATACAAAATATCTATCTTCTTTGCCCAAAACTGATGATATTGCAATCTGACACGGTGTTGCATAGCTAGAGGAAGCATGTTAAGTTTTTATTTTCGGGTGAATTTTAAATCTAGTTGATTGACCATTAAGTGTTGATGCCCCTACGGCATTCTTTTATAAGTATCTAAGGCCTTGGTTTTCCATGAATTTCTATATGTTGTATGGTATGTGTAACACTTGTTCTTGTGGTTGTCCAGCTTTTCTTGGGGATTATTGTTTGCATGATGTCGCTACACATGTATTTTGCGCCTCCTGCCACGCTTGTAGATTTGCCTATAACTGTGAAAACAGATCAAAAAACAATTCCCGAGAGTGTCATTGATGTTTCCACTGATCGCAGAGAGTGTCATTGATGTTTCCACTGATCGCAGAGAGTGTCATTGATGTTTCCACTGATCGCAGAACTGATTCATAACGTGTCATCTTTATCAGAAACTGTAAATCTACGTGTCGATGTATTCTTTTCAATCGCTTGTGATATTGGTGATGCTAATTTGTGGTGCACATACAGAATTTTTGACGGATGGATATGTAACAGGTAAATTGTAGAATGATCACAGAAACAGCGTAAGAAAATTCAATGATCATCAGTTCCAAAATATCAAATAATGCATCCAGAATAGTCTATGTCAATCGTTCTCTCTCTTCTGGCCGTGTTTGCTTTAATTTTGCCCCTGCCTAAGCTCCAATCTTGAATGTGCATTAAAGAAACCGTTGTATGTTTTGTGCCCAGCAGAGAAGCGATTACCTGAATATAACACAAAATACTTATGATATTGGATTATGTTCGTTGTTATATTGACTGATTCACCTGTTGTAAGTGGAGATAGAATGGCAATAAGAGGGGTAGGTGTTATATACACAAGACAATTCTATAAGATTGATGGAAACATCAAAATCTTGTTTGCCAATATTTGGCGGTCTGGAGATTGGAGTTGGATGTTCCTACCGACAGCTATAAGTGGACTACTGAAGTTTGTGGTCTAAATTATTCTGAAAATGTTCATGCCCTTCGTGGCAAGTTAATAGAACTTGACCAAGTTTGTGCCAATAATGCAGTGGCCGTCGTTGAACACGGTCCTAGCACACAAGTGCCCGACTCAATAATGATACCACTGCAGCTGTGTGATTATTCATGGAAGCAATGAGTGGACATCAGGTGTTGGACGAACAACTCCTTATGGTTGCATTAAATAGGTCATTGTGGAGCTGTCTTTCTCGTAAGTTATTTGACGAGAATTCATTTGGAAATCTCAAAGTTGAGCAATTATTAAGCGAATCAGACTGTTCATGTCCCTTCGTTGCAAGAAAGACTTTACGTGGAAGCTAAAACCAATGCGAAAAACCCGACACAAGCTGGCTAGTGCTGTCCATGAAGCAAAAGAAGGGAAACAGCTCACTCTAATGTATCTAATCGACACTAATTCTCTAACTATTAACTGTAAAGTATTAAGCCTGCTACTTTTTCAATGAGAAATGTGCGAGGTCCCCGTTCGTCGAAGGATATTTTCGAGACTATCAATGCACTCTAACCACTTGAATCAACAGGTTTTATGCACTTCGTGAAACGGTGTTGTAGTGTTACTTCCAATATTTTACCTCGACAATGTTGCTTCAGAGTATGCCCTCAATGCCCTTTGTACGTACTCTTCTATAAAAGGGTATCACTCACTCCTCATTGCAATTCTGAAACCTGAACAAGAAGTTATTTAACACTTTCAGGCAAGACAATGAGTGGTGGAGGAATGGAGTCTCTTTCCCAGCCGCCACAAAATATAGGCGGAGGTCCACCTAACGGGCAACACGCCAAGGAGCGTTGTGGGTGTTTTCAGATGCCGTTGCACTACCCACGATACACCAGAGCCGAATATGAGATCATGCCTGAGTGGAAGCTTGATTATTTGCTCGAAGAGTACGGGCTGCCCGTCACTGGAGACGTTGAACAGAAGAGGAAGTTTGCCATGGGAGCTTTTCTTTGGCATCAGTAGTTAAAAGAGTTCGTGTATTTTCAGTGTAAGATCACTGTTAATGGGCAACGCTCTTTTCGTCTAGTTTCGTCTGCTGTACCATCAGTTTCGATCTTTTGTGTAACATGATACGCCTAGTATCTCTGTGCCTGTTGTTTTGATCTTTATCTAGTGTGGTGTTAATAGCAGGAGTGTTTGTGATCATTGGCCTAGTAAGATCCTGTTCAAACTAGTTTGTGATTGTCACTACCCACTAACTTGAATTGTACTGGGTTTTAATGCTTTCCTATCATAGGCTTTCATCTCAAATCGAAGCAGGAATCATAAGTTATATATGAACCCCTAGTCCTCTCCGATTATTTTGTGACCATAAGGTCGTCTATTCGATTCATGCAGACAAATTTTTTGTGAAAATTACAAAGGAAAAATTGCCTGCATGACTCTTCCCTAATCTTTACAAAGGAGATGATGACTTTTTGGAGATGAGCTTTAAAATAACAAGTAAAGTTACTCTATTATAACTAAAAAGTTACGAGTTACAGAAATAATCTCTTTTTTAAATATAAAAAGAAGTTTGCGTATAATTGATGTCTCTCGTCTAACTTGCTCATTTATTAGAATCAGGTTATTAAAGAAAATTAGGACATCCGGCCAGTAGACCAACTCAGTGCCATCAGTAAAACTTTCAAGATCATGTAATAGTTTCATATTAATAATCAAATTATTTTCCAAATTAATAATTTAGAGTTAATTAATAAATTCCATACAAACCAATATAAATGAATATAACAGCCGCTCACACCCTAAGTCATCGCAATTAACATATTTACTCTATACCCAAAGGCCCAGTCCAAACTTCTGGCTCTATTGGACTCGCTATGAGGCCCATTACGAATATTAAGAATTTTAGCCCAATTTTGAGAGTCTAGAATATGTAAAACGACATTCGCTGTAGGCATTCTCTCAAGATTTCCCTCAATTTGTGTCCCTTTCAGAAGTGTCCAGTGGAGGGCTTTTTGAAAAGGCGGTTCGCGCCAGAGTATACAAATCTCAAACCCTAGTTTTCCTCGGGGAAAAGTGAGAGAAAGAAATTCGATCTTAAGATCAGGATCCGAATTTTCTCGAGAAAGGAGAGAAAACGTAATGCCTGTATAAATTAATACGAGGTGATTGGGAGGTAATGCTGGAACCGGATCTATATGGAATTCCTGAACCGAACAACGGTCTCTCGAACATTTCGCCACTCGGATCACTAAGTTCAGCGTCGCATTTCCTCCGAGGTTCCTTAATTTCTTTCCTCTGTTGCCAGCTTGGAAAATTTGTGAAGTGAGTACATACCTATCTCCGTGAACAAACGATTGTTGGTTTTTTTATACTCTTTCATTGTAACTATTTGATTTGTTACGAAAGATGAAATGAGAAAGAGCTTTCGCTATTCTTGATATAGAATGTTTGCCTAAATGCATCTTAGATATGTAAAGCAGTACAAATGATACTTGGTACCGTAAATTTCTTTTTTTTATATAAAAAAGAGAAGTAAAAAGGAAGTTGAAAATAACTTGCATTTAACAGCTTACATGGAACCTGTTAGGTCTTTCCCTTGTTCTGTTCAATATTCAAAATAGAAGTCCTTACATGGTAATTTTCTCCTTCATTTTTGTTGCTTTCGGTAACTGATTTAGGACCATGCTTTTCGTTCTTTTGTTTGAATGGAAGGACTTTTTGAAAAAATCATCAACTTGTCTGATAGTATAATCAATTACGAAACCTCTTTGTAAATGTTCCAGGCTGGGATTTCTTTAACAGAAAAGTTTTATGTCAAGTACAAATTAACTTTTTTTTTCCTTTTCATTGCATGCCTACAACGTTGAATTTACTGTTTTACTTTTCAATTCCGGTTTTGCTCAATCCAGTTATAATTGGCTACGTTGTTTATACACTTCGATTATCTAGAAGAGTAAGGATCAGGTGTCAGTGGCGATTTCATCTTTTGCTTCTTTCTTTGTTTTAATGGCTAAGGTTGTTAAACCACAGTTCTATCAAAATTTTAATGAGTAAAACCAAGAGTTAAAAAACAATTTACACAAATAATATTACCTCATTTAATTGAAGATTTGTGAACAATTATCATGTAATATATAGTCTAACAGCTAGCATATTGCAAGATGACACGTGGGCTAGATTAGCTGATGAATCGATGTTGTTTTTCAGGAAACCAATAAGTGAAATGGGCACATCTTACCACCGGGGTTCTTCATCTCTCTGATTGGAAAGTTAATCCCACTGAGTTGCTTCTTGTTCCCCCTTTGCAAATATCAATACATATACAGGTTAATTGATGGATTAAACTTTTATATGAGATTAACATTAATTATGTTATTTTTGTCAATCATACTGATTAGAAGGTCATCAAATCAGATCTACAATCTGAATCTTTCATCTATGATGTTGTTTGATAGTTTAAGAGGAAAGATCTATATATTAGATTGAGTCTCATTCATTTCAAACATATTATTGAGTCTCATTCCTTTTAGTTTGCAATATAAATCTCAAGTACTTATCCTTTTACTTACTTTCAAGTTCACCAAGCTGAACTACAGCTTGTAGATCATTATATATACTTTTCTTTTTGGTTGACACTCTTATTATCTTTTTCGTCTATGCCTGACCAGTTGTTTTTGTTGCAAATCTGACTTGCTTTGCAATGTCAGATCATACTTTTTTTTTCTCTCCATTTTTGACATAAGTTAATTTTCTGTCGATTTATTTTAATAATCTTTATTGTTAAATTAATTAATTATAATCTAATTGATTTTTATAAAATAAAATAATTAATTTTTATTTAACAATTTTTTTATTAAACTTTAAATTAAAGACAATTCTTTTTAATCTTATTTTAAAATTATTCAATTTTCAACTAATTTTATGGCTATCTAATACTACTTGATCTTTTATTTTACTGATTTAAATTTCGATTTGATTTTTAAAATTTGTTGCTCCTTCTTATGATAAAAATACCTTTAAAGATTTCAAAAAATACAAAAGCTGATGTAGAAGATGATATACTTTTCATCTATCTCTAAGCCTAATAAGTTTCTTAGAAATGATAAATAAGGAAGATATAATTACACCTTATATGTCTAAAATTAGATAAAAAAAATTGGCACTAAATTAAAAAATATTAAAAATTAGATATTTTGAATTAATTAATTTCTATGATTGAATCCAAAGAATTAATAAATTTAACAATTATTAATTCTTTATCTTGTTCAATTAATTTATAAATGAGGTTTATCTTATTGTTCAATTATTTGTGCTAAATTTTATTCAACATTTTTTTGCTACCAAAAGACAATTATAGTTAAATGTAATATGCTAAACTCATAATTTGGTAAAAACATACATTAGTTATTGTACGGATGTCTTAGGTTTGATAATGTATTTATCAAAATCTTCCTTCTTTTAATTTGTCTAGATCGTTAAACAATAGTTGAGGGCTTTCTTTATCTACAACTCTCATAGGTATTTAGACTTCTTAGAACTCATTATCTATGACTCTCATATCTACGACTCTCAATACTGCTTGTAACTATCCCACTAACATAACATAATGTTCTCATTCTTATATTGAATTAATAGGTATTTTTTCCTCTATGGATAAGAGTTGGATGAACAGTGTTAGGGTTTCTCGTGAATACATTGATGGAGTGAGAATATTTATGAATTTTGTGGCTGAAAAAAAGGGCAAAGAGTGTGAAATTTCATGCCCTTGTGCACGTTGCATGAATTGTTATTTGAGGTCTCAGATGAATGTTTTTGAACATTTAATGCAATTCGGCATGGACCAATCATACACCCGCTGGGTTTTACATGGTGAACTGCCAGAATATAGATTTATCTCTAGGGAAGAAAGGCTTGACGCTGCAAATGTAGGTATAGATGGGACGGGCAATGATATTAATGAAGGTGATGGTGATGAGGAGATGATGACATGCAAGATTTGCTTCATGATGTGGGTACTTTCTTAAATGATTGTCCAATTAATCAGGATGGAAGGAGTCCTCCTACAGGCGTCGGAGATTCTATTATGGGTGCCTTTCATGAATTATTGAGTAAAGCAAATGAAGAGTTGTACCCCGGTTGTACAAACTTTTCAAAGTTGTCATTTTTAATAAAGTTGCTTCACTTGAAAGTATACAACAAGTGGAGCAATAAGTCATTTGACATGTTACTTGCTCTGCTGAGGGATTTATTACCTAATTGTAAATCTTTGCCGAAGCCCTATTATGAAGCGAATCAATTTCTACGGAGCCTAGGTTTGGGTTATGTGTCGATACATGCATGTAAGTATAATTGTTCCCTATTTTGAAAAGAGTATGGGGACTTGGAAAGTTGTCCCCAACATGGAACTTTCCATTAACATCCAGATTACAACGATTATTCATGTCAAGTAAAAGCACTAAACAAATAATGTGGCATAGTGATAGGCCTAAAGGTGACAGAAATACCATGGTTCATTAATCTGATGGAGAATCTCATAAGAACTTTGATGAGCTATATCCTAAGTTTGCCAGAGAACCTCGTAATGTTAGACTAAGCTTAGCAGCAGATGGATTCAATCCACATGGCAATTTATCACTTTCGTATAGTATGTGGCCTGTTGTTCTCTTAGCATACAATTTACCCCCTTGGATGTGTATGGATGAGTCATTCTTTATGCTATCGCTGGTTATTTTAGGTCCGAAAGCTGTTGTAGAGACAATGACGTCTATATGGGACCACTAGTAGATGAGTTAAATGAGTTATGGGAAGATGGTTTTGATGCTTTTGATCTTTCAAAAGAAGAAAATTTTAGAATGCATGCTGCTTTAATGTGGGCTATCAATTAGTTTCTAGCCCGTGGTACTATTTCTGGGTGGAGCATAAAAGGATATAAGGCATGCCCTGTTTGTAGTAAGCACACTCCTTCTTGTAAGTTAAGAAGTAAGATTGGTTACTTAGGCCATCGTCGTTTTCTTCCTTATGATCATCGATGGAGAAAAAGCAAGAAGTTTGATGGCAAGGATGATCATCAGCCTATACCTAACTTACCAGATGGAGATGATGTGTTGGAATAATTATGTCATGTGCAAAATATATGTTATGAAAAGCACCCCAGCAATAAGAGGAGAAGGAGATTGGAAGGAGAGTTTAATTGGAATAAAAAAAGCATTCTTTTTGATCTACCATATTGGCATAAGTTAAGATTAAGGCATAACCTTGATGTCATGCATATAGAAAAGAATATTTGTGACAATATCCTTGGAACTTTGATGAATGTTGAAGGTAAAACCAAAGATACAATCAAGGCTCGGCTTGATTTGGAAGATATGAATATTCGAAAAGA
>JANITX010000004.1:5194458-5206216 GCA_027564395.1 Erythroxylum ulei | reverse complement strand
TATATATAATAAAAATATTTAACTTTTTTATAACTTGGGGGGCCAATGCCCCACTAGGCCCCATATACTTCCGTCAATGAGCAGATCTGAACACCATATCAAGTATATTATTTAATTATTTTTTATATGTTTTTTATATGTTTTTTAGTTTTATTATTTATTTATTGTCATTTTATTTACATAATAATTTAGCGTGCCAATTTTATTTATTTACTCTTTAACCTGCATGTCACATCTACATGTAGATCTATCAAAAACAGCTTCTCTACTATGTAAAAGTAAGGCTGCATACTATCAGACCTCCCTAAACTCTATTTTTTTGTAACACTTCGGGTGTATTGTTGTTGTTGTAAAAAGAATTAGACATAACTAATACGGGCATAAATCAAAATATCTCGTGTCAATTTAATTAAAAATTAGTAAGAAAAAAGTGTATTTATTTTATAAAAAAGGGATTTTTAAAGTTATAAAATTTATATAAACTAAAATACCAAAAAAAATAGTTGACGTAAATTTAAAATATGAATCATATAAGTTGGTTTCAATTTTAATTGAGAAACTAAGAGGAGCGTGCAGATATAATTTTTAAAAACAGTCTCAGATTGCGAATTACTAAACTCCGTACTTCAACACACTGGACCTTAGAACCGAACTTTTTAGAAATAATTGGGCCCTAGGGCCCGATCAACCGGGTCTGACCCATTGAGATACTTAAAATATCATATCATAGGATTTTTGAACGAGTTAAAATATAAAAAAGTGGCATTATCTTAATTTAATAATATTATAATTAATATTATAGTGGCCTATGAGTCACCACCTAATCCACAAAAACAAATATTAGATGTTAAGTTACACCTCACATCAGACATCACTCTGTTCACAGTTTGCTATTTAAGCAAGTATGGCGACCTGTCATTTCCATCAGGAACCCTATATTACAGCCCCACCACAGCACACCTATACTCTTATTCAAAACAGAGAGAGACAAATAAACGAAAGACATGTACTATTTAAATACATTTTCGTCCTTTTTACTATTTTATATCGATAAGAATGAATTTTAAAAACGATGTAGTGTAAATTTTATTTTTAATCAGCATTTTTAAAATAAATTTAAGAAATTAAATTACTTATTTGTGATATAATAAAAAATTTAAATTTCTGATCCAGATATAAAAATTTCACAAAAACCTATTTTTTAAAAATGTTAGGGTTAGAGTGTAATTCAAAACTTTTAGTGTAAAAGACAAATAATCAAAAGACATGTACTATTTACACAATGTTTAAATAAGTTATTATTACTATTTTTAGTTTTATCTTATATTTTAATATTATTAAAATAATACTTAATAAACCTTAAATTAAAAATGATAAAGAATTTATAAATTTTTAACGTCTAATAAATTTACGATTGAATCATTAAAAATTCACAAAATCTTAATAGTTTTTAAATTATTATCATTTTAACAATGTTAATATTATAAATAACAATAAAAATTTATTTCTACATTTTTAAAACCATTAAAGTTAAGGTGTAAGAGAGATGATAATGGATCATATTAGGATCGGATGCAACTAATTATTTTTAATTAAAAATGCAAATTAAAAATGTAAAATAATTTACATTTTTAATTAAAAATAATTAAGTTCACTGTCTTATATCTGATACCAATTTATAGCAAAATGACATTGGCATCGTTTTATTTATAAGGATCAAATCTTAAGCTTTAATTTTTTAAAAAATTTTGGGCCCAATTTTTTTTTTTTTTGGAATGAAATGGAAAAAACAAGTGAGACACGTTACATGACTAATCTAAGGAAACAAACTCCAGACATATCCTCTAAAATGATAGGGAGGTACCCTATTATAGGTGTAGTATCAAAAGTAATAATCCATAACTCAAAAGAAACAGCAAAATTGGCGAGCCAGTTGACACACAAATTTACCTCCCTGTAAATATAATGAGGTAAAATTACCGACTTTTAAGTAAATAACATGTTGATACCCATGAATGAGGAATTGTACATTGTCCGTTTAATCGAGAAGGATAGAATATTAGTCACCACTAGAGAATCCACTTCTAATTCAACTCGATGATACCAAAATTTGATCAACCTGAACATAATCCAAGCCTAATTATCACCCTAGGATGTAATTCAAAATTTTGGCCAACAACCAAACCACAAAACAACAAGAAGTCATTTTACATTTTTAATTAAAAATAATTAGGTTCATTGTTTGGTATCTAATCTCAATTTTTAGCAAAATGACGTGACATTATCTTATTTATAAGGATCGAATCTTGAGCTTGAATTTTTTTTCAATTTTTGGGCCCAAAATTTGATCAACCTGATCGTGATCCAAGCCCAATTGTCACCTTAGGGTGTAATTCAAAATTTTGGCAAACCACAAAACAGTAAGAAGGCCCCTTTTAAACGCATCTTTACAAGCAAGAATTTTGGTAAGGAAGCATGTTGGTCTTAATCTACATCTTTTCAATCCAATATCTTCCTCTATTTCTACACTACCAGACACTGTGAAAACTTTAACATAAACAACAATCATGTTTAGATACAGATAGTTACTTGTGAATGCCTCTCGCATTGGCTGTATAGGTTACTACGCCAAGTTGAGCCTGGAATCAAAAACAAAACTGAATTGAACAAAATTGAATATGCAATCTTGAATTCAGTCAAAAACCAATTAGGACGGTTGAATTGGCCTTAGAAAAAATCTCAACGATGTATGCAGTGATCGAATCTAGCAAATCATGTCAAAGAGGTAACACTAAAGCAAACAAGAAGATCTGAGCACTTACCATCTGAGCGCTTTAACGTGACACTTGGGGAGCTGACTATCTTCGATTTCCTTCAACGTCATGCCTTCACACAACACTTGAACATCGGCCATTTCAGTCGCCAGACCTCCAACACTTATTCCAAACTTAGTCTTCACTTCGACATTAACAACCAGACTCTTCCTCCTAAACTGATCCATAAGCTTCCACCCAGCTCCTTCAATCAACTCGTTAGTCACCCTCGTTTCGATCTTCAAACTCGTCGTGTTCTTCGTCCCCTGAGTGAACCCCGGAATCTGTGCAGTGCCCATCTCAATATCCTCCGTTTTCCCGATGGTGATGTGGACGTTGGACTGACCGTAGCGGATTCTTATGTTGGTGTTCGGATTCTTTACCTCCACACGCGTCACCGTCGCTGCATTCAGGTACGCGCCGTCAGGTTGCTTCGTGACTTTGAAAGTTGGGAAGTTGAATGAGAGGACGTGAAAAACGGGGAGTTTTGGATCAGTCCATACGTAGAAGAAACCACTGGCGACCAGAACTGCGAAGACGATGACGATCAAAAGGATGCAAGATAAGCAGTAGCAAATTCGACAGCATCCTGCGCGTTTCTTCCTCGGCTGGTATGACGTCGGGAGGGTGGGTTTTCTAGGCGGCAGTTTGGGGTTTTGTCGGGAATTATTGGTCGGATCCTTGTATCCAGGTGTTTTTTGAAGAACTTGTATAGGTTTCTCCGTTTTCGAGTTGTATCCAGGTGGTTTTTGAAGAACTTGTATAGGTTTCTCCATTTTCGAGTTGTCTCCAGGTGGTTTTTGAAGAACTTGTATAGGTTTCTCCATTTTCGAGTTGTATCCAGGTGGTTTTGGAAGAACTTGTTTAGGTTTCTCCATTTTCGTGTTTCAACTCGTCTCTGTTTTCCAAAAAACCTGAAATTACCTCAGAATTTTCAAAAAGTTACATATCTAAGCATTGATTGTAGTGATTCTAATATGGGTTTGGAAGATCAAGAACGAATGAGGATGATTTGACCAAACTTACCAGGAGATGACAATGTACGAGGAAATTCAAGAAAAACAGGCCAAGAAGTAAAATTCTCGCCAGTACAAGGAACTGAAAATGGCAGAGATTTGGTGATCTAAGTGCAGAGATCTACTGTTCGATCCCAGAAAAAAGATAGACAACTTTGGTTTCATTAGAGCTTTACGATAAAATCTTGATGAACAATACAGATGATGAGGATAAAGTGATATTGTAGATAGGGAGAGAGATGGTGTTATTGTCTCTTATGGAAGCTTTGAGGTGGTAAGAGTATAGGTAGAAATAGAAACTTACGAGATTCACGCGTACGAGTTTAAGCGAATAATGTCCGGCGGTATGTATTTATAATTTATAAACACGTGTAAAATAATTTTACATATTTAATAATTATGCTAGCTTAGCTTTGGGAAACACCCGATACTAGCAGGGATGGAGTTTTTAACTCGATTAATATCCATACTATCCGACTAAAAATAAATAAATATGGAGATTGAAAAATAGATTTTAAATGGATGCTAAAAAATAGATGTGGATATGGATTTGGATATGGGAGTAGTGATAATCCGAACCGATGGATACTCATACCTTACCCGTTTTTATTAACTTTATTTTTCTATTTTTTCTTGAATATTTATGGTTAAATATAATAGAATATCAATATTTTCTGAGAAAAAACAACTTTAAAATCTCTACTTTACTCTTTAGCTCTTACCTTTTTTATCATATTTTATTTTCTTATAAGATGATAATATTGCAAATGATATAAAGATGAAGTTTTGAATATTGTGGAGTTCACGTAAAGACAATTTGAAACTTTGGATATTTCAGTCTTTGTTCTAGTTCTTAGCTGTGAAAAATATATGTTGTCTCTGCACTAGACATTATGATTTTTATTATTCTAATTTTATAGTTTTTTAAGATATACAAATCAAAATGACTTATTATTATTAAAGTAATTTTGATTTAGAACCTTCGCATAAATCTGCTCTTTGTATTTTATATTTAGAAGTTATATTTTATATGTTGTACAATCTAAT
This sequence comes from Erythroxylum ulei, assembly GCA_027564395.1. Taxonomy (NCBI): domain Eukaryota; kingdom Viridiplantae; phylum Streptophyta; class Magnoliopsida; order Malpighiales; family Erythroxylaceae; genus Erythroxylum; species Erythroxylum ulei. The sequence goes on along the minus strand of JANITX010000004.1, from coordinate 5,201,340 downwards.
GGATATTCAAAAACCCGAACAATCCAATAGATTTAGATATGAATAGTAAATCGTAAAAACTGATGGATGTGGGTTGATTAAAAAAATGGATATAGATATAGGTAAAGTAATACCCACTGAACCCTACCTATTGTCATCCCTACCCAATATTAGTTATTTAAGATATAGCGTTTTAATGAGATTTTATAAAATTATAAATTCTATGTATTTACAAGTTACCTTTGTTTGATTAGGTTTATATCAGTAAAGTTTCTATTAATAGAACTTTTTTTTTTAGATCTTTTATGAGAATAAGTTTTTTAAGAAGCTAGTCAATTGTTTGACTGTTATTTAAAAAGAGTATTTTTTAAAAAGCTTCATATAGTATACAATTTGACAACATAAAAATAAAAATTACTTTTAATTTTAACTATATTCTATTTTGTAATAAAAATTAATTATTCATATAAATATTATTTAAAGTATATTAAATAATATACAAAGTACAATATATTAATTATTATATAATTTTAAACTATATAAAACATAAATGAAAATATATCTAACCAAATCTTTTATATAGATTATAACATAAGTGAAACTAATATATATAAAAAATAAATATTAAAATATATAATAAAAAAACTAAATAATGAGTTTGTAAGATAAATGTAAAGATGAGTTTTTGGATATTATGAAAATTATGTGTAAAACATAAGAATAAAAGAGACTAAAAAATAGACTCATTAATTAATCTGAAAAACTTACCCAAAACAATTATTTGAAAGGCTTTTTTGAGAAGTTTTAATTTTAAGTTTCTTAAAAAGTTATATTTTGGCTGCTAAAAAAGTTGTATCTATTTTTTTTTTTTTTGAAGATAATCGAGCATAACACAAAAACAAGCTAGAGAAATGAAAGGCGAAAAACTAAACCAAGCCAACAGGCTTACCCTGTACACCCGGAACTACCATGCATGTGCTTAGACTGTAAATGGTATATATACCATGCGAGAGTCCCGAGTCCAACTACCTGAAGAAGACCGGACTGCAAATAAAGGTATCCAATATAGTAGATAGAGAAGGAGATGGCCAGAAGCACAAGCAAGGTTGGAATCTTAGGGCTGTGGGAATCAATATGTACACGTTGTACTTGTGATTAGATGAATTGTCTATTCCCGAATCCAACGAGGGGTGAACTTGTCACCAAGTTTGGTAATGTGACACTAATACAAGCAAGACATTAATTTCAATAACCATTTTGTTCACTCAACCAAAGAATGAAGTTAAAAAATGCTATTTCCGAATAGGAAAAGCATCTTCTTTTTTTATGTTTATTCAACTAGTTATGTCAAGATCTGGTACCACATCAGGTCTATGACAATTAAGGTGGTATCAAAGAGGGTAGGGTCCTAAGGGAGTAGAGAGTGAGATCCCACATTGGTTGGAAAGGGGAACGAAGTACGCCTTATAAGGGTACGGATACCTCTCCTTTACAAACGCGTTTTAAATGACCTAATGAATCAGATCCCATCGAAACTTCGAGGTTAAATGTACTTGGGTGAGAGTAATTCTAGAATGGGTGACCTCCTGAGAAGGCCTCAGGAAAAGCAAAACCATAAGGACTTGGCTTGGCCAAGGCCCAAAGCGAACAATATCTGTAAGCGAGTGATCTGGAACGTTACAAGTTAAATGGTAAAAATCTTAAACCGTCTAACTATTAGATTATATTTTTAATTTTTCAGTTTGATACTTTGATTTACTTTAATAAATGTTGTTAAAAATCAATCATTTTATTTATTAAATGGTCAATTTTTTTAATTAATAAATTCTTACAAATTAAAATAAACAAATTAATATTTATTTACTAATTTCTTTTCTCAATTAAGCTTCAAATTATTTGATGGATAAGAATAATCTCTTTCAATTATATTTTAAAATTTATTTAATTTTAAACCAGTTTTATAACGGTCTAATACAAGTTGAACCTTTTAAACCTTAAATTTCTTATCCTATCGATTTACCTCTGGTTTGATTTTTAAAACATTAATATTTATAAGGGTATAATTTACATATATTTATAAATTCCTGAAAATATGTAATTGTGTCAATTTTTATAATTATTAGCTCTAACTACAAATAAAGTTTCTAAGTGAGTCATTAGTATGAATAGAAACTTGATAGGATGGAACAGAAGGCAATGGCACAGTGATTATGATGAAATGTGCTTCTACATTTGCTTGGCATGTCTTATATTCGGTTCCAACCAATAGGGTCACAAGCCCGTGAACAAACCAATTTTGAGGCTTTGTTCAATTTATTGAACTTTATTCTATAAGGGAGTATTTATGGGAAATACCTTTTTCCCTAAGCTTGTATTTTGAACCTCTGGACTTTTGTTTGAAGACATTGAAATTCAACTGGTTTGATCGGTTTAATTATATATCTAACTATTTTAATAATTCTTGTTGTTAAAAATTAATTAGTTGTCAATTTTTATAAATTAAATTAAATTAATTAATTTTTATTTAATAATTTTCTTTTAATTAAACTTTAAATTCTTCGATAAATAAAAATAAAATTTTTAAAATTATTTAATTATATTGAATCTTTAATCGAAGACATTGAAAAGTGAGGTGAAGAGTTGAAGCATCATAATATTCTCATAAAAGTAAAACCCATGAATCAACAAATCAAAGTGGCGCAGCGGAAGCGTGGTGGGCCCATAACCCACAGGTCCCAGGATCGAAACCTGGCTTTGATAGAAAGTGGCTTCCGAAGTGTTTCATCTTTTATTTTGCTCTTATTATTATAGTCTCTTTAAGTAAAATTCTTCTTAAAATCTTATTACGAGAATGTCATCTTCATTACAAAAAGCGCAAAAAAAAGGGGGAGGCTCTGTTCGAAAATTGTCTACAGAACTTGTAATATAAGTAGGATATCTACATTCGATCTTGTCTTGTAATATAAGTACGATGTTCATATTCGATCTTGTCTTCCCAGAAAGCTTAAAGACAGCCATTTGTAAAAAAATAGGCCATAGTAGTACACCTGCCCAGAAACACTGGTTTCACATCACTACAAATTAAAAGCCAGCATGGAATCAAGTTTCCAGCTCAAAGTTTGAAGAACATTTACATTTGACAAAACCATCCTCTTCAAAGACCACCTCTCTGAAGATCCAAGTGTTCGCTGCAGAAACTGGAAGGCACAACAGAGAGTTCCAAGCGTCCTGTCCATTCTTCTCCGGGCTTCAAGGTTATCGGTTTCTCAATGGCGGATCCATCCACACATAGCATCTGTTTGTACTCATCATCGCCAAAATCGGTCATAGCTTTTGACTTTTTTTCCCATGGATTCCATACCACTGCATGCATGCATAAAAGGAATGCTAAGAATGATATACAAACGAAAAGGGTATGATAAGCATGTATGCACGTTCCAGCTTACCGACATCAGGCAGCCCTTCTTTTTTCACAACATATGTGCGTTTCCTTTCGTGATCAAGTACCGCAACGACATTTGGTGAACCTAGGTAAATTCGATCAACCTGCGGCACAAGCTCAACTTGTAAAAGATTGATTAAAGGAAACAATACTGTAAGTAGAAGCGGTCATATGGGACATGTCAATGGAAAGCCTTACTAGTTAAGAGTCCAGTGGCTCCAGAACCAACTGAAAAATAAGACCACAACAGCTTTTACCTCAGATTCGAAAGTTAAGGCATCTCCTTGTTCTGTGAACCGTTCTCTTTGGCAGAGGTTGTCAAGATAGTCCAGTGTCTCTAGTCCTTCTATCCTCACTTCACTGAGGTAACAAAACAAACACACAAATCCAATTATTGCAAGTATCAGAAGAAGGTGACTGGTGAACCATGAGTTAAAGATTCCAAAAAACGTACACTTTCATACCTTATGTCAGAAACTGATAAGTGTGCGTGATATGCAAATGAGAAACTAAATGGCTTGCCATTGATATTCCGAACTCTTGATATCAATGACAAATCACCATTGGCTGCTAGTGATACTCGAAGACGTAACTCAAAACTGAAAAAGGGAAAGAGAAAAATAATAATCCATTGAGACTTCAAACTAATTGCAAGACTAGAACTAAGAAAATCAAGTTTATATGGCATTTGACCAGCTAAAGGAAGCACTTTTGACAACCTAATTTAGTTCTCACAGACAATTGCGGTGTTTCCATCGGAGGAAAAAGACAGCAAACAACACCCCAGAACATAACAGCTCCTTAGAACTTCCAGAAACAAGAAATTTCCATTAAGGATTCTATAGCTATGAATCGATTCAATCATTAATCCCAACCAAACTTGAAATTGCATATATACACAAGTTAGTCAAAAACGAAAGGAATTACCAAGGTTGAATCATCATAATGCAGTAATCAGTAATTGAAATCTTACAAAGGGGAATTTAAAGCACCGAACTGCATTACCTATGAGGCCAGCATTTAAGATCTTCATCAGATGGTTTAAGCAATAGGTCGACAAATGATTTTCCGTTGAAATCATTTGGGGGTAAAGGAGGTGGGTTATCATCAATTACCCAAATCTTGTTCCTAGCAAAACCATGCTGCTCTAGTGATCCACAGTTTCCAAACTTCACAAGCAATGGAATAGTTTGCATCAATAAAACTTGTTCAGACTTAGTACTCATAGCTTATAAACAATAACACTCTCAATTACCTGGGGGAAACAGATTGGAATTCCTCCACGTATTGCTTTTGGGTGCTTAAAGATTGCCTACCAAGTATAGATAACTTTAGATTCATTAATGTAAGGGTGACATTCATTACACTCTTCATTCCAATCAAACAACCTTACTACTTGTGAAAAGAAGCTCTTCCCCTTGCTCGTTCCTCCATGAAACCACTTGCCCACCATGCAAGCTCACCTGTTTGGTCACCAAAACCAATAATCAACAACAAAGCATACCTATAAAACCCAGTTTAACCAATCCTCCAAGAAGTTGTCAGTGGAATTTAGGAAGTTCATTACTTGAAGAAAAAACAATTCCCAAATGGAAAGAAAGATTCAAAAGAGAAACTCACCCGAGCAGAAGCGCCTCGTGAGTTTCGAAGAACCACTTGGTCAATACCATTCCAGTCCTTCGTAAACTCAATGGCTGCTCTGCAGTCCCATACAGCTGCTGAATGCCCCATCCTTAAATACCAAAACCAAATTCAAAACTTAGTATTTTCTGAAATCTCTTTGTCTCTCTGTCTCTCTTTGAGGGTCTTATTGATGGAACCAGACTCTCCGTGGATCACCCACCACCGCTTAGAATACAAGGTAAAAAGCAATGGTGAAAAGGAAGAGAGCTCATATCTTCTCACAAATACAGTCGTTTGATTAAACTCTACACTACACCTCAGATCTATGGAATCACTACCCAACTCTGGCTAAATTGCAAACATCGAATAAGAAGGTATTGAAAGCCCTAGAACGCACTCAATAACACGTAGAAGGTCACCATTTGGCAACAGGATATACAAATACCTAAAAGGACATCACCAGAAGAAACTTTACATATCACAAACAGACAATCCAACGTAAGTCCATTGAAATTTGAAACCGAAACTTGTAACTTTTGTGAACTACTTTCTCCAAAACTCCAACTTTTCTTACAAAGGAAGGAAATAACTCCGATTCCTAAACTCAGGATCTAAAACAAAGAAATCCCACAAAAGAGAAGCCGTTTTAGGTCGAGTATATCCATGTTTAACCATCAAAAAGCGTTAAAAGTATAATTCTGAAAAAGACCCAGAAGGTAACGTCAAAAACCCAGAATAGTTAACCATCTTTTGAGATTTTTACCCATTTGCATAATGAAAGTTAGACTACGACATCAAGATGAAAATCCGCATTAAACTATCACTACAAGACGACCCCAAAACAGAACTAACCCAGTCGTCAAGAATGGTCTGCTTAAACTCTGTACTTATAGCAAAGGTCTACACTTTGAAAGACCCTAATGCGTAATGGAAAGCAACTCAAAGGCCAAAGGAGACAAGATTGTGGAAGAATGAGAAGAACTGGATTTAATACAGAAAACAAAGAAACAAGTGGGAAAAGTTTTGAATTTAGTTTAGATTAATGAAATTTTTATCGGTTGCAGAGATCTAGGACGTGGAAAAACGGGCAGTACACGTAGAGCATGAACAAGCGGTCAAAATTTGGTGATTAAGACACAGGAATTTCCAAACATTTCTAACCTTCAATTATTCTCTTTCAGCTTGATAGAGAATGTGGGTCCATAGTGCTGATAGTGAGCTTTGTTTTGCATGTCTGATTGATCTATGCAAAGGATTATCGTCACATACACATCACCTTTCAATTTTTGATGGCTAAACTAACCAGAAAAAGTGGAGTTGATACTTTTTTCAAGGTTTTGAGTCTTTTGACCGCACACTTGCAGAAAAAGAAACCATCGTTTGTCAACTTTTTTACAGTCTATGAACAGAGGATGTGCAATTAATATCATCCTAATACATTCATTGCATTTCATTAGGGTAAATGACACGAATACTCCATAGGAAAACCTAATCTTGGAAGACTAATGGAATAATTGGTTAAGAAGTAGAGAATAAATCACGAGGAAAGGAATGAACGGTAGTTGTTGAATATTTATTATGATTGATTAAATAGTTTTTTTTATACCTCATTTTAGGTAATAGTCTATACCCTTAATGTGTGAAAGGAATAGTTTTGATTTTTTAAAATATTAATATTTTTTAATTAAAATATATAATATCATTATTTATTTATTTATTTAAAACCTAATTAAGATGTAATTAATTAAAATCTTAAAAATATAATTAATTAGTTAATTACAATGTAATTAATTAAAATATTATTCATTAATTACTTAAAATATAACATCATTTGCATT
>JANITX010000004.1:5154715-5169164 GCA_027564395.1 Erythroxylum ulei | reverse complement strand
TTCAAAATCTCACTTGAAGGCTAAGGAAATTAAAACCCTAGCTTGTTTTCTCTTCTTTCTCTCTTTCCTTCTTTTTCATGCTTTCTCTCTTTTATCTCTTTTCTCATCCACTCATTTTGCTTCTCTAGAATCTTCTCATTCACGTTTTCTTCCACTAATGCCCTTAATGATTGAGAATTGTCTCATTTGCCCTTCCATTTATGCCTTATGTATTTTATACTTAAGTGTCTTGCCAACTGTACCTTTGAACATAACACTTTCTTTTAAAAATGTCCCCCATTGTCTTAAGTTTCTAATGCCACTGAAATCATTCCATTTGGTTCAGTGATTCAAAAGATATGCTTCAAACATTTTTGGACTGCTCTTGTCCAAAACAGTTTACTATGCATAACTTCCACCCAAAACATGAAAGTCTGAGGAACTGAATTACAATTTACTTCCTAGCTCTATGCCTCTAGTTTACCACAAATTAGAAATCATCACATTTGGATTCCTACAGATCAAGATATCATAAAAACACTGAAGTATGTTCAGTGGGATAACACTAATTCATATCCTTTAAGAGCACACTCACTGTACCCGTCCCACATTTTCCACTCAATCTTTCTTACTTCATTTCAGATAGCTTCAGTTTTCAAATTATTTGAGGTTCAGTGGTGCACTGGGCTCTCCAAGATTTTAAAAAATTAAATATTTGGGCCCTCCTATCTTAAATTCCTGGCTTCGTCACTGAGATGAGGTGTCCCAAAGTGAAGAGGAGGTGGAAGATGAGATGCATCATGCATAACTTGGATGATGACTGGATTGAGAGGCTTGAATATGTTTTCATGAGTAGAGAGGAGGTTGGTGATGATAAGCCTAACTTGGAGGATGTTAGTGACGAGAAATATACTAGACTGGGATGTAAGACATTTTTGTCCTTAGGGACAATTTTGTCCATGTCTCATAAAGTTGGACTAATATTAATTGCAATTTTGATTTTTAAATAAATTATCAGTTAAGTGACTCCATTTGATCCAAATAAAGATAATAAATTGGCCTAATAAATGATCTAGATTAATGGGTCGAAGTTCAGGTAGAAAACGGATCCCGATTAGTGTGGACCAGGTCCATATCGGCCTTGTGATGGGGAAGCCCGATATGAAAGTTATATAAAGGTTAAGGTCTCCTGTAGTTACTCAGAGAATGTTCACGAGTATAAAGATTCCTGACCCGTTAGGGAAGCTCGGAACTTGAGGAAACTGTAGAAAGGCCTTACCCGTGAGTCGGTGAGTACTTTCTGCTAAAGGCCCTGGGAGATTCGAAGACATTTGGAGCTCAAAATCGGCATCGAAATCAGAGATGGAATCGAAATCTAGGTATTTCGCATTACCTTCGTTTTTTATCCTTTCATGTATATCCAGGGTACGTAATAAGGCACCCACTACGTATTAACATGGGATTCCCAATTTATGATGGGAAGAATGATCCGCTTGCGTGGCTGAGCCGATGTGATCACTACTTCAAGCACCAATGCATCCCAGATGACGAAAAAGTGGAAATTGTGTCTTATCACCTTGAGAATGATGAACGGGTTTGGTTTCTCAAGTTGGATCAAGATAGGCTTGGAATTGTATACGTAGAATTCAAACGACAATGTCATCTTCGGTTTGGATCTTCGATTCAAGGCAACAAATTAGGGAAACTCTGCAAATTGAGGCAGCTAAGCACCGTGGAGGAGTATCAACGTAAGTTCGAACAACTGGCAGCTCGCGCAGGGTCTCTGACCACAGAACAAGAAGTAGAAGTTTTTATAAGTGGATTGCATGAGTACATTGGAGTGTAGGTGGAACTACACAGGCCTAGAGACTTAATTACTGCCATGGGCTTGGCTCGACTATATGAGAGAAGAGTTGTTCCAAGGAGATCCACAACTGCTTCTCCAAAGTCGTCACCAAACACGCCCTCTTCCTCCACCCCCAAAAAACCTTCAAGCAGCTCACTCGCGCTAGAAATGGACGATAGTAGGGGCCTTTGCTTCAATTGTGATGAGATATGTACCAAGGGGCATTAGTGTAAGAAACTATTCTGGATGGATGGAGTAACGGAATCGATGCGAGAGGAAGAAGAAGAACGAGATCTGGAGGAACAACCCGAACTTGAAATTTTACTCCACGCTATGATAGGAGTGAATGTAGATGGACAGACCATGCGAGTTTAAGGGGTTATCGGTAGAGCTCCATTATTGATATTGATAGATTCGGGTAATAACCACAACTTTATTAACTCGGCATGGGTGGGTAAGTTGGGTCTTGTTTGTGAACCAAAAGAGAAGCTTCAGGTGTTGGACACAGATGGTGGAAAACTCAGTTGCCCAGGAAGGTGTCGAGGTACCCATTTTCATCAATCAGCAATTAATTTATATTGATATATTTGTTCTCACCTTAAATGGAATTGACTCAATTTTGGGAGCTAACTGGGTTCAGACATTGGACCCTATTTATTGGGATTTTGGTGCTTAAAGGATGTTTTTTTTATAAAGAGAAAAGGAGTACACCGGTTACAAAACAAGTCTGGGGAAACAGATCCCCGACATATCCTCTAAAAGGATACTATGACACCCGATAGGTGTAAAATCAAAATAAGTGACACCAATGTAGGATTGGCCTGCCTGGGTGACGAGCTAGTCCGCGCATCTGTTGCTCTCTCGTTATACGTGTCAATGAACAACAAACCAGTTCCGATTGAAGAGTTCCATGATACCCATGACTATTGGGTTGCGCATCTGAGAGCGGGTGTTCGAGGAAGAGAGGATCTAGTGCACCCCCATCGAGTCCACTTCCAGTTCAATCCGACGGAAGCCCAACCTCCAAGTGAGTGAAAGTTCGGTGTAGACACCCCAGAGTTCCGCTGACAGTGTGAAGCACCAACTTATGTTATGAGTGAAACCACCAAGCCAGTTGCTGTCATTATCTCGGATGAGGCCACCTGCTGTAGCCGTGAACTGGGCACGATTGCATGCACCATCAGTGTTCAGTTTGACCCAACCTGACTGCGGGAGACTCCAACTGATGAGTTGTTCTTGGCGGGAACAGAATGCAGTGGTGACCTGGTTCTGCTGCTCAGTAGCCTTCTGAATCTGATCTGCAAAACACAATATGTGAAAAGTGGGTGAGGTAGGCCGCACAAAATTAGAATCGAAAATAGACTTATTCCTCCATGTCCAGAGAAACCAGCAAGTCAATCCAAAAATAAGCGCCCAATCCTGGCCGTGAACTTTCCAATGCTGATGGAGGTTGGTGAGAAGCTAGTCTCTGGTGGGAAGAGAGAAGGATGCTGACGTGACGAGGTCCATCGTGAAAGCAGCTCAGACTTGACGAGCGATTGAACAGTCTTGTACAGCATGGAGGGAGGATTCTTCTAGGGTACAATGAGGGCAGGTACTGTCTGGAGTGAGGTGTTTATGCACTCGTTGTTGATTACTAAGCAAGCGATCTTTCGCCAGTAACCATAAGAATGAACGAACCCGCTGAGGACCCGGCCACTAAGTAAGTGGAATCAACTGTGAAGTTACCATGGTCGGAGGTACACCAGATTAACCTATCGTGGCCCAGATACGGCGTAGGGAAAATGTGCCAGCCATGGTTCGGCAAATTGGTGGCGGGAGATAAGATTGGAAGGCTGCCCAGTTCCAATTGCCGGTGGAATCCACAAAATTGTGGACACTGAGGCTAAGATGTGTGTCTGGGATGGGATGAGTAGAGTGGGAGATGAGAGGGCCGACTCCCGTGATCCAAGGTTCAAGCCAGAATCGTGTCGTAGTTCCATCTCCGAACCTCCATTTCATGCCTTGTCTCACAATATGCCAGGTCGCCTTGATGCTTTGCCACACCATCGATCCCCCTGTGGAAGGAAAAGAGTGGAGGAGGCGGTTCACATCAAAAACATATTTATCAGAAAGCACTGGACCCATAAGGCATTAGGTTTCCAATCATGAATCATTCGAGTTTAGTCAGGAATGCGTCATTCATTTCTCGAATCCGTCAGATACCCAGACCGCCCAGCTCCTTAGGCTTACTAACCTCCTCCCAGTTGACAAGGGGTATCTTCTTCCTGTCGTGAGACGAGCTGCACAAAAATTGCCTCATGGCTTGTTCCAGGGAGTCGCCCAAATCGCGTGGCAGCCGGACAGTCTGCATCGTATAACTAGGAATAGTCGCTAAGACCGATTGGGCCAAGGTGAAACGGCCAGTGAAAGACAACGTGGATGGGGACCAACCAGATAATCGGTTATGGACCTTGCCCAGAATGTATTGATAGGTACGCTTGCCAACACGTTGGTGAAGGAGAGGAACCCTCAGATACCGACCTAGGTCGGTTGTTTTGGGGAAACCTAAACCGCTGCTGAAGGCACGACAGGTCAAAGGAGGGACATTCCTGGAGAAGTAGCATCTTGATTTGTCTTTGCTCACGCATTATTCGAAAGCTGCACAGAATGAGTCCAGAATAGTCTGAAGGACATGAACTTGATCGATGGAAGCTTCGGAGAAGAGAATGAGGTCGTCTGCAAAGAATAAATGGGAAAAGGAAGGCCCCTGTCCGCTCAATATGATCGGTTGCCAATTGCCAGTAGAAACCGCATGAGTAATCTCATGTTCATGCCGTTCCATGCACAGCACAAAAAGATAGGGGGATAGAGGGTCTCCCTAACAAATACCTCGGGAAGGCTTAAAGGGCCTCGCTAAGCTCGCCATTCCAGTTCATTTGAAAGGAAACAGTAGTAATGCATTTCATGATGAGTGAAATAAGCGAGTCAGGAAGGCCAACATCTGTCAGGGTGTCTTGAATGAAGTCCCATTTTAGACGGTCATACGCTTTCTCGAGGTCCACTTTAATGGCCATGAGCCCTTTCCGACTAGTTTTGCGTTTCATGGAGTGGATCACTTCCTGGGTGATGATGATATTGCCGGTAATAAGACGGCCAGGCATAAAGCTACACTGGGTCAGGGCTACAAACTCCACGAGGTACGGTTTGATCCGATTGGCTAAAATCTTGGTGAGTGCTTTGTAGAGCACAGTGCAAAGAGCGATCGGCCGGAACTGCGAAATAGAAATGGGGGAAGGATTTTTAAGGAGAAGGACCAAGATGGTACGGTTAATCTCCGACTCCCAAACTTCGTGACAAAAGATACGCTGTAAGAAAAGAATCAAGGGAGGTCCCACCGTGTCCCACTGGGATTGGTAGAAGAGAGCGGTTAATCCATCAAAACCCGAGGCTTTATTAGGAGTCATGGAGAAAAACGTCGCCTTAATTTCTTCTGGGCTTAGCTGACTAATGAGATCCTCGGTCATTAGCTGCGGCAGATGAGGAAAATGCCTATATGTAGGCCCAGAGGAAAGGGCCTGGCCGTCGGATCGGTATAAATCCTCCAGGTAATGCTGGGCAAGTCCTCTGAGAGTCGCGATATCGGTAACCTCATGACCATTGGCATCGGGTAAAGAATAGTTTTGGGATTGATGACGTCGAGTATGGGTGAGGGCGTGGTAATATTGTGTGTTCCAATCACCCTAGTCGAGCCATTGACTCCTGGAACGCTGGTGCCAGAATAGCTCTTCTTAATAGAGGACGCGTTCTAATTCAGTTCGCAGGTAGTCCTCGAGTGCTTGGAGAGAGGGTGAATCGGTGTCTTCGAAAGGTTTTTGAAGACCCTCTAAGCGAGCCATAAAGCGAATTTTGCGATAAAAAATGTTGCCAAATTCCATGGCATTCCGATGTTGGAGTTTAGCCGAGAAATGTTTGAGCGCACTACTAAAATCCGAGGTACTCGGGTGCCAGTTATCAGTGACCACTTGTGAGAAAGAATCGTGAGTGAGCCACGCTGACTGAAAACGGAAAGGGCGACTCATAGAAGTGGGGGGGTTTGGATCTATGACATTAATAAGGAGAGTCATAGATCCGATTTAAGAAAAGGCAGGTGGGTAACTCGGTTACTTGGATACAAAGAGAACCAAGAAGGAGATCTGAAAGCCCAATCTAACCTTGCTCTGATATTACCCCTCTGCCACGTGAATCTCGGATCGAAAAATCCAAGATTCTGTAGGTTACAATGGAGCATACAGTCTCGAAATTGAGTGCTAACGATGGGTTGGATTCGGGAAGCCCCACGTTTATCTGCACTCTCCAATTTGGTGTTAAAATCCCCTCTCACAAGCCAGGGGATGGTAATGTGCGTAGCAAGGTTTGATAGGTAATGCCAGAGAAATTTTTGTAACGCGTAGGTCAGACTCGCGTAAATAGCTGTAAAATCAAAAGATTGTTGGTCCCACTCTACCCGCGCAAGAACAAATTGGCGGTGAGCAAGACGAATTCTGACGTTGATATTCTCCTTCCAAAGCATCCAGATCCCTCCTGAATAGCCCGTCGCCTCTATCCGGAAGGAATTACTAAAGCCCAGAGAACGGATAACTTTCAAAGCTTGTTCTCCGCTAATAAGAGGCTCTACCAAGACCATGAGACTAGGCTTGTGGAGACGAATATAGTTTCTCATGATGGGCTTGAAGGTCTGACCGCCAGCCCCTTGACAATTCCAGATAAAAATCATCATAAACGCGATAAAAAAAGGGGGACTAGCTCAATCCGGTCGGAATATTAGCTGCTTGCTCAGCCCGATCCTGATAATGAAGGGTCTCTTATACGGGTGCTAGTTCCACCATCGACGTATCGAGTGATCCAATCGAGACCCCATTGCTCCTATGCTCGGAAGCTGGGTCGGGGGCCAGGGGGAGTCGCATCTTAAAGTTGTGGGTGAGGTGTCGGGTCCATTGGGGTCGATGGGGTCTTCGTCCATCTCACCGCTACCCAAGCCTGCGAGGATTGGTATAAGAAATGTCGGGTCTGGTAAAACAAGGTCCTCGTGCGATGGTAAGGAAATCGCGATATGCGCCGAGCTGGGCCTGGGGCTACTACTTCCCTGTGGCCTGGTCTGCTGCAGCTGAGGGCTTAGGGTTGGGAGGCCCACGGTGGAGGAAGGCTAGTGTGGAGGAGATGAGGCCTGGCCCAAGAAGGCAGTCTAGCCTAAGGAGGAGACCTGTTGTGGAGTAAATGACGTCGCAGCCATCTGTCAACTTTTAAATCCAGAAGCAAAACTGCGTGAGCCTCTCTGTTGTCCTTTGTCCCTCCTGGATGATTTAATTAGGGATTTGGCTTAGCACTGGTTGGGATCGGATGAGGCGTGGGCAGCGTTGAAGCTAGGAGAGACGATCGTTGGGGCTTCATACGACTCAGTTGAGGAAAGCGCTGCGAACCTCGAGCCGCGGGTTCCAGTGACCATTGCCTGGGGGGGCAATCACGGCGAGGACCTGTGGTGGGCGGCGGAGTCCGGCGATTTCTTCGAGTCATTTGCATCCAAGGTCTATATTCAGCTGATTGGGGTGGACCGATGGAAGGAGCTCCACTTAAATCTACTTGGGCAAGCAGGGCGAGGCGTCGGAGGACGACGCTGGAGCAGGAGGTGCCTTGGGTCGCGATGGACGAGTCGTGGTGCTGTGCTCGACCTGGCTGCAGTTGAAGCAAATGTGGGGGAGGCCCTTGTACACTACCTATATGACCTCCTTGTCGAGTTCCACAACCGAGCGAAGAGGAGAGCTAATGTCCAGGGTCACAGCTACACGCGCAAATCGTCCTCGGTAAGTCTGTTTCGTATTGTTATCAATCTTCACTGTTTCCCTACCAGATTACCGAGAGCAGCTAGAATTGAGGGATGATATCTGGTGATTGGGAGTTTCGGGAACCGAACCCATGCTACAACATGGGTGATTCGGCCAGTTGAGGGGCAAAACGCTGGAGTCCATGGTTGGACCAAAAGGACATGGCCGGCTATTATCCATGGACCCTGCGTTAAAGTATGAATATAGTCCCTTTTCTCTTTGAAGTTGATCAAATAAAATTCGTTTTCCAGGTCTACAATTTTCAGGGGACCCGTAGGATGCCACAATGTGAGGAGTCGATCGCGGAGCATGCTGAAACCTAACTTTCGCCCCAACAGCTTGATCACTACCACATTAGCCCAGATAGTGTCCAATTTGCCTCTGAAGTGGGGGACAGTTCAATACCCAAACCATGAGATCCCTGAACTAGGTCGATGTCACCCTCGGTCAGCTCGATTGTTGTCTCTTCTGGCCAAATGAGGTCAATCACTTCTTTTGCAGGATTGGTATGTCCAGAGACCGCGGCATTATAGCTCGGAGGAGGTTGAGTTGCTGGCTGTTTTATGGGAGGAGGGCCTTCTTCACGCTCCCATAATCTGACTTTTTTGGCTGTGTGTACATTCGAGTCCAGTGCAGGGTGCAAGCTCATAGTGAATAGAGAGTCAGTAGCAGTAGACGACGAAAGTACAGGGTGCGAGCTCATGGTGAATCAAGAGTCAGTAGGAGTATACAGCGAAAGTTACAGTAGCAGTAGAGAGATACTTTTCATAACAACGGAAATTTTTGCGGACACTCAAACGATGATTTTTAAAAGCCATGGAAGAATAATTGAATTACAGGGACTTAAAAGTTCTCCCACCTTCCCAAAATTTCAACTACTAGTTAGAAAGGTAGCTTCCCAGTTAGATACCAACTTGAATTCGCTGTTAGCTGAATATGATGACTTGTTTTCAGAACCGCAAGGCCTTCCCCCTGTCCGCACCCATGATCATCGAATAAATCTAAAGTCAAGGACCGGTCCTGTAATAGTTCAACCATATCAATATCCTCACACATAGAAAGATGAAATTGAGAAGCAATGCCAGGATATGTTGAATCAAAGCATTATCAGACGCAGCCAGACGCCCTACTCATCACTCATGCTCCTTGTTACTAAGGCGGACCATACTTGGCGATTTTGTATTGATTACAACGCCCTGAACTCCAAAACAATCAAAGATAAATTCCCAATTCCAATGATAGACGAATTACTGGAGGAATTGCATGGGAGGAGCCTCTCACCAAATTGGATCTGCGTTCTAGATATCACTGAGTCAAAATGTGCCCGACTAATGTAGAGAAGACAACATTTCACACCCATCGCGGATACTTTGAATTCTTGGTCATGTCCTTCAGTCTCACAAACATATCAAGTACCTTCCAAGCCTTGATGAATGAGATATTCCATAATTATTTAAGGAAATTTATTTTTTTCCTTTTTAATGACATTCTCGTCTACAGTAAGTCATGGACAGAGCACATGTCGTGTCTGCGGCTAGCCCTTGACACATTACGGGCTCACCAACTGTTCATAAAAGGTCCAAGTGCCTGATTGCTTAGAGGGAGGTCTCTTATCTGGGGCATGCCATTTCAGAAGAAGGTGTTGCGGTGGATCAAAGCAAAATTGTAGCAATGATGGATTGGCCTAAACCAAGCACTGTGAAGGGGTTACGAGGATTTTTGGGACTTACCAGATATTACCGCAAATTTGTTTTAGATTATGGTACAATATCTGCTCCCTTAACTGTAATGTTACGCAAGAACTCCTTCCAGTGAACAGAAGAAGCTTCCAACTCCTTTGAACAATTGAAGGAGTCCATGACTCAGACTATTGTATTGGCCTTACCAGACTTCACTAAACTATTCATTTCAGAATGTGACGCATCAGATTCTAGTATAGGGGTAGTTCTCCAGCAAGAAGGATAGTCGATCGCATATTTCAGTCGCTCTCTAGCATCTCATTACAAAAGCCTCCCAGCTTATGAAAAGGAA
Organism: Erythroxylum ulei; assembly: GCA_027564395.1. Lineage (NCBI taxonomy): Eukaryota > Viridiplantae > Streptophyta > Magnoliopsida > Malpighiales > Erythroxylaceae > Erythroxylum > Erythroxylum ulei. The sequence continues at coordinate 5,159,447 of JANITX010000004.1, read as the reverse complement.
CTTGTTGGACTGGTTAAAGCAGTCCGTCATTGGAAATCTTATCTGTGGAGTCAACATTTTCTGATTAGAACAAATCTCTATAGTCTCAAGTTCTTATTGGAGTAGTGAATCATTATATCACCACAACAACACTAGCTGAGTAAGCTCATAGGATTTGATTTTGCAGTGGAATATCGAGCCGACAGCCACAACAAGGTAGTCGATGCCTTGTCATGCAGATTAGAAGAACAACCCACTCTCGTATCCATTTCAATGCCATAAGTAACTCTTTTGGACTCCATTCATAAGGAGGTTAAGTAAACCGAGCAACTGCTTCAACTTGTGCAAAGAATTCAACAAGGTGAAGCCATTGGTCCTAGGAGTTCAAGAATGGCTTACAGGCTGTTTGGAATGGTTTGAATTGAATTCAATTGTAGTATTGAATTCAATTATATTGAATTCAATTCAGGTGTTTGGAAACACAAAAAAGAGATGGGTTTAATTCATGCATGTAATTGAAACTCATCCCCTTTACAAATTGAATTCACTCCTCCAAGCATCGAAATTGAATTCATACAAGTAATTGACTTATTGTCTTGACACCACATTGTCAGAGGGTGGTTGTATTTCTACTGCGACCTCCGTATATAGTATTAAAAGGGCAAAGCTTCTTGTGTCACACTCGCACTCACACTCACACTCAAAGTAGTACTCTAATAAGGATATGGGAATTTCTCACCCATTTTTGCCTAATAAATAATATTTATATATGATTAATAACCAGATTAATTTTCCTTTATTTTTTATATTTGGAAATTGCAATTTCACATTAATTATGAAATTATTATTGTAAATTTAGAGAAATATGAGATTTTTTAAAAATAAAGAATTAATCATGAAATCCTTTGATCAAACTGTATCAATTTATGCACTACATCTTCTTCAATTTTATAATAATAATTAAAATTTTTCATATTTTTTAGTTAAGGGTAAAAATGTTATATGAAATAATTGAATTCATTTTGATTGTGATCCAAACGGTGAATTCAATTCTAGTATTACTGGATTTGTTCCAAACGATGTAAATTGAATTCAATTCAATCTTATTAATGTAATTAAATCCAATTCGTTAATAAATTCAATTCGAAAATTTCCAAACAGCTGTTAATTCTTTTCAAGAGTAGAGTCTACTTACTACTCAGTTCTCCTCTTATTACCACGATCTTATCAACAGTGCATGACAATGCCTAAGATGGTTATCAGAAAACCCTTCACCGCATCAGGCACGACTTCTATTGGCAGGGAATGAAAGCTTTCGTTCAATCCTTTTTACATAAGTGTCGTACTTGCCAGCAACACAATTCTGAACACTTGCATCCAGTTGGGCTTTTACAAACTTTGCCTGTTCCCTTACAGATTTGGTCTGATGTCTCCATGGATTTTGTTGAAGAGTTGCCCACCTCACAAGGCAAAATGTTTTGCTGTTCGTCGTTGATCGTTTCTATAAATATGCTCATCTTCTTCCCCTCTCCCGTCCTTACTCGGCTATAAGTGTGGCTTGTCTTTTCTTTGCTCACATTTTTAAGCTTCATGGGTTACCCGAATCAATTGTACGTGATCGGGATGTTACATTCACAAGCTCTTTTTGGACTGAAATGTTTCATTTGAGTGGGTCTAAACTAGTTTTCAACTAGGCGTACCATCTGCAAAATGATGGCCAAACGAAGATTGTTAACAGAACAATAGAAATGTATCTACACTGTTTTACTAGCGATCGCCCTCGCAAGCGATGTCAATGGTTGTCATGGGCTGAATATTGCTACAACATCAGTTACCACTCCTCTCTTAAAACTACACCATTCGAAGTCGTACATCCGTGTTGTCCCCAATTATTCTTTCTTACTGTCCAGGTGTAGCTAAACTAGAAGCAGTCGATCAGGAGTTGCGCTCCAGGGATATGTGTTGGGAAAATCGGGTAATTTTTTCCCCTCTAAATTAAACAATTAGTGAAGTGAACCGATTCGGTAATATCGAGGAAAGACCGCCAAACAAACTCTTAAGACAGTATTACCATTCCATGTAAAATCCCAGGAAAGGGAGGAGGGGTCACAAACGGTCCCATTTAAAATTCGGCCTCCTAGACAGAAATTACGTGTACGGTGTATTTATTACAACCTAACCCGTGTACACACACGAACAGTAAATACACCCAAATAATTGAACACAACACTACACATATACCCGACAAATAATATTGAATACTATAAATGCGGAATAAATAAAAGAGATAAGGAAAGAACACACCCGAAAATTGATAACGGAGTTCGGCCAATTTTGCCTACTTCTTCGAGCACCACGTAAGGCAGCCTGCTTTTATTAGGAAGAGAATACTAAATTTGATATGTATATAACTTTTGAGTATTTATCAAATTATTTTTGGGATGGTTTTGATTAGGAGGGGGAGGAGTTATTTTATAACTTCAAAAACTCCTCCCATCTTCATCTCCTCCCAATATGGGAGAGATATTGTGCCAAAATAGTTAAAAAAAACAAAGCCTTCAAAAGTCAAAATAATACAACAATATGGTCTTACAAGATCTTCGAGATCGTCTTCTTCAGGCTCAAAACTGCATGAAAACAACCTATGACGCCAAGCATCGCCTAGTTGGTTACTAAATTGGGGATTTGGTTCTCCCTGAAGCTCCACCCTCATCGCCAACTTAGCTTAACCAATCAAAGCTATACTAAACTTGCCCCTCGGTATTATGGGCCATTTCGGGTTCTTGGTAAAATCGGTATGGTGGCTTATAAATTAGAGCTTCCCCCTCCTCCAAATTACATCTAGTCTTTCATGTATCATGCCTTAAGCCCTTCCATGGCACTTCTGTCCCCATTGAGCCTCTTTATCTCAAGAACAATGAGTTGACCCTTGAGTCTGTCATGTTAATTTTTTTTAATTGAGTCTAAACTTGAGCTACTTAGATCAAAACTTACCCGAGACCCAACTCTTATAAACAAAATGATAATAATTGAGATTCGAGTTAGTCTAAGTCTGGTTGCCGTCCTTGCTAATATTAAAAAAATTAAGTAAATTTTAATTTTTTATTTTTACAATTAACCCGTTATGAAATTATGGACAAACAACGCCAACAAAGCAGTGACTGATTTGGTTATTCTTAATTCAAAGGACATTGGACCAAACCCATATTATTTGGGTTGGGTCAGGTGTAATCGCATTTAATCTATCGGGCCTAAATCTAAGCCCTACAGAACGGGTTAATAAATGATAAACACAATCCAAATCATAGATAGTCCAGTGGATCGGAGCCCATAGACCCCATGAGAGGCAGAAGACTCCTCAAACGAAGATTTCTGATAGGGGAACTACCAATCAGAAAGTTTGCCTCCTCCACGTGTCACCATCTCAACCAATATTCTAAAACACGCAATATCATACTGCAAGAAGAAGCTTAAGTAGCGAAGTAGAAGAGAGCGTCGGTGACGGTGAATCTAATGGCAGCAACGACGGCGTATGCGGCGGCATCCTCCTCCCTAGTGACAATTCCGCCACGTGGTACCACCTCCACCTTTCGTTGCTCCGTGTTCCCCTTACTCCCAACTCGCTTACTCTCACAGCCCTTTCCATCTTCCATCAGAAAAGTCTCCGGTACTCTTCTATGTTCTTACATTATCTTATAATCACTAGCAATGCTTGAACCTGTTTGTTTTGCTTTCCATTCAGATGTCCGCAGATGCTCTTCTCTTCGGATCAGAGCTTCAGAAGAGTCCAGTGCATTTGACGCTGATGAGATCTTTCAGGACCTGAAGCAAAAGGTACGAACTAATCCATGTCTCTAACTTCCCTTTAGCTTCAGATCAAACTTGAAATTTCTTGCTTTATTGTAACCAGTGGGATGCAGTTGAGAACAAGTCTACTGTTTTTCTATATGGAGGTGGGGCAATAGTTGCTGTTTGGCTAACATCGGTTGTTGTTACTGCAATCAACTCAGTACCTCTGGTAGGTGATCGCTTCCTCCATACAAACTGGACCTAAATGCTCGTGAGTTGTGCCTCTTCCTGTCTCCAAAATTGACTGATTTTGTATCTTTTGTCAGCTTCCAAAGATCATGGAGTTGGTTGGCCTTGGTTACACTGGTTGGTTTGTCTACAGATACCTTCTCTTCAAGGTAAGAAATGGGATTCTTCCGCTACCAGGTCCTGCTCTTTCATACTTGATCTGTGCTTGCTTGATCATATTGTAGTTTCAAATTGCTGCATCCGCAATTTCAGACAAAATGCTGTGATTGTGGTCAGCTCCGTTATCACAACGTCTGCATCATCTACAATTGCCACAATAACGTATGCAGCTACAGTGTCAACTTGAATCATTTTCAAGTAAAAGATCTGCAAACGTCATAAAAATATGAAAGGATACATATGAAACTTTGAGATCAGCAGCAATAGTAGTTCTAGATAAAAGAATTTTTAGATAAGTCAGCAATATTATATCTGACAAATGTATCACTAACCAATAATGTATCCCTTGTACAGTCGAGCAGAAAAGAACTTGCCACAGATATAGAAGAACTGAAGAAAAAGATTGCAGGAAGTGAATAAGCCCTCAATGTTTGGTAGGCAAAGCTTCTCCTCCATTTTCACACAGGGATTCTACATCTAGTCTTTTAAGGACCTAGTTCTATCCTCTGTTGAAACTTAGAACTGTTTTGCTCTTTTTGGTAATTGCATCCCTGAT
>JANITX010000004.1:4898677-4910272 GCA_027564395.1 Erythroxylum ulei | reverse complement strand
TAATAGGAATTTAGTAAGGAAAAAACTCTTCATCAATTAAATGTCACGTAAATTAAGGTCAGTAATGGGTTGAGTCGAGCTGAAAATTTCTATTATGAGCGTAGGCTCAAGTCTAGCCTAACTTGGGCCTGTTTATTTTTCGAATTAAAAAAGAAAAATAAATAATTTTACTCAAAACAACAACATTTTTTTTTTTTTAAGTTCGAGTTGATTGAGTTTAGAATATTTTGAAAATTTCTAAAATAGTCTGAGCTCAATTAAACTAGATTGGGCCCGTTAATTTCGTGTCAGATCTTGTCAGACTGGACAGGACTAGGATTAACTAAATTGTCATATTTAGTGTCAATGCTGACATGTCATTTTTCATTTTTTTAATATAAAATGGATCTCCACTATTTTGTGATAGTAGAGTCTAATTTTTGCTTAATTTTAAAAAATAACGGAAAAATGAGGCTAAATTTTAATTAAAATATAATAATAATAATAATACATCAGCATTGATGTAACATTTAACTAGTAGGAAATTAACCCTATCAAAATTTTCATCTAGTTAGGTTTATTTTGAACTTTTTAAAAATATTATAATTCAATTTAAACGCTAAATTGTATTATGTTATAAATGTTTAATGCACTTTTTATAGATTTGAGTTCGATTAAAAGATTTGATCTAATTCTGACCTCAGGCTTTGGGTCCAACTTAATCCTCAAACTTAAAGTATAGTATACAAAAAAATACAACTTGAACCCTAATGTTTTGAAGCTTTAAATTGAACTCTAACATTTTCAAAATGTTCAAGACAAACTCTAAGTAGATGAAAAATTTAACTAGATTAACTCTTTGTCAACTAAATAACATGTCAATAATAACATGACATTATTTTTTATTTTTTAATAGAAAGTGACTTTCTTATTAATTAAATAATAATTATCTAATAGTGAGACTTATTTTTTATTTTAAAAATAAAATAATTTTAAATCAACATTGATGTGATATTTAACGAATAAAAAATTAACCCATCAAAATTTTCATCTACTTCAGATATGTTGTAACATTTTTAAAACGATATGATTCATTCCAAACTTTCAAAATTTTAGAATTCAAGTTGTATTAGTTTGAAAACATTAGCCAACATTTTGTTGGAAACGAAAAAACTCGCAGTCGCTATCTTTTGAATGTGCATCGGGCAAATCTCCGGATTGACGCAATAGTTTGAAAATCAGGCCAACTGGATACTCCGCACTAAACAAATCCTGTACGATAGACTCGATCAATCGAGCGTAGATAAAGAGATTTGAACACAAGACTTTTTAACTTTATGCCTCCCCATCCCACCAACTCGACCACCCCTAAAGGGAAACATTTTAATGTTTAAGTTACAAACTTATTTCAAAACGTGTAAATGAACTATGACATTTTGATTCAAATTTGGTTTATTCATTATATGAACCGGAAACTCATGAATCTGATAAACTTCGATTCATGTGTATTGCTTTCAATTAACATTTTATATATATATATTTGATGGAAAATTCTAATTCATTATGTTACTTGTCTATACATTTTCAATCTATAAGCATGTTTCCAAAATTTATGAGATGAATTACAACATACTTCAGAAGAGAAATACCTTGGCTGCTGCTGAACTATTTAAGTACTTAACACAAAGCTAATTGTACCCTTCTCGTCAGCCTAATGAAGAGCTTTAGAAGCTCTTGAACGAGACTTTTGACCATCCATCCTTGCCTCAAGCAGTTTTGCTTTCAATGTGTTTTCCTTCAAGCCTTTGGGAAATTTCAGAGAAGGTTCAGTCTTTTCGAATTCTGGGGACGCCAACTTCGACTTCCACTGTTTTACTGGACTAGCATGTCCTGGAAATACAGGCTTAACACAAGCTTCTTCTTGTAAAGCGCCTTCAGGATGAATTTTATCACCTTCACCTTCAGAAGACAATGAATGATTCCTGGCAAGATTATCATGGACATTATTCGAGTTGAATCGAGGGTTCCCTACCTGTTTAGATTTTCTATCATGTAGACTTTTCTGAGCAGTATCTGATGTTCTTGCATTCCCTGCTTGGTTTAATCCTCTCAATTCACTCTGTTCCGAATTGTATCTCCTCGTCTTGTCACAAACTTTAGCTTTTTCTCTTGATCCAGGTGTTTGCTTTTCAGAGCTTCCAGTGTTTAGTTTTATGCCTACACCATTGCTTAGTCTAAAGCAGCTAGAATCACTTTCAGGGGATTCCTCTTCATCAGCTGCATCTTGAGGAGCACTTATAGCCTCAAAATTAGCAGAATGTTTAGCTTCAAGAAAGGTTTTTATATCCAGGCTTAATTTGTCCACAATAGGAATCTTTCCTGTAAGATCATTTTGATCTCCTACAAGTTTCATTTGCATCCTCTCATCAAGCCATGCCTCTGAAATATGGAGAATCAACCGATCAGGTTTCCCCCTACCCTCAGGTTCAACCTCGTGTTTGTGACATAGCAAACGCACCTCTTGTTCGTATTCTTTTACCCCCTTAGCAAACTCATCACACAAATTTTCCAATAAAAATCGCGCCTTCCTTTCTATCTCGAGTTCTTTCAAAGCATCAGAAAAAGAAAATTTCAGCTCGGAAAGCTCTCGTGCTAGCTTCCGGTGCAGATTCTCCGAGTGCTTCCTCAACTTCTTCTCATCTTCTAACTCTTCTTCAACTGACTGAATTGCAGCTTTGATATGATCCTGCCCCTTGTTCTTCCTATAGGCTTTTTCCTCTGCAACTTGCCTAATCAAGTCCTCCATTTCTTGCCTGCTTTTCTGTTTCTCCTTACGTAACTGTTTTACCTGTGATTGGGAACGATCTAGTTCCATTTTTAAAGCTTTTAGTAGTGATATATTCGATAGTTGTTGCTCTTCAAGACTCCAAATCCGATTGAGCACCTTCAGTAATTCTGTTGATGTCTTAAGGCTAAAACTCGACTCTCCCATTCGGCCATTCAAATCCAAAGAGCTAGAAGGAGTAACTATAGGTTTATACGGCTCAACCTGTGAGACAAGGTATTAAAATCTGTCATCTAAACATAAAACAACATAAGAACAGCTATGAACTAAACCGATTTCCTAGGCTAGTAAATCAACCCAAATGCATCTTTGGTTCCTTGATCCTGTTATGCTTGTGAATCGAAAAAATAAAAAAGGAAGGTGAACTCTTTAATTTGCAACCTCTAGAGGAGTTCTACTTCTACCCTGCCAATGATTGATGCATAAAACAATTAAAATTCACCCTCTGATCCACATTCCTTTTCAGATTCAACAGGACCTGGTAATCCTTCTAATTTCTGTTAATTTCATACACGTCCACGACTGCTGACAACTTGGCAAGGGTTTTGAAGGATGATGAGAGTTACCTCCATAGAGCTACCATAACTAGGAGATAGAGGCTTTAAAGCACGACTGTGTTTTTCAATCGAATGACGCTGATCTGTTAACGATGTCACGATCTCTCTCCTCAAGGTACTTGTACTTGCTGGCTGAGAATGTCCAAGTATGAAATCCTTCAAAGAACACTTAAAGCCAATGATTATAAAACCGAATCGGTTTGATCGATTCAACTGTGAAAACTTTTAACCTGCCAACTTTTTTATTCGGTTTTTAGTTTTCTAGTTCGATTTACTTCAATAACCTTTGTTGTTAAAAATCAATCAGTTTAAAACGTTATCAAAGCTACAAATATGAAAATCAAATCGTTTATAACTTCATCAACATTCATAGGATATACAGAGGGAACTACACAGCAGCAAATATTTCCTATAATGCTCTGTTCTGAAAAGAATCCCCTCTTCCCTACGTCCATCCCTGCACGCCCTCCTCTGCAAATGCTCTCAAATTTATGCTATTCTAGTGCATACTTTGAGAGAGTGAGCAAGTTATGAACTTAAGTTAGACATAAGCAGCACAGAGATGTGGATTGTGGGCACTGAAACTCCTTATGAAGATACAAAATGCACTCAGAAGTCAGAACACATAATAAAATTTAAAAGAAAATAAACAGAAGAACCACAGAGACATGAAAAACCAAAACAATATCAAGTCATTAAACTGCATAAATTCACTCATAAGAGCTAAAAATTTCAATTGTTGGGTAGAAAAGGGAAAAGTGAGAGATGTCCATTTTAGGATCATGAGGCACCAGTTAGAGCACAACACAAACAAACCAAAAACTGATAGGAACCAACATGCATAATCCAACCTAAGTTAACTAAAGTGGCAGTGACAAGAATTGGTAGGATCCCAAATTCCATCAGACATTCAGACATTCAGACCAACTTCTCTATCTTACCAAGTTCATTAACCACACTGTCATTTTGCGGTAATAGAGAAAACAAACAAGACAAGCAAACCTGATCATAAGGAACGCTCTTCTTGTCCTTGTGGTGACGACGACGGCCTCTTTCAAAGTTGTTGCTCATTTTAGGCTCTGAAGAGTGAAGATGGGGCTGAAATTCCCAGAGGTTGGCACAAAGTTTTCTAGAAGAAAGAGTAGCTTCAGCACTGACAAACTCTTGAACAGGTTTGCCAGTGTTTGTATTGTTGTTGGTGGTGGTAGGGTTGTCGTAAATTGGGGAAGGAAATTGAAGCCTCCAACCATGTGATGGCGTAGATGGGCCTCTTCTCTTCCCCACCAAAATCATCCCTATTTTCAACTTTATTTTACCCTCCAACATTTCCTCTTTTCTCTTTTCCTCTCTCTCCACACCTTTTCCTTTTCTTTCCATTTCTTTCTCTGAACGTCGAACACTGAATTACGAGCTATCTGTTTCACTCATTCTACTCTGAAGTGTCCATCTTTCCTTGCTTAAGTTTCTGCACTTAGTTCAAAAACTAATCTTTTAATTTCTTCGTCAAGTTGCTGTCTCACCATTTTTTAATCTTTATCTGGTACATTTGGTTTGTGGTCTTCTCCATTTTTCATGTTAATTAATCACATCATCAAGAGTTCAACCTCCTAGTGTATAGCCACCTAAGCTCTATAAGCCTGAGCTGGCACATACGACTTGGACCTTGGCTTGCATGGTAAAAGAACAGGGTTATCGAAAGCAGTAAAGTTCCGAACTTTTTGCCCACTAAACACGTTTCTGCTTCATGGATTAGTTGGAAACATGCAGAAAATCGAACTCAATAACAGCAGCAGTCATGATTACGACACAAACGTGCCTCAAAGTCAAAACAAAAATGATGTTATGATTATTATGATGGGGAAAAAAAAAGGAAGGCCGTTCTGATTATTTTTCTCTGAGTTCACCGACAAACTTGTTACCCACGTTATTTTACTGTCTTTTCCTCTTCGTGCAGTATTGGACAGAATGACACCCTTAAAACCCACTTACGAAAACCAGTCCAGTTACAGGTTCCAAGAACGAGGAGGATCACACAAGTTCAAGTGAATTGACCTTGTTCAAGTGCAACTCTTTGTTTACTGTTTTCCTCTGTTTAGACAGAGTTAGCCAGAGCTAATGCGTATTGTCTAAACAAAGAATGTCAGAGACAAGCCAGTCAAAACTTGTGGTCCATGACCACTGGTGCCTGGACTGCCGGCTAGTAGTATAACAAGGATCCGCTTTCTTGGTTCTTTCGAAACTGTATTTTGCTTTGTGTCAGCTTCTATTTTCAATCATACCTTGGATTTTATTACACCAAAAGGGGCGATTGAGCAGTAAATGGAGAATTTCCCATCTAGATGCTTTTGTCAAAAAAAAAAATTCCCATCTAGATGCTTGTTATCGTCTGGACCGCTGAAACTGAAGAACTGGACCACTTGCCTCGTATAGTATCACGTCTTCTGATCTTAGTTAGAGACTTAGAGTAATCCAAGGACACGGCTGTCTATAAATGCTCTCCGAAATCCCAAAACTTTTTTCTTTTTTTTCACTCGTACAGCTCTCGAAAGCATCGTTGATTCAAAGGAGCAACCGAAATAAGACAGCTAATTGTTAGGGGGACAGAAACAGCATACTGCCTTCTGGTTCTTCTTTAACCTGTCTTGTTGTCTCTGTCCTATTCGCCCAAATATGGGATTTGTTTGTCTCCTCCAGACTTCAGAGCTTCCTACTTCTCGTGGCCAATTTAAGTTGACCCTGGAGTTGTGTTTTGGTTAAATTAAAGAGCTTTACTTATTCACTCCCATTTCTGTTGACTACCACAGGTATGAATTGCACTAATCCGACTTAAATCAGCCCGTTGTAAGAACTCAACCTATCATCTAAACACGCTCGATTAGAGAAAAAGCTTAGGCCGACACAAAATTAACCAACAAAAAACTCACAAGAAGGGCAAGGACTGCATCATTTGCACCAAAAAATCCCTCATATGAATACTCTTGATCCTTAGCAAACGTTCACAATTTCTTGTTTTGTTGTGTTCACTGATTCCTTGTTTACCTTCCCTGACAGTAAGACACCAATTCTTCTGCTTGTACAAGTTAATGAATCGAACTAAGAAAATTGGCGTGTGCAATGGTGGGAGAGAGTTATGAGCCACATCCTGACTACCAGCAATGTGACTTTTGTCAATCATTTTCTGGGGTTTAAGCTCTCCACATTAATTGACAAAACCAAGAAGTGAATTAGAGAATGCAAAGAATGATATTCCCTTTTCATAAATAGCATATCTATATCTTATGGTACATTTTCCTGTAAAATTTTCAGCAATAGATTTCACAAAATAACAAGAAAACATAAGAAAAATGTGGGAACTTCAGACAGATTTGTCAACAACACCACATCTAATTCAACAAGAAACAATCTAAGGAGCTATCTCAAGCCTAGGCTCAAAGCAAAACCCAGTAAAAAGCTGAAGCGGGAACCTTTTAGTCACTGGACACTTTTGTGACCATTTCCATTGTTTCTGGTTCATGTCAAAAACCAGAAGAGATGGAGCACCATAGCTCTGTATATATATCAGATCATCTGTACCACTGCTTGCAAAAACATCATCAAATTCCCCAAATCCTTGAAAAAACTTGTGAGGCATTCGGGCAACCTCATCCCACTCCTTACCATTTAGAATCCAGATGCCAATCCCTTTAATTATGTCAGGTCGGTCTGGCTTCCCAATTCCTCCCACCATTACCAATTTCTCCTTCAAATTCATAAGACGACCACAGGTGAGAGAGCAAGGAACTGGAATAAAACTCTTTATCAACAAACCATTAGATCTGCCAGAAAGATTATAGGAAATTAGAGCGTGACGATTTTCCGGTGCACTTCCACCCATTGAGTAAATAAGGAAGTACAATACTCCATCGCATATCACACTCTCATCACCACCTCTCCAACCTGTAAGAACCTCTGTCCAAGAAGCAACCCACTCCCTTGATTCAGAGTCATATGTGTGGATAGACAGATCCCACTGGAAAAAGTTTCCAGGGACTTGCTTTGACTTCACTATAGTGATAGAATAGCCATGCGATGCCCTATTTGCTGAAATTGCAAGGGCACTGTAATCAGAAAATTTTAAACCTGGGGGCTCCTGAAGCTGCCGGTAGCATTTGGTGATTGGGTTGCAGACATACAACTCACTTCTGCTGTCATTATCCATAAAACAGACCAGCCCAAATGATGAGGCAATGAACCAATTAGACGTCCTGATACAGGGGAGATCAATGCTGTACCACTTCCGAAGAATTGGGTCATAGGCATAACCAGCAGGTTCATCAGAGCTTGTAAACATAAAATACCAAGGTTTTTGTGAAAGAACACGGGCAAAGTTCCACAGAAACCTCTTTGAATCAATAATCTCATGCCATCTTTTACACACAGAACCTGCTCTAAAGATGCTAGCAACAGGGAGATAGGCTAGGATTCGTTCCAGTAGATCATCAGGTAAAATCAAATCCACTGAAACCACATCAAGATCCTTCTTCCCTTCATCACTAAGTTCAGAAAGTGGATCAAACTCCACAATATCCCTTGCCATGTCACTAAAGCAATCACTGATCCACGATGATTCTCCCTTCATGATGTAGATATGTGCAATAGTAGGAATCAAACACTCAAAGAAGAAAAGAACCAGGATACATGTCCTGTCACAAATATACACACATACAACAATTAAAGAACGAACGATACCTTCACAGCATATAAATATGGAAGTCGAACGTGTAAATATAAGTACATAACTCCAGCAAACCAGAATTATACCAATAGACGAATCCATGAATAAAGGGATACAAACGCTCAGACTTACTGCCGACTATTCATGCACAATAATGAAACGTTAAAAGGAAAACCAAGTATTAACCAAACTGATCCATATGGATCGTCAGCAATGAGTAGTAATCAAACATTTTAGGTAAGAACCATGTATAGAATTCATAAACAAATGATAATACGCGAAGTTCCAAAAAGTTTAGATTAGAATTTTTTCTTCCTGCAATAAACCTATTAGTAGTTACTCCACCTATGGGTCTCCAAAGATTACGAAACTCCTAACAGTCCCACGAGAAATTATCATCGAAGTTCCAAAATTTTAGATATAAGAGGCAAACAAACATCAGAAGATAGTTCCATTGCTGAAATAGAGAAAATAATCCAAACTGGAAGAATAGATCTTACATAAGCATACAGGGAAATTAATTAATAACCTTAGAAACAATATCTAACCCCCCCTACATGACACTGCTCAGTTTCTCTGGTCAGGTTATGATAGTATTACTATAAACCAAAGAAGTCAATCTGAAACAACGATTCTACCAGGCGACAGATTAAATGCATACCCAGAAGAAGCAAATCGATTCAAGGGACTCGTCGAGCATCAGATACATGAATCAAGAAACAATATAAAGGAATAAAAATTAACGTCTCGGAATTGCAGAGTTCTGCAAAACTACATTTTCACTAAATTGTTGCCTCAAACGTGAAACCTTTTATGAAAACTAAGTCCCTGAAAACAACATCAAAACGAAATTTCTCATTTGACGGAACCGAAACAAAACATTCACCCTCTGATTTCAAACCAAACCTGTGTTCCTTCCCTCTGAACAATTTCCGAGAAGGTTCAAAACCCAAAACATGAAATGGGGAAAAGCTCTCTGGGTCAAAAAAACGAAATGTTAGGAGAGATAGAGAGATTAGGCCTGGGTTACCCATCAATCAAAATCAACAAAAACCCCTACTAGACTAAAAACCATAAACGTCAATAAACAAAAACCAACGTCACATATTGAAAAGACACGACACAGATCATTACCAAACAACTGAAGAAACAACATAAATCGTTTCCAAGGGAAAAAAAAGAAAGAAAGAAAACCCAGTTTACCTCGTTCAAAAGCCGCATCCTAGATCTTATTTTAATACCTCGTTCAAAAGCCGCATCCTAGATCTGATCTATATTAAAATGGTAGAGAATAGATTAGCACGAACTGATCTGATTGCACGTAACTTTAATGCGATACCCTAACTTCCACGTAGCTACGAATCCTTGTATTAGCATACATACATATACATAAAAGTACAAAATCCATTTATGTAAGTATAAAAAAGTTAAAGGAATACCTGAGATGGTAAGATATTTACTCCCAGAAGATTACCCAACTTCGGGGCCCTTATGGACTCACGAATTCCTCCTCCATTTGTCAAAAACAAAAATGGTATCTTCAAATTGTGTTAATTATTAATTTATTATTTGATAAATTTTATATTAATTTTTATTTTTTTAAAAAATAAATTCTTTGAGAAAATAAAATATCATAAATTTTAGTGTGAATAAGAGAAAAAAGAGGTTCAACTAAAATGAAAACCATTGCTTTAATCAATCTATAGCAAACTGAGGTACTCATGAACTACATGGTATAAGCAAAGAACAATTATAGTTTACTTTTATTGTATCTCAAGCTGGAGATTCATATTTCTTTTCTCCATTTATGCCTTTTTACCTTTGGTAAAGAATGACCATATTGAATTTTATTAACATATCTCAATGTTATTACATTTATTCACCACAAATTTTTAAGGTAATTTTTTTGATACTTGCGCTTAGAAGAGGTGACCAATTTAGTGATTCGATTTCTTAAATAGTAAATGTTTACCCTTTTTTCTATTAAAATTGTTGAGTATTATTAGCAAGGTCTTTAAAAATTTTGACTAACTTGAATTTAAGGGTTGGGATTAAATATGTGTAGGTGTTTAAGATTGACTACTAAAATTTTAAGGTTGGCATCTTTATTGCTCTCTTTGATTTCCATAGCTAAAATTAAGGTGATCCCTCTATCTCATATCATAATGACTTAAATAAGGGTTATATTTCCATTGAGGTTAATGCAAAATTATCCCTATGACATTAGCTTCCACTACAGCCAAAAGTGGTTTAGGAAGTACTAAATTCGTAACATTTTAAATTGTATTGCTTAAAACTAATATAATGCAATGGTTTTTAAAGATTGCTTAAAACTAATATAATGCAATGGTTTTTAAAACGTTGCCTTTGGTAATATTAATAGGCAACGCTAATAGTAATTTGTTGCCATATATTTAAAAAAGCAACAAAATTAACATAATGTTGATATAAAATATTATATAAGCGACAATTAAATCTCTTGCTACTTTAAACAATAATTAAGGATTACAATAATTAGCATCGAACTCAGACCCAGTTAGGAGGAAGTCTTACCTGAACCTAAGCACAATCGAATATAACTAAACTTGATTAAATATTTAATTCAATTTTTTAAAATAAAAAATTAAGTTTTGGATTAGGTTGAACTAGACAATCCGAGCTCGACCTAATTCCTAAAAATATTTAAAAACTAAACATAGACTAAAATCTAGTTAATTTATCAAGCTAAATCAAACCGAAATGGGTACTTTTGTCATAAGTAATAACAATTATTGTTATAAGTTATATATTATATATTATATTATCTATTATATATATTTATTTTACCCTTTATAATATTGGGAAAATAAGATATATCATATCTGAAGAGAATAGATACAAAGGCGCCAATAGACTTTTCACTTTCATATGATATAATACGATTGCACCAATCCTTTAGAACTTTTCACCTTCCCTACTTTTCATCTTCCCTCTGCTCTTCATACAACACTGTAGATGCCTAAAAAAATTGGTGTTGGTTCATCGTTTAGATATTGTAGCGTTCAGGTGTAGCTGGTGTTGTAGCGTTCAGGTGTTGGTGCTCCCTTCATTCACGTCAAGTGGTGCTAGTGCTTCGTTCATGTCAGCTGCTGCTGGTTTCACGTCATTCACGTACAGGTGTTGCGCTAGTGGTTGGTTATCATCCTTCACGTCAGTTGCATTGGTTGTTGGTTGTTGGTTTCAAATATTTCAGGTACTTGTGCTGCCTAGCTTGGATAACGTCGTTCATGTACATGTTCGATGTCTTCTTTGAACCTCATGCACCTGTCAATCTCGTTTGAGCTTCTTGGCTACTTGGGATTTTACCAAAATGATATAAGTTGGACAAGTGAATTTTTATATCCTCAAACAGTCAAACTACACCAATGGATTCCACTGGTCATTTTTACTAACATCTAATCGCTCAGTAGTTCGTTGTCTCCTTTGAACCTCATGCACCTGTCTTCTCTGATAATCCTAGT
>JANITX010000004.1:4865501-4888348 GCA_027564395.1 Erythroxylum ulei | reverse complement strand
CTGCGACGTTGTTGTCTTATTTCAGTATTGATGACATGCATGCTATCCTAGGTATCCCCTTGAGCATTCGCCCCACACCGGATAAGATTATTTGAACTTGTGACAGAAGAGGGATTTACTCTGTTAAAACTGCTTATTATGAGGCACTTGCGGATTTGGTAGACCATAGGCAATGGGTGCAAGGCATTGTATGGAAGTAAATCTAGTCCCTTGATGTACCTCCCAAAGTATACGATTTCTTATGGCGGTGTTATCAACCAAAGATAATTTGCAACACCGAGAAGTGAACGTTGACTTACATTGCTTATTTTGCCATGAACATGAATCCATGAAACATGTGTTCCTTGATTGTCATATGGCTGAGGAGTTATGGAGGTTAGCGGGCTTGGTTCTGATATCCTCTTTGTCATCTTTTCAGGATTTTTTTGCCTATAGCCTTGAGACAGAAGGAAGGGATCGTGCTACTAGAATTGGCATTCAGGCATGGAAGCTATGGTTGGCATGGAATGACAAACTCTGGCATGATAAACAAGTTACGCCATACCATATTCATACTCAAGCTAATTCTTACTTTTCGGACTTCGAGTGCTGATGCCCGCCGGCAATCCCCTGATTGTTGCTCCCAGGCTACTGTTGTGTTTTCGTTCGGCAACTGTCATGACGCTGTCCTCTAGTTGGTTGGCTTTCATTGATGGCTCGATCTTTGCAAATACTGGCCTTCTTGGGTTTGGCATTCTATTTGAAGACGGAGAAGGCTCCTTTTCGTTAACACTTTCTAGCTACAAGGAAGGCAATAGAGATCCTGCGATAGCAGAGGCGCTTGCTCTTCGGCAGTGCTTGTTATTTGCTCGTAATGACATGCTACAAGTAGGTTCTATTTTTACTGATAGTCAACTTCTTATCCATGCTTTAAACTCCAGGTCTTTAGATTTTTCCTATTTTAGTCTTATCATTTTGGAGTGTAAGGATGTTTTATGTACTAGGGACAATATCTCTGTATTTTGGATTAGGCGTTTGGGAAATAGGGAGCCCACTTTTTTGCTTAGGCGTTTGTCTTCTATAGTCACTTTTCAGGTGTGAGTTGTATGTCTAACTGTATTTTAGATTATTATTTTTCGAGATAATAGTTATTCTCTAGTTTCAAAAAAAACGTAGGAATATTGTTATTAAGAAAAGTTTAAAAAAATGAAGAGTTTGAAAAGTTTAATACTCTTTTAGAATAATATTAAAATATTAAGAAAAGCTTATTATGTAAATATATATAATAAATTAGTCTTTTGTCTAGGTTTATCATTTATGGGTTGCTTAGTTAGTACTGGAAAAAAAAAAGAGTAAAGAATAAAAAAATTATTTAATAATATATAATAATTAAATGACCAGCATTTTTATATCTGTTTTTATAACAATACTTCAAACCTCCGAACCGAGCACACTCTCCGGCACTTGGCACTGCGCTCTAATTCACTTCAAGCGTAGCTTCCAACGATTATTAGTTGCATAGAGTAGCTATATTTCCAGCTAACCTAAGTTACTGAAGAGGACAAGTTGGGCAAAGTACAAGCTAAGGGAGTAATGAAATAGAAAGGAAATGGCAGACCTAACCTTGACGTACGTGAAGGAAGCAGCCTCGAGTCGGCGCGAAATACGGAAAAAAGTTTAGACCCAAAGCCGTCGCGCCAGGTGATCGTATCTATCGGGATGAGAGAAAAAGAAGCGAAACACCTTGAATCGAACGAAGGTAAAGTATTAATAATCTCGAATTTAAGTACATTTTGATTTTGACTGATCGGATCGGTATGGCCGAAAGAAGAAAAAGAAATTATGAGTTGGTGCTTGTTATTAACAAGCAGCCGCAGCTTCTTCAATCAATCACGCGTCGTGCTCTGTGCTACTGGAAACAGCTGAGGTAAGCTAACCCACTACGCTACTCTCTGCCGCTTCCTTTTGCGTCCCCCTGTCTTCACACAAAATTTCCTTTTTCGTTTCTTATCTCATCTTCCAAAGTAATTCCAGTTTTCACCCGATCCTTTGACAGCTGTTTCGGTTTTACTGAAATGAAAATTATCCAGATCTTTTCAGGATTGCCAAAACTTGCCTCTTGTGCTTGTAAGTTGTAAGTGGTAAACCTGTTGGGGTAATTTATATTTTCTTTTTAACTTATTTATCTTGCGTCTAATAATTTGACTTACTTATCTTATGTTTTTTTTTTCTATTCAAATTGTATTCAATCAATTTATAAATTAAGAATAAAATGAAAGTTAGAATGCTATATATGAATTCCTTTAAAATTTATAACAAGTTCAAATGAATACTAATTATTTCATTTATTAACCAATTTAAATTGAATTTAAATTAAACTTGAACTTCAACTCAACCTAATTTATTGTCATTACTAATATATTTAAATTCATTTTAAAGAGGTGATTTGGGTTGATACTTGATCCTTTGAAACATCAGGTTATATAAAGATATCTTAATTCTTATAACTTAAAAAAGTATGTAACTGCCTACTAATTTTGAATTGTTAATAAAAAAAACATAACTTTACAGACAATTACATATGTTGATTAAGTTTTTTATTCAATAAATATTTAAAATAATAAATGTCAATTACACCAATATAAAATAATTATTTAATTTTTAATATATAAAAAAATTGTAGTTGTTATTTGAGGTGAAGAATAAATTAATGATTAAAAAATTCAACCAATTCGACTTAATTACCGCAAAAAATAAATATGTTAATAAGGGTTATAGATTCGGTCAAAAAGAAGAAACTTATAATATCGTAGCCGCTCATAGTTATTTTGGCCGATTGATCTTCCAATTTGCTAGTTTCAAGAACTATCATTCTTAAAATTTTTTCCTAGCTTCTTGGCGTAGGTATTTGATTCACTGCTTTAAGTATTAGCATTATAACTTTAACCTAAATAGTTTCAATTTTAACCAATCTGTAGTTGATAGTCAAGATCATGTAATTAATACCTGGGCTGATATTATTGACTGTGCTAACCTTATTATGGAAGTTATACATGAACTTAATGCTCATAATTTCCCTCTAGACTTAGTGGCGGTAGAAGCTCTATCTACAAATGGATAATACTTCAGCTTTAATGTATATGAGTTTTAGAAAAAAAGAAATTAACTATAAAAATTTTGAATTATCTAATTATTTCATTTGATTTATAACTTTTCGGTTCGATTTATTTTATTAACTCTTATTATTAATAATTAATTAGTTTTTGCAAATTAATAAATTTTTATAAATTAAAATAAATAAATAAAATGTCATTTAATAATATATATTTTAAATTAAACTTCAAAACTTTCACAAATAAAGCAAACCTCTTTTAATCATATTAATTTTTTTTAATTGTATTCAATCTTTAGGCAATTTTATTAATGTCTAATACTTATTAAACTTTTTAAAACTCAAATATCTTATATTATACCCATTTTTTAAACATCCAAATAAACTCTCAAAGAATTTAGACAATAACTTGTAAACATATGATTAAAAAAATATTGCTTGAAATTGGCTCCAGGTCATCCCAATCCACCTCTGGATACATTTTCAATACTCGTATGATCCAAAGCATCAGTATGAAGAATGGAAATTAGAGTCCAAAAGTTAGAGTTGTTAACGAGATCTTAATCCCACAAGGAAAAGAATATACTAATCGTTTCTTATAGTAAACCCAATTCAATGCTCAATTGGGTAATCAGTCCAAGACACTTATCATATACATCGGCCTGAGGCTTTTGGAGCCCAAATCAATATTTGATTATATATCCAAACAATTTTGACAAGAAATTATTCTCAGACAAATTAGTTCGTTCAAAGGCATTGAGAAGATCTCAATCGTTGACCAATTTTACCTGATCGCAGTCGAGCTTTAATGGTAATTGAGAAAGAGGAAATCTCATACGTTCATCAGGCATCAGCTAGGCTTGAAAGATTTGATCATATCGTAAACAATCTGGACGGTCTATCAGTTCTCCTTTTGGGATCCACAGTAGCCACGAAGGTTATGAGCAGATAGACAAACGGGTAGTAGCACCTTGTGAGTCAGCAACCCACAGAACATACCTCCACCGTCCGATGACGACCTCACGTGATCCGTTCCCGCCAAATCCCTAAACCCGTTAAAATCCTTCAACACCGTTGAGGCCGTCGACGAAGAAGAAGTCGACGAAGACTCCGTACCATCAGACGTGTACCCAGAATCACACCAAGAATTCTCACCGGGATAATCTTTTCTTAGGGACACCGACTTCGACTTCTTCAAATTGGGTCGTTTACGGCGCACACTCACTCCCATTAGATCACGATAACCTAAAGCCGACGCTCCGTTAAGCGCGGATAACTCAGAGTCCTCAGTTACAACGGCGCCAACGTTCAACATCCCATGGAATCTTCCAGAAGGCCGCCGAATCTGGAGAGCGACGAAAGATGGAGTCCTTATCTGAGTCGGAGTACTGCTACAAAGTGGAAGATTGCTGATCAAGAAACGGACGGTGCCGATTAGAGGATCACGAAGGCAACCGACGGCGAAAATTTCGAAAGAGACAGCGGATGTCTCGCCGGAGAGGAACTCTTTGGAGACTTTGAAGAGGAACTTATCGTTCCAGGTGGGGTTTTCGCCACCGACGTGGTCAATTTGTGTTCGGAGCTTGGTGGACGAGTCAATCCACACCACTGCGTATGTTTGCATCCGGCGCAGGTTAGTAGACGGGGGCTTTAGGTTTTGCGCTGAGATTAGATTTATCTCAAGAATCTTGGTCTCCATTATAAGGCTCTCCAAATCTCCGTATCTTTCTATAAGACTCTGAATTGATCAAGAAAGAAGTAATAGAAAGCGATGGTTCTGATGAGAACCATGAAGGTGAGAGTAACGGCGGAGCATGGTGATGGGCCGTTATGTACACCGACGGAGAATCTCTGAGAGAGAAGACAGTTGAAGTTTGGCGTGACGGAAACTTTATTTAAACTTTATAAATGTACAAGAAAATGACGGGATTAACCTTTAATTTTACAGTAGCCAACTGACAATCGGTTTTGGCGCGAGACACGTGACTCCAGCACGTGACGATACCTGCATACACAACTAATTGGGCCTCGTAGTCCTCCAAAGCCTTACTTTAAATAATTAAATTATAATTAATAAATTTTGGACCATCCGAACCCTATATATCAGACCTTACCTCGTCCTCGCCGGATTCTTCTCTACGCCTCTCAGTTCGTCTCTGCTCCATCCTCTCTCTCTCACGATCAGTACACTCTATTCTGTTGAATTAACATTTTAGGTATAATATATATCGTATTTTCCAATTGGATAGCCTTTGAAAAAAAAAAAAGAAAACCTCCTACTTGGTTCAGTTAGGGGTTAAGCAACAATGGGGCGAGCTAAGAAGGGTCCCAAGTTCGCCGCAATGAAGAAGATGATAACCTCAAAAACAATTAAGCAGTTAATTCCTTCTCTATTTTGAGCTTTATCTTCATTTTTTTTCTTTAATTCCCTTATTTACTATGTTGTTGTATTTAGACACAAAGAGGGGGTGTTGAATCCAAAGAAAAAAGACCTTTCCAAGTTAAATCTCCCGAGAAATGTGTAAGCGTCTGTAAATCTCTCTCTTTTCATGGATATTGATTCTTTTATCGGTTTTATTTCTGTTAATTATGTGCATCTTTGGGGTTTGCTTTGAAAAACAGGCCGCAAGTTTCTTCGGCGCTTTACTTCCGATACAATACAGCTTTGGGGCCTCCATATAGGGTTTTGGTGGATACCAACTTCATCAATTTCTCCATCCAAAATAAAGTAAGATTCATTTGGGTTGGCTGTTTTCGTTTCAAGCTCTCCTTTGTAATCATGGTATGGTGTGTTTCGTACATGCAAAGAAGTTCCGGATATTTATCCACTGTGCTTCTGGTAATTCTAGAAAGAGCGAACACATAATGTCGTCCTAGGCTGTTTTTTTTTTTTCCACCCTTATTGGCTCATTGTAATGTTACCATGAAATGTTAATGGCCTACGAAATTATTTGCACTAAAATTCCAATCTTGACTCTCTTGAAAGAGGGAAAACAAAGATTTGTGAAATTTTAAATATGCTGCTTTGTGTACTTGTTATAATACTAAACTCTAATAGTTGCTTCTTGTTTTTGTGTAGTTGGATTTGGAGAAAGGCATGATGGACTGCTTGTATGCGAAGTGTAAGTATATGAATTTTTTTTTTCTTTTATCAGAACTTGGATTTTGATATGTGTTCTTAAATCTTCTGGTTGCTAATGGTGTGTTAGTGCTTAAACTTGAGCTTGTAAATGAGCTGGGGCAATGTCTTTTTTTTTTTTTTTTTTTTTTCTGGTGCATATTTTAAGGCGATTCAAAAAATTCTACCATCTGATTGTTGTGTAAGACCTTTTAATTAAGGGGAAACTCTGCAACTTGTCAGTACTCTGATTGATTTTTCCCATCTCTTGTTGTCTCCAGGTACACCTTGTATCACTGACTGTGTAATGGCAGAGCTTGAGAAGCTAGGCCAGAAATATCGTGTGGCTCTGAGGTACAGATAACCCTTGGTTTTTTAATATAGATTTGATGTTCTTAGCATACTTTGTGTTTTTCTCTTAAGAAGCTTATCTTATGTTCTTAAAATGCATGGCTGGTTCTGAATTGATCTCAATTTGCATTTTGATGTGACCATCTCAGCTGATTATTGGTAATGATTTTCAATTTCCAGCTAATGGACATCAACTGATTGCTTGTTTCCTTTTGACAGGATTGCGAAGGATCCACGGTTTGAGAGGCTACCATGTATTCATAAAGGGACCTATGCTGATGACTGTATAGTTGATAGGGTCACTCAGGTGGATATTTCACACGCATCCTATTTTCAACACTCTTTCTCATATTAAGAATGGATTTAGCAATATAAAGGGACCTGTCTGTAGTTTTTCTAACCACGATATTCTTTTAGTAACATTGCTTCCTTGTTATGGTAACAGCACAAATGCTTCATTGTTGCTACATGTGATCGAGATTTAAAGCGAAGGATAAGGAAGGTAAGTTTGAAACAGATGCTTCTTGCAGCATTGTGTATCAAACTGTGTTTATTCATAATTTTGATTATCTACTTACAGGTTCCTGGTGTGCCAATAATGTACATTACTAAACATAAGTACTCAATTGAGAGGTTACCTGAAGCAACAGTTGGTGGAGGTAAGCAGCTTTTGGTTAATCATAGTCGGAAGTAGCGACCTTACTTTGAAAATGCTCGTTCTACGACAAGTGGGTTGGTCTTGTATGAGAATATCGTCAATCAATTAATAAAGCATCATTGCTGTCAGTTTGATGGCTGTAGTAATTGCTTCGATTGGACTTTTTAAGTTGTTAACTTGGTTTGCCATTGGCTTGATTTTAGTTCTCCTTTTTCTTGATTTAGAGAACAATCTGATATTTATTATGTTCCATCCTCCATTGGAGGGTTCTAACCCACCCACTGCTGTGTTTCGATGCAGCTCCAAGATTTTAATATATCTATCAAGAAGATTGTTGAAGAGTTTGACAAATCGAAACAGAAAATGTGAATATATGTATCAAGTAATTGGGGATTTGAGAAGATTTTGATGTAGCATTTGGAGATCGGAAGAGAGCAGAGTCTGCAGACAATTCTTCTGAGGGTTTGATGTCTAAATTTTGTAAACTAGATTTTGTTATGGATGTTTCCTCTGGAGATGACTTCGTATTAACTTCTCATACTTGTTCAGAATCCGTGTTAAAAAGCCTCAACTTGAATATTTCGTTTCCAACATAGCTGAAGAGATTATGTTCTTGTATAATCATAGGGAAGGCAAAATTATAGTTCATATTAACCTGAATTCTGGACTGAGTTTTGAGCTTTGAACTCGATGGTCTCGGGCTTCATGTCACCCATGATATGACTTTTTGTGCTTAATTGTTTTGTGTCACTAATGTCTCTTTTCAGAGATTTGTTAATGAGTCAGTAGGATCTTTTTCTTCTGAAGCTTAGCCTCAGAGAGAGTGTTTCAAGTGCTGATCACTTTACAGAGACTGTAGAATGAGCGAGAGAACGAAGAAAAGAATCTAGGTATACATTCAATCTCAGGAGACTGTTAGTTGTTATATTGATGATTAGCTACTACATACACTTGCCCCTCGCATACATGATACACAATTACCTGCCAGAAAAATAAAAAAGAAAGAAGACAGGGAAAAATCAACAATAAAAGAATCATCAAATTAGACCCCTACTTCCTCATAGAACTATAGAAGTAGCAAGTGTTGTAGAATTTGAGTTTTCCAATTCTTCATCTGGTGGTGGCTTTACATACTTCCCTATAACCTTTTGGCGGCGTTTCTTCCTCATTCTATTCAATTTGTCCTTGCTTTGTTGCCTCCTCTTCTCTTTCTGTCGATTGCGCAGATTCCGCTCCTTGTCAAAGACACCTTGCCAGATGACTTCTCCAGTCGACGGCCATAACCACCTTCGCTTCGGTCGGTCTGAATCTGCCTCCTCAGCCAAGTCCTCGTCCATGCTTTTTAGAGTCGTCAGGGAAAACCACTTGACCCACATTTTGCCTCTTCGGTTCTCCAACTTGTGCTGTTCTTGCATCAATCCAGTCTCAGGGTTAACATATACAATCTTCCTTGCACTGTGGTATGCCCAAACATTTACTAGCAGCTCAAGAATTCGAGAGTAACAACGCTTATCCTGCAGAATATTGAAACACTTGTAATTACCACTATAGTTATATATGATAAAATAAGACCAAATTGTAATTTAATAAGAAAAGAAATCAAATGTCTAAAATGATGAACAAGTTACCTTGTACAGACTAAGATAACAGTACCCACTCTGATGGTGTTCATCATACATTTCTGCATCCAGGGCATCAACAAACATTCTGCACCAAAGGCAGGTCAATTGAGTAGAGCTTTCTAACCTATTCCACTTGACAAGCTTCAACTTCCGAGTTAGAAGCAAGAAAAGTCACTTATCATACCTTGAGAACATCACAAATTCCAGAAAAGATTTTGTTGGCAAGGCCCAACTTGACATGACAGACCATGTATCTCCATCATTTGGCATTAGTGGCAAAGAACTGAAATGAAGTTCGACCCCGTACATCTTTTTGAGACACCCGGAGAAAGCCAACCTTAAGCAAACGATGAAATTAAGACCTCAGCCAAACTCCAAGTAGAGATTAGAAACATGATTATGTTTCTCCAATTTCCAAATTGTACAATGAACAAGAAAATCAACTAAAGGCCTCTCACCTGCAATTTCCCGCATTTATAGCATCACAGAATGACCAAAAATCCTGCTTCAAGTGATTTCTCGGATCCACATCCATGCGAGCCCAAAAGTAGAGTGCATCACCATGTCTATTTGTCTGAATTGCATCTAACAATGCCTTTTCAGCATTCTTGGACAAAGATACCTGGTTACAACCCAGAGTTGGAAATTAGTGTTAAGACATTAAAGGAAGAACAAAATTGAAACAGTTGACCAATATTCCATAATTCCACCCAGATGTACACCAGCAATGTTAATTTTTTGTTCACCACCGAAATTTCTAAGGTTCTCTATAATGCCAAATGGAGTATTTTCAGTTTCTCTTTATTCAAAAATGATGAGTCCACTAAGTTTTTCCAACTGCTCTTACACAACAACTGGTGAGAAGAAATTACCACGTTTTTAGAGTGCTCAACTAAGAGAAATTTCCATTTTTTAGAGTTATTTCTGCAAGGGACAACAGAGGAGGAATTTCACAGTGCCAGGTGGAACCTGTTGACTGGACTAAGGAATGTCAAATACTATATAGTTCAGAAATCTTATCATTTCTTTGCAATAACTTTGTAGCTACTACAAAATACTGAGAATAAGATTTTAAATCAGTTTAAAATCCTTTTTCAAGCATCTTTTTCTATACTCTAATGTCTATGTAAAACAGAGCTAAAAAAGGAAACCATTACGTAGCAAGTAAATATAGCAAAGGATGACACAAGATCAAGATATGCAGAATACCTTTCTGGCTGTTGCTCTCCAAGACTGAAACCCTATCCAAGCATTCTTATGAACACGATCAACCCTATTTGCAATTGCAAAAAATGCTCCATATTCACCTAGGATATCTCGGTAATATGGATTGTTAAGAAGTGGAAGGCGAGAGGATGCGTCAATGTCATCCGTCCTAGGTCTTCTACCTTTGGTTGACTGCATGCAGCAGTCAATGATTTAATATCTAATTGGAAACAATAGATGCCTGTGACTATAACTGCATATTATTTAGAATATTACCATTTAAAATAAACATACAAATATTTAATAGATGAATAAAGAATGCCATAACAGGATACTTAAAATTAAGGGCATACAGATTTTTCAGCCCACTTTGTACTCAGCGATAGTAATTTCGTCACACAGGTAGAAGACTCACCAATCCTATTCCTCGATAAAGTGAGCCAAGGTGAAGAAAAGACCAGGTCCCTTCTCCAAAATATGGTTCATATATGCATAAGGGTTGACCTGTCCTCTCAAGTTCACCTTCGTCCCTCTCATGCAAGTCATTCTTAGTCCGATCAGCCCTTTTGGCACTTCGATATACTTCCTCCCATGTTCCATGAGGTTGTTCAGTTCTATCCTTTAGCTGTATAATATCTCAAATAATATTAACTTAGACTGAAAGATAATCTCATTCAAGAAAAGTCACGAAAAATTACCAGTTCAAATACCTTAATTGGCTACAAGGATTCTTACCTCTTCTTCTTCTTTTCTTTTTCTAATATTAAAGATTTCATTATTTTTTTCTTCATCCCAAATGCCATAAGAAAATGAATCATCCATAGAAACTGATGAACCAAAGCTCTCTCTTTGAGTATGGTTCCACATCTCTTCAAACTTGTCTAGAAATCCAGAACTTCTCAAAGTCCTATCCTCATATGTTGAATTAAAAAATTCTTCAAATAGATTCCAGCGCCATTCTACTTTCAGTTTTG
Source organism: Erythroxylum ulei (assembly GCA_027564395.1). Lineage (NCBI taxonomy): Eukaryota > Viridiplantae > Streptophyta > Magnoliopsida > Malpighiales > Erythroxylaceae > Erythroxylum > Erythroxylum ulei. The sequence continues at coordinate 4,877,328 of JANITX010000004.1, read as the reverse complement.
AAGGGATATCCGCAACAGATTTTGGACTTGCAACTTCTGATGGTAATTTGAGAACATTAGAGAGTAGATAGGCATAGCCGTCAATACTTTCTCGAACCATGAGATTTTTAGCAGACTGCTTTCCTAATAAACCAACATTATGTGCTGCAGTTGATGGAAAGATAATCTCCAACATAATCTGACTCAGAACCCCAATGTTCTCCTTCGGGAAAAGATATCCATTAACCCTGTCATCGACCTAATTGTTATTGTCAATACAGTCAGTGCTTTGCTCAAATGTCATCAATTGCAACAACTAAAAAAGGAAAAAAAAAAATATGCCTGTTTCAGTACTTATAATTCTTAGTAGATTAGGTAACACATGAACATTAAAGAACAAGATCGTAAAATTTTCTACTTTGCAAACATATCATATCATAAATTAAGAAAACCATCAACTCTGCTGGTTCTCTAGTCTTCCACTATCACATAGTTGCTTGGGCATTCACAGCAGAACTAAAACTAATCTTGTCAACTTATGTGAAGAGGATTTATTCTGAAAAGTAAAACAAAATTTCCATAATTTCGAAAAGCAAAACTACCATAACAAGATGAAAGTATTAAAGATTGCTGTGCTTGGACATCATAGAGAAGTGAAAAGAGAAAGTGAATGAATGCAGTAGTAACAGAATGTAATCTGGTTCAACATCTGAAGAAAATCACAATATTCTCTACGCATGTAGATAGAAGCAGAATATGGATAGAACCAAAATTGAAGGCAAAAAGAATGAATTATTTTGATTGTACGAGTGAGCTTAAGAACGCAAAATCCTCTCTGAATGTAATGTGTCCAGAAGAAGACTAAAGAAAAAAGCAGCCATTAGAAACATACATATTCCTTGATAATGGAGAGGTCTGGAGCGACAATTGGTTTCCCAATACACATGGCTGTCAACAGAACTTCAGGAAATGACTGCTCCTCAAAGAACGATCCATAAATCACAAAATCAGCAACCTTTAGAAGACCCAACAAGCCCCCCTCAACAGCTATGTGCTTCACCGCACCTCTTGGATAACTCAAGTTAGCAGCAATAGCCTGTGAAATGAATTCAAATATCGAGATGGATTTTCATAACAAATAAGCTATGTACTGAAATTGAGCATCTAACACATACCTCTACAGCCAAACTGTAACTATTAGTTGAATTCCCACTTAATACAAGTATTTTTGGATGAGAGCTTGAACTATAATCAGATGGGAACTCCCAGAAAAGTGGTAATAAAGCCTGTAAAATTAGTGCATGCTCCAGCCACAAACCCTTGTACAGAAATTGGCTTCCCACCACTGCAATCACAGTATCATCAGGCCCATAACCCATCCTCATACGTGAATCCTCAGATGCTATTGTAGTCTCTGCTGCCCACGGTTCAGCTGGAGAGCCCGGAATCACATAATAATTTCCAGCATCAAAAGCAGAATACATCATCTGTTCAATACATGGATGATCCAAGCACTCAATCAAACGAGTAATTTAGAATACTTAAATTGACAATTCACATTTGAACTGCATTTCCTGATATGAACATTTAAAACTGCTAGAAAGTATCAATAAGAATTAGGCTAAAGTCCAAAAGAGGATACTTTAAACACATACTGGAAGGAAATGGTTAGGGAAGACAACGACAGAAGCACGGTTGAAAACTTTCTTCCAGTCATTCAAAACGTCAATCTGCCCAGATGAGATGTACTTTCTTGAGCGCAAAGCAAGTGCTTTCTCATGGATTGTCCATATGACAGGTATGGTCTTGAAAGGTTCCTGCATTAAACTGTAACAAGTGAATTCAAGTTAAGTACTTAGACAAGCAAAACACCATAAACTTGCGTTATTATAGGAATAATATCCTTGAGTCATGATGTGACATTAAACTTGAATTTAGAGTTAGACAATTTTCACTGCAGAAAAGAGAACTATCATGTTTACAGGAGGAATTTAAAACTATCATATATCAAATAATGAGAATGCTGAAAACGTGCAGGAACTGACTTAAACTTCTGGAGGTACATATTACCTAGAAATGATGTTTCTGGCCTCAAGAGAAAATACGAGTATGCCCTCAAAGCTGCAGAAAGAGTATCCCCAAATCAGTTATGAGAGAAACCACGTTCAGTTAAATTGAGAAGGGGGTATTTCTAAAGCAGTAACTAATTGCTTATATCTTCTTGATATACAGAGAATTTTGAATCTCACATAGCAATTTTTTTTATCAGATTATAACAAAGCAAACAACATACTAGCCCAGCATATAAGGATAAAATTCACATTGATAGTTTTCATTTTGCCATATATTTGTTTTTGCTAACTAAACATAAGACCTCGGCTTCACTTATAAAAATGCTATACTAAATGTCATCGTGCGTTGGAAATTTGCTTCCACTACATACTTCAACCAATCAACAGCAGTCTCCATCTTGTTACTGATTTGAGAAATAGTAACAGGAACCCCGATGTTCTTCCAAACATTGCGTACAGGACCATCTGTTTCTGAATATACCTGCCAAAAATCACATCAACTAAAGAAAATCAGAAATAACTTAACGTTACAAGTAATGGATAATGGCATTAACAGACAAAAACCATAGAGCAACTTTTTGTCTAAATAAACTTAGCTTTCTTTAGCACTAATACTCGTAATCATTACTCGGAATTAGTAATTTAAACATATCAATGAAATAACCTGAATCTCGTAACCAATCTCTCGCAGCGCAGTTGCAACAGTCACCATCAACAGCTGTTGGGGACCAGCCGACAGATCCTCAAACACCTATTAGTGGAAAAAGAAATGAAATCAAAACAAATCAAAATAAACGATAGTTTCATTCAACAAAATTAACTCTACCAAGACAACAATTTGAAACAGTGAGAAAGATCCATTACTAATAGAAACTGACCAGTGCAAGCTGAGGCTTCCTGTAACCAAACCGATGTTGCGTCGTATTGAAGGTGGATGAAAAATTGAGCTCCTTAGCTTCCTTTTTAAATTTCTCTAAACGTCTGGAAGGCTCGAATCTGATATCATCTCCAAAATCAAAGCTACCCATCTCTTTCAAGTACATCAAATCCTCAGAAACCGTCCCTTTCTTCAGCTTCCAAGAATCGTCCGAATTCTCGCTCACAGAACCGGGCAAGAACATCTGGAAGAGAATCACAAAGAAAAGGAAAACCGCGAACGTACAGACCAATTGCAAGTAATCCAACTTCTTGAAAAGCAAGAAACGAGAGAATCTCGATCTGGGTCGCTGCAAAAAAGCGTGCCTATCGGTTCTAGTAGCTGAAGAAGAGCGAAGAAGGCCGTCCCTTTTCAAGGGAAGCCCAGTCTCTAAAGAACCCATTCACTACAACCCCATTAAATCAGCTCACAAATTCAACACAACAACATGCAACACTAAACAACACCAACCCCTGCCCACGAACACAGGCAACTCCGATTGCAAGACAAAGCTTGTGACTTGAGTCAGAGATAGAGCTATAGAGAGAAAGAGAGAGAGTCAACAGAGTGTAAGGTCAAGATGGTTTTCACGGGGATTTCGTCGTCTCTTCTCCATCAAAAAAAAAAAAAACAGTGACGGATTATTTAAAGAATGAAGAATTAAAAAATCAAAATAAATACATTTTTTCCAAAGAAAAATAGATTAAAGAAAACGAAAAAGACTTCTTAAAGAAACGTAACAGAAGCAAAGCAAAGCAACTCTCTTGTGACTTGGGGCAGCTCCAAAGAGCCTACGGATTCGTGAGGGAAGTTAAGCGAATCTAATTCCAACTCCTTGTTTATAGCGATTCGTTGTCTTTATTTATAATTTTTTTATTTTTCATATCCTGAATTTGCATATGTCGGTTGCTACTTTTTTTTTATACATATTTTAAAATCTTCTAAAAATGGATAATATAATATTGTTTTTACATTTTCTGCGAGTTAAGATAAATTTCCAGATCTGCCTCGTTAGGTCACTGGTTCTGACATGAACGTATTAATTTCAGATGTGCAGGCGAAGTACGACGACGTTTGACCCCATTTGTTAAGAAAATTGTGGATTTTGATTTTTTTCTATTATTGTCTGACAATTATACTGATATTTACTGGATTTCTATATCCTTCCCATACCTACAACAGTAGCTATTACTACTGGCCTTGCCGAAATGTGGAGTAGAGGAAGAGGAAGAGGAAGTGTTGTCTGGCGAAGGAACATCGACCATACCACCAAAGAAAAGGACAGGATACTGTACAACAGCATCTAATAAGAAATCTACAGATTCACGTTTCTTCATTGAATAAGAGAAACCGAAAAGCAAACGAGAGGCTGCTGTTACTTGTGTGTTCAATTCATCGCCGTTTAATAATTGATTCGGCTCCACTAAACTATAGTTTGAGAGTTACACTTTAAAGATAATTAATTTAATCTTATTTTAAATTTTTAATTTTATTTAATTTTTAACTAATTTTATGAATATCTTTTAAATCTAAACATCTTAATATCATATAATTAATAGTATAAGATTTTTTTAAATTAAAAACTCCAGTCCCATGTTAAATAAATTTTCAAATTTCTAAAAATTGTTGATGCGATTAACATTAATATCAAGTAGATCAAATATGTTATTTTATTTTAAATTGTTACTTAATTAGGTGATTTATTATATTATAAGATTTATAAATTATTACATACACAAAATGATTTACATACCTGAACAACAGTGATTGTACTTCTCTTGTTACAAAAAATAATAATAATTTTAGCATGCTCATACGAAATTGAGTCTTTAAGAAAGGTATGGTTGGTAATGCATATTATCCAAACAAAAACACAAGTGGGTGAAGAAATTAGGTGGTTCAATTGGATTAAATCAACCTAATTAGCACTTTGGTTTTATCACGCAACGGATAACGAAAGATACGTCAATATAAGAGTTAAGGTTTTAAAAATTGGACCAAACCATTCAATTCAATAAAAAAAAAATTGAATTGTTAGTGGTCCGGTTCAATTTTATCTATTAACTTCTACTTATAAAAATTGGCCGATTTAAACTTTTTCTAGTCAGACAGTTCGGTCCAGTTCAGTCTAATTTTTTAAACCTTATAAAAATAATAATCATCAATCCAGATGGTATACCACATGCTTTTACTTTATAATCTGAAGTATGCTTTATTTGCAAACAATACGTACCCCTGAACAACTCGTTTCTCACAGCCTGGCATTTGAATTTGTAACATCCTGACGAATATGATGCTCATGGGGTAATCAAAAGCATGACCAAAAGATGGTAAATTCACATCATATGCAGAATTGAAGTTAAAACTATTGGAGAACTAACTCTAGTTCTTGAGAATGACAAAAATACTCGAGACCATGTCTTCCCAAGTCATCAAACACGAGCCATCCACCAGACTAACTTCATTACCTTCGCACACTAGTTGGTTAGAGACCATGTCTCCACATTATAAAACTATCCATTTTACATGTACAAAACGCTCATATTCAGACCCAATCTGGAGCTAAATTTATAACTTTAAACAATTTGACTAACTAATTACCGAGAAAAGTACTTACATCAACAATCGCAGGAGATATTAACAGGCACTTCATAGGAATATCAATAGAGGTGAGAACGGTATGATTTATGAGACAGAGCCAATCTTCAGCTTTGATGACTTCTGCTTGACAAAGAACGCTGACAGCACGCTTTTACTCTGAACAGGGGCTCGAACGAGTTCACGCCTTGAGTTATCAAATGACCTGAATGGTTTACTACTGTCCAGCGGTTCCTGCAAAGATAAAAATCTTTTGAACTTTTTTTCTGTTCTGAACTTTTTGATGTGAAGCCTGAACCATGTCACTGCTCACATATGCAGACTCATTCAGATATACAAACTATTCTATCACATGAACATGAGTAGTGAGTTGAAGTGATGACGTTTCAAGTCACCATAAAAATGCAATTTCCAACAAATGGCCATAAATTAGTAGTTATAACCCTATCTAACCTTCTACCTAAATCATTTTAAACATCAGATAAAATTGGACAGTTATTTAATTCATAAATTAGATACACTTTACTTAGCGTACGTCTTTGAGAGAGTCACGTCATCAACAAACTCCAAAATTTGAATTACACTAAAGACAATTTTATAGCCGAACCTACCTTTCCAAGTCATTCAAAACCAAAAGTTTCAGGCTTTAGATGAACAACTGTCTTAACCACCAATCTTCACATCACATTTACTTAAAAAAATTGCTACATTACACAGTCCCAACACAAATTGATCAACCAAGGGTATGTCAAAATCCCCTCATCAATTTCGTTAGTTTGACAGTGACAAACTATTAACATTAGTAGATTACACAAATCAAAAGACAATTCATACAACTTTTTTCAGTCAAAACCACCAACCATCCTGATATTTGTTTGCCAACATGAGTATCCTTAGACTTGAAATAGGTACTGTTATATTTCATGCCTGTACTTCCAGGTCACTCAAATGCTGGAAATATTTGCGGTCTTATAACAATGAAGCTGTTGACATGATTTGTCAGACTCTCAGAATATGGAGTCCTTGCCAGAGGCATATTTGTCAAGTAACTTACAATTGTTTTCAGGAGTAGACTCTCAATTTATGCTTATCGCTACGTAGACTTGCTTAACAGAATGGTTTCAGAACAATTGATGCAGATAAAAAGTTCAGAACTTCATTCCAAAAATAAGCCAGATTCGACATTTGGGAAGATTATCAACCATGCACTTAGATGAAAAATGGGCATGTTTGTACTTTGTGTTCTAATTAATACAGGAATTACCCTGCGGAGGACACCAAATGATTGCATAGCTACACTGGATCCAGGGCTTCCACTAAATAGCTCGGCAGGAGCTCCCCTTGCACTCTCCTCTTTATCTGTAAGCAAAGGAGCTCAGATCATTACATTAATATCATTTTAGCCACTTTGCTGCAGTTGAATTTACTCTGCAAGGTAATTTTCATTTTTGCACATACCTAGGAGTTCAAAAGCCATAGAAGATTTCCCGGAAATTTTTGAATCTTCATTGCTGCATACGAATAGACTCGTTTGTTCTCAGAGAAGGTCCTCAACAGCAAGAGTTATTTAATGAAAAGCCAGTTGTATCACTGCTTTTAAGTAAAAAGAAATGCTAAATCAAGAAAATTCATGCACTGACCTACTCCCTTTGAAAGTAGACTTGGTTTCTGAGGCTAAGTGCCAAGAAAGTGTCTTTGCTGCAGGGGAATCTGATACAGAATATTCTGATAAGTAAAACTCCCTAACGAAGAAGAAACAGAAGGTGGATATGTAGACTAATCATAAGATACCAAAGGTTGGAAAAGGAACCACGGTACATCATCATACCAGAAGGCTGCAAACAAGATGTAGCTTGGAAGTTCTTTTGCCTTGCATCAGTTCGTATGAGCGGGCTAAAGTGTACCTTCTTATTGACAGAATCTAAGAAGAAATGGAGAATAAAAAATAAGGTGGGGAAAATAATGCATAACCACCGACTGGAAATCACTCCGAGAAAAAGCTGACAAGTTACAAAAATAAATTTTTACTTGGTAAAACGTAATGCTTGTGATGTCTAGGAATAATTGCCAACAACTGCTGCTGCCTAAGACCTTCCTTGTCCGTATACATACGCCAATTGACAATTTGCTAACAATGGCAAAGTGAATGAGCTTTTATGTTCATTAAATATTTAGTTCAATCAGAAAGCCACTCATCCTTACAGGCACAGGAAATTTTACCTGATGTACACAAGAAACCTTTAGCTCCATGGTGGACGCGTCCAATGTTTGTTGTTCAAGCAGGTCATTCAACTTGTAAGCTACGGTGCCAAGGTGATCAACAGCATTTACAAGGGCTCGAACAGCATAATCTTTCAGGTTGTCCAGTACCCTAATCCGTAACAGGAAATAGAGTTCTCGAAAATGAGAAATCAACTGACGCACGGATTCCCCATTAATAAAAGAAGGATAAAATCGTCTTTTTGCAAAGTAACCACATGTAAACCCAAATTCTTCCGTATTCAGTTCACCAATGACGTTGAATAACCAAAATCAACTATATCAGTGTATACGGTTAATCATTCTTAGAATACAACAATGTTCGAAGAAAAACATTCAGTAATTTCACTTCGAAGTCACATAAATGAAGCTTTTGTGCTCTAATCGAGCCAAAAGATAAACTAACCCATGCAGATTCTAGTAACACTGATCTAAAATAGAAGAAATTCCTTACATCTGTTTCTGTTCGCCGTGAAGATAAGACTTCTCACAGTACTCCGCCGCAGAATACAGATGAGGCCTCAAGTTCTTGAGCTCCTACATCAAAATCAAAAACCGAAAATCATTTGTAAACACGGTTATTGAGTAGTCAGATACAATACAGAGGCCCGAAAATCAAAGCAAATCATTAAAGAAAAAGGATCACCTGCAGAGCCTTGACGAAGCTTTTGCTACGTTCCATGGATAATTCATCCAATGTCATGGCCGGTGAATCCATATCTCCGTTACCGACTCCTCTCGTCGACTTAACTTACTAAAACCAAATTGAAATCGGAATCTAACGCGTAATGAGTAATGAGTATCGTGTTCGTTAGTGTGTAGATATTTATTATAGTGCGTGTGTGTGTGAGAGAGAGAGAGAGACAGAGTGAAGTCGAAGCAACTTTTTTGGGGGTGGTGGTGATTTTGGAGTTAATAAGAAGTGAAAATGACTGGAAGAGAAAAGGAGTTTTATTACGGTGGTGGACGGACTACACTGACACCGTGAGACTGAGACGGAGACGGGTGGTTTCCGAAGCAGAAAAACAAAAACTAATTAAACAAACGGCAACCGTCGTCCTTGTATGAAAGAAGCGTACGAAAAGACTGTATTACCCGTAAAAATCAAACTTAATTGTAAGAAGAAGAAATATACAGAAGTTGGTGAAGGATTCATAGTTAAATGAATGAATGATGTAGCAATGATTCAGGGATCGCGAAAACGATGATAGGACTGGGACCCTTGATAGAGGAGCGGTGGCTGCTGCCTGTTAATCATAAAGGATGTTTGTTGTTAATAAATGGTCCCTGTGCTGTCCGTGGAGTTCCCACTTTATAATAGTCGTCATCTATTTGGAACCATCGCTTCACTCGAATATCTTGCAAATCATCATGTGCACTTCCTTTTCATACTGTAGACATGATGTTTAAGTCTAATCCAATTTAAATCCAACAAATTAAATTATTATTTAAAACATGAAACTGGCCCAACACATTGCCGTGTCAGTTGGATTCCACCAAACTATAGCAAGTAAAAAGAGGAATGTCAATACTAATGAAAAAGAAAATAGATTATGGACACACATCTAACGTGAAAGTAGAAACTTAACTTGCACTCAACTAATACATGTATATACCTATGTACAAGATGATACATTTCATATATAGATTTCGTCTTCAAGTCAAAAAATGGCTAAATGCAGTGCACATTTGCCACAGCTTACACTTTAAATGTAAGAGGTCGTTACTACAAAGCCATCGATGGCTGTCCAAGGGAGTTCTTATATGCCAAAGGAGCGGTCAAACTGAAGCTTGCAGATTCCACCATAAACCAAAATTTAGGAGGTTCTTTAATATCTCTGGTTGCTCTTTGAAGATGAGGATGAGATCTCAAAGAAACTCGGTTTTGGGGTTGAAGGACAACCCATAGATTGGATTAATTCCTCCATTGCTGCCACCCTAAACTTTGGAGGTTGATTGAGAGCAATGTTGTGAACCTGGTGCTCGAAAATCTTCCCTTTGCTGTCAAGTTTGTACTCCGAAGTACCATCAAATCGACCGTGACTTTCCCATGGGACTCTTGGGATGCCATGCACGGTCCATCGAACCATGATGACATTCTCTGCAGGCTGCCACACACTGCCTATGTCAAGCCACAAAGCCCTGAAAAATATCCTTCCATGGAACCGCAGTGCCCAGAAGATTGATTTGTAGTTCTCAAGGCCAGCAAAGGTGTTAATTGGATCTTTAAACACAATGTCGTCCCTAGAAAAAAACAGAATACAGAGTTATAATTTCTTAACAATAGCATATCTAAAAGAGTGACACATTCTAATTTGGCCTCCGGTTAAACTACAAGCACAAGGCAAACAGCTACCTCAATCCACCACCTGAACCAAATAAAGTTACCAGAAACGGTCGCCAAATCAAAAACACATTTTTAAATGACAGGACAGATGGTGAAGAAATGCACCGCTTGATTGCGAAGACTCTTCTGCAATTTCTGCATATACAATTATAATGGCAGATCTAAAGCTAAGGATATTCTGCTTTTTAGTTGAGATTTTTCAATATTTATAACCATTTGAACTCCAAATAGAACACCAATGTCCTAAAAAAACCAAGCCTTACAGTCTTACAGATGATCTTCAATTATCCTGATTGTGATCAACTTCTAATCTTAATGTTAAATCCCAAATTATATTCATCAACAACATTTACAGCATCTAAATCCAATTTCTTTATTTCGCTCTACAAACGGTAGAACGTGCTGTCGTGCGACTATTTCAAGCAAAATTACAACATAGATACAACCAACCAAATACTTGGTCACCTAGCAATCAAAATATAAACACGAACCTGTATATATCAAAAGTAAGCTCCCTGTAAAAGAGCTCCGGAAACTCCTCCCTCAAAGTCCTAATAGCGTATCCCATATTTACGTAGTAATTCTGCTTCTCCTCTTCCTCTTTGCTCCGTTTCGCTTGCTTCACCGAAATCTGAAATTGACCGTAAGCCCAAACATTTTGGTTCATCCGCGAAATGTTGACGTCGCAATCTTTAACCCCAGCCCTAACCCTAGAGCACACAGCGAGGCTCTTGAGATGTCTAGATTTAGGGTTAGGATTGGAATTAAAGAGCATATTCGCAGTAGAGAACTCTGGAGAATGGAAGAGCAGAGCCATTTTGAAATAAATATCTGATCGTCGAACAGACGTTTAGAGTTCGGTGAATCAGAACTTAGAAGATCATCTGATACAAGAAATTGCCATGTTTTGGGGTGGGAAAGGGAAGATGCTGATTGTTTGGCTAGAGAGAAAATGAGAAGAGTCGAAGAAAATCTGTTTGGATAATGTGTGTATATTTTGGGTATAAATAGAAAATATCCGGTAATTAAGATAAGAAGTCTTCTTATTGGTGCTTCCTGTTTACGTGTCATTGTCTCGCCTAAATTTCCTAGAGACTCGACGACTTAGAGTGGCTCACGCGTGAGTTTAGACCTTCTTTTTTCTTTTTACGTTTATTATGTATTATTTTGTTTCATGAAATCTCAGTTACTTATTTTATGAACTCCACGTAAATTTTATATAAGACCTATATAAATAAATGACTGAGATTTATTAAACATAATAAGATACCATAATATTAGATAGGGGATCGAAACTTCTCACGAGTCCAGATCTTCTATCTACTTTTACTCTGTCTTATTCTGTCTCATAAAATCTCAGTTATTTATTTTGCGGACTCCACGCGTGTTCCATGCAAAATCCACATAAATAAATAACTGAGATTTATTAGACACAATAAGACATCATAATATTAAACAGGGGATCGAAACTCCTCACGCGTGTTCTCTATAACCCTGTGTCCAATGCTACGTTGTTTTGCAAGTTTTATGCATAATATGATATAATTTTTACTACAAAATGATAAAAGAATAATGAGAACATCAGACTTAAACTCGTGGCACACAGGGTAGAGTGGAAAATATATTGTTTTAAAAAATTGGATAGACATTGGGCCA
>JANITX010000004.1:4809757-4820416 GCA_027564395.1 Erythroxylum ulei | reverse complement strand
TGTATTAGTCCGTGATTCTACCATATCTTTTACTTAAGATAGAGTAGCATTTATGTGTCTGCATGTTTATTACCCTATATTGTCCATCTTTGTCTGTCTACATTTGGCATTCGATAGCATGCTTTGTCCATCTAAATTCTATTTTCTGTTCTACATTTTAGTACCTAGATTTGCAAACTGTATTTGCAGTGTAATAGATTGTATCAGCACCTCTTGTGAATGCTTAATTAGCACTATTTTTTTTGCAGATAATTCATGACATTAATTTTCTCCCTAAGGAGGTTTGTGGGAACTATATTGAACATGTAGTTAAGCTTCTGTCTTCATGTTCTGCTGATATTCTTGATGTAGTAAAGCAAAGCATATTGCAAGGTAGAAAATCATTGAATGATTTGGCACCTCAAGCTGTTAAAGCGATCACAAATGCATTGGTTGATAACGCTGTCGAGGTAAAACTTTCTCATGAAAGGTTGCTCACTTAATCTAATAGGAATGCTTGAGCTTGAAAGCCCATTAGATAGCTTAATTCATTAACAAATTTATGGAATTTCGTTTGTTTGTAAATGTTGGACAGGACTTGAGACAGGTGAAGGGAATAACTGCAACTTACAGGATAACCAATAAGCCTCTTCCTGTAAGACACTCACCCTATGTCTCTGGTGTCCTGCAACCACTAAAGGTGAAATCTTGTCAGCTTGCTATGTTGTCTCCTTTTTGGAATAAATATCGTAACTAGTTTTTCACATTTAGACTGGTTTTAGGTCTCATTCCTTGCCTTTTGCTGAAGTAGTATGTGATATTTAAAAAGCTTGTGTTCCAAAAGTTAGTCTAACAAGAATGTAAGATTTTCAGAATAGATACATGGTGTACGTATCCAAAAGTTAGTCTAGCAAGAATATAAGATTTTCAAAATAGATGCATGATGTACGTAACTTTGTAATGGAACAAGGACAAGTTTCTTTGGGTTAATGCAGATGCATTAGGTTGTTGTCTAGTAACTAAACAGTCCTGTCAATGAACTTGTTTCCAATACCCAAGCTTCGTTGAAACTGCTCATAATCACACTTTTAACTCTTTGCTTTTCTGTAGCTCTATGGTCATCATAATGGATGCCTCTGCGAGCTTCGAACTTATCTCTGAAATTGCAGTTTAGTAGTCAGGTGCTTGAGTAATTATTCTTTGTTACAGGTATTTCTGGATGGTGAACGAGCTATGACATATTTGACTAAGGAGGCTAGGAATGAATCGTTACATGGTGCTACAACCGATATTACTGGTTGCTACTATGAATTAGCTGCTGAACTCGTTAGTGTGGTTAGTATCCAAAGAACATCCTTTTTTGAGTATTTGAACTCCTGACGTGGACTTTTAGCTGACTTTTTTGTGTCATTATCTAAGCAAGCAAAACTGAGTCTTCACTTAAGAGAATATTCTGATGCTTGTAGGACCCCTCCATTAGCTCCTCGACTAACTGGGCTGGCTGAAACTTGTTCTGGTGCTCCTCTGAATTCAGCTGTTAAATCAAGGGTTATTGATTTAGGATTGTATAGAAAGCTCAAGTTTTGAGGTTAGAGGACTCTTGTTCTGCATTGCAAAAAAGATAATGCAACTAACTCTACATTGAATTTGACACCATCTATGTACCAATCGTAGTGCTTTAACGTTTTTTCTTAGGTTCTATATTCTGTCCGTAGAGATTATATTTTATGATGTTTGACTGACAAAGATGACAATTTATGAGCAAAAATGCATAGAGTTTGTCAATTAGCACATGCTCGACTTATATTAAACAGCTTTTTAGTATTCATATATATATTCTCATTTGCTGTGTTTGCTTGTTTCGTCTATCTCTGGCTGATGCCTTAGTCTTAGAATGGTTTTGATGATTGTTTACTATTTGAAAAATGCTAGGAGAGCTAATGTTATGGCTTTCAGGTATTGTACATGAATCATCACTTTGGATTTCTCCTTTAAGAAGGGGTATCGGAAAAGCTTCCAATTGAAGCATCAAGATGGTAATTTTGTATTGGTTTTGGATCAAGAGTGGTGACTACTAAGAGAGACAGTATTTGGGATCTAACAAGTATAGCCTTCTGGTTCCATGTTCCTTCTCATTTCAGTCAGGAAGTAGTATCACCGTGAGATTCCAATGTCTAAATTATTTGAACTTCTGACTAGTATTAACAAAACAAATACAGAAGCACAAAATGACTGATGACTCCAACTTCTATGTTCTTTGATTGTTAACAATGCAGTTCTACATAGGAGTATGTATCTGCATTGTTAAAGAGACGATCTTGGCTTTTTCAATGGAAGTCAAATCGTTTCCTTAAAAGTTAGCGATTCAAACATTGCTCCTCATTCTCATTCAAATATATGATCAATACTTGTATCAAGTACTAATGAAGTTCTAATGCAAGAAGGTTATCTAGTCTTAAGGTTAGACTTTTTGAGCAAGAACCAAACAAGAGCACGTCCTAATACATGCTTTAAACTGAATTGAAGTTACAATTTACCACTCAAAAAGAGAAATCCGTGACCCTAGTGCTCAAAATCATCAAAATGATTCTGTAACATACTTGTGCCTTTCAATTAGCTGGCTTTTTCTCGATCACTCTACCATCTTCTAGAGGCTCTAAGTATGCACAAAGCTCTAAATATTACGTACGGGGAAACGAACCAGCAAACACTAGGCAACATATAAGCAATAAATCCTAAACCCAAGTTCCTACCTTATGGAAAAGCGAAAAGAAAAAGTAGATAAACACCCGAAGCAAATATTAACAAGCCAATGAACCAATGTAAAAACCCAACAATCTTAAATCTGCACAAAGATAACAAATTAAAAGAAATCCACTTGCCTTTCTAAGGGCAGTAACAAGTTCCCCTCTAGTAAAGATGGCGGTAGCGGCCGTGGTCAATGGAATCCCGTTTCGAAACTGATACAAAGTCACATTCTTTTGTATGTATTCCGTGAATTGAGCTCTAAAAAAAAAATTGAGTTAAATCTTGACATTTTAGAGAGTGTTTCCTTTATTTTTTTTGAGAGAATTAGTGTTTCTCTTTGTAAACTAAAAAGAAGTTATAGCTTTTAAATTTTTCATAGTGAAGTTTCTTCTTTTTGTCTATAATTTTTACCCTAATTTATTTAAGAATTTTTTACATAAAATATATGAGTTAATTTCTTTGTTATTATTATTTAAATCTTATTTAATTGAAAAAAATTGCTCTAGTCTGATCACTACAAAAAGAAAGGCAATTTCCGTCAGCGGAAAAAGTGGAATTTCCGTCGGTAATAATCTTACCGACGGAATTGTGCGACAGAGTGAAACGTCGGTGTGACCACAGTCGGTATCTTTTACCGACAATAGGATAATGCAGTCGGTATTCATATACCGATAGTCCGTCGGTATAGGTGGCAGGAATATACCGGCGGCACCGTTGGTATATTTGGTGGGAATTAACCGACGGATCCATCGGTATAGTTGGATGGAACATACCGACGGAGCCGTCAAAATAGTTGGTAGGAAGAAACCGACGGAGTCGTCGGTAAATACAAGGATTTTAATTCCCACGATACCGTCGGTAAATGCCATCCAAAAATTACAGACGGTTTTATTTCTATCGGTAATTTCAAGCTCCCCTTAATTGCTTAATCCAAAGGTGGAAGCTGTTAGCTCGCTAAAGTCACCTTTAATTCTCTATAAACGTGTTAGTGAATGACAATTTTTTTAAAATTAGGTCGTGAAATTTGATTTCAATTTGAACAATTATATATTATCGTTACATAAGTTTTGGAATTTTGAACCCATGGAATTTGTTTATAAAGAAAGTTAAATGACTTTTGTAACTGATAATTAAAACATTACAGTTTACATAAATGAAAACCAAATTAATGACAACAACAATTCTATTGTCCTGGTGAGCTTAGCTGATGTGAGTCTCTTTCTCTTGCTCTCATACACTTTAATCTTAGAATACCTTGAATAAGTAAAAAAAAATACCATGCCTTAGTACAAGCTATACTAGGACTTAATACACTCAATTCCACATTCTATACACAAAAACATATATCACTCAACCTTTACTTTAACATGAGAACACCATAATTGAGTGTAAAGAATATATGACTTAGTGCAAACTATATTAGAGTTCTATACACCCCATGTCATACTTATATATAAAAAAATGCCATCAATTATTTTAGATAAGTAGCATCTTCACTTATTTAAAGGTTAATATTATAACTTAACCTACTAATATGTAAATTGTTTAGATATCATGGCAATGAGAAAAAATTCGACATATATAGATGGTCATAAATATCATTTCTATCCAAGAACCCATAATTATTTAATCAGCTTCATTAGATGATTATTAACGCCAAAACTGGACACTGAAGTAATGTGGCACATATGCTCAGTGAAGAAGGTTAAAGGTTAATATTTTAGTTGCTAAAGAAGTTAGTGAGTTTGATGTTGATGAGATCATGATAGAGGATGAAGAGCTTGAAAGGACCATTGATTAGCCATTCCAGAATGCTTAATAATATTAAGGGGAGAGGTTAGTAAAACTCGAGAATGCTTTTCTACTATCTCTATATTCAATGTGAAAGAATATACAGAGTGCTCAAGTTACATTATTGCATTAATAGGCTATAATCAAAAGTTAAGGAAGCAATGACAAACACTTAAAGAGATATAAGACCTTTATATAAGGATCAAGATGAGTAGTTGAATTGGATGTCAGATGCAATTATTCATTGTTCCACCAATGATGGAATTAATTTTCCACCTAAGCCACTTTGTACTTAAAATTTGGAGGAGAAATAACAGAAGAGTACTCAATATGACTCCAGTAGACAATAAATACATTGGAATATTTTTTGACATCTTGTATTATGATTTCTCTTCCTATAGCTCTTCTATACTAGACATTTTTTCAATTGCGAGTTATAAGGTTTTTCTTTTTTATACATTTTATTGCCATACTATAAACTTGTTAATAGTCTATCATAATTTACGATATAGATTTAATCACCAAAACTAGGAAACTTTATTTTCTTAAATACAAAGATTCAAATGTTGCATTTATGCTATTTACATTGACAAGAATCTAAGAAACTTCCCAAAAAATTTGACCTACAAACACTTACATATGGTAAACAATAGGACCTTTGCTTAGGCTAAACTAATTAGACCTTGTTTTTATAAAATAGGACCAATAAGTTCATTAATAAACACATATCATTACTTATGTAATCCCCTAATTTCATCCCAATTAAACCATAGGATCGATCAATTATTTGTAATCCCCCATAAAAACTCTATGAAGAGTTTGTTTCTATAATGGCTTAATGACTATAACAATTTGAGCAATAAAATTAGGCACACTAGGTATCTCGACTAATCAATCTAAATGCATCCAAAGATCAACAATCGATCTTGTTCAGAACTACAATTTTTCTCAAAGAAACAAAGTAAATGTTGAAGCGTTAATAAGTAATCAAATAACATCATATTAAGAACAAATCAATAATAACCATGTGAGTATCTAACCTAAGGTAGAATCTCTAACTTCCTAGGATCAGAATGAGTGATAAAATTATCCATTATATTCCTAAAAATAGAGATTAGGACACATGTATAAGGTAATATTGAATGGTTGAACTAATGAATAAATTATATAAGTCTAGTAGTGAAAGATTATAAATGGTAAATGAATGTATTGGATTGCATAAAGCCTTGTACAATGAATCTTCTAAGAGTAATATACTTGATTCATTGCAATCTTTTTAATTTTTCTAAGAGATCAAGATACCTTTCTTATAATTTTTTTCAATTCTTTCCAAAATAAAGGTTTGTTCTTATTTTCAATAGTCATATAATTCATATCAATACAGTGAGTTTATTCTTGCAAGGAACAACAACCATGAACCATAAAGAATGTGCATTGCTTCAATCCTAAAAATGAGGACTACTAGGACCATACTGGTAAGGTTTGTCTATTCTAAAGTATTGTTATCACCAAGTAAAAGAGTGATGACTATACAAAAAAGAAGTAATGGCTAAACTCATTATATAAACTTACCCAACAAAATAGTAACTTCCTTATCTAATAAACATATAATAAAACGGGAAAATAGATGCAATAAAGGTTTATAAAACATAATATTAAGTTTGAATAATATGAAAATGATTATATTTAGCATATCTATTTATTATAGGTAGAATAATACTTTGTTCTTGATGACAAAATACCAATATTAAACTTCTAGAAGAAAAATTAGAGGAAATCATCACAAATGGTCACTTGAAAACTAAAGAAAGAAATTAAAAAAGAAACTTAAAAAATTATTGAACTAGATATAACATGAATTGACAATTTAACCAACCATATATCGATATTCACCTTATTTTTTTAAACAACTACGTTATCCTTATAGGAATTACGAGAAAATGTAATAATATTACCCAAAAGATCATTCATGTCAAGTATTAGCAACTTTTTAAAACATATAAGGTAAATTGACCTATTCATAACATTGCTTCTGATTTAAATCAACTTTTACTTGAAGCTATAAATCCTTCTCATTGGACCTAATGATTTTTACTAAATTATGTCCCTCACCATCTACATGGTCATAACTTATCCTATTTCTTCTTCTTTTTCCCCCTTTCATTCATTGATATTCCTAACTATTTGAAATTGACATTGATTAATTTTCTTCATCTCTTCTTCTTCTTCATTAGTGTTTGACTGCCCCAAATTGATGTTGCTTATTTTTCTTCTTCTCTTCAACCTTTTAGAATGTGTAGCATTTCCTAAAGATTCCACATTTACTTTAAAATATCTATACCATGACTATTACAAATGATATAATTATTCCTTATATACAATACCATAACTCCTTGAAAAAAAATATCATCACACATTACAAATTTCATTAAAACTTATTTCTTTGATATATTCTTATATTTGTTTGAATCTATAACTAATACCACATAAATTTTAAGACATCTCCAAAATTGTATAAAGGGAATAAACTTTTTATCCTTAAGGACTGCAACTTTAAATTAATTAAAGAGGTTTAGTTATTAAATTATTTACCACTAATTATGGATTATAAAACAATAAAACTTCTAAATTCTCAAATTCAGAAAATACAATAACCAAATACTTCTACAAGATCCTTATAAACATAACATTGAATATATTTAAAGGTTATAACAACTTAGTTATACTCCTAATTGTATTAAGTAATCATTATTTCAATGGAATTATAATTTGTTCTAAAATTACTACTTTCGAACTTATCTTAAGAGTAAGACAACAATTTCACTCATAATTGCATTAGTTAATCATCAATTTAATAGAATCTATAAAATATTTTGAATAATTTCTGAAGTTCCCACTTTCATCTATAATGATTACATTTTAACTTAATGGTCCTATATAGTTAACTTAAATCCATAATTACTATCAAATTAGCTGCATTATTGTGAATCTAATTTTTCTAAAGTATATATGCTTATCTTGATTTTATAATTAATACCATTGATAATTTCAAAATCTATAAAATTTACATAAAACATTGGGATTAAACAACTGACATATGCATAAATAATTAGATATAATAAAATTAAAGGTATTAAACTCAAATATACTACTGTCTCTCTTCTCTATACATTTACACAACTATTAACATAACTATGTTCAAGTTAACATAATCATCTAAACCTAATTTGAAGATTAACACGAGAACAAAATGTCCCATTTGTAAAATTGTGTACAAATTTTTGGACCAACACAAGCGATAGCTTGCTCATGTTCTTGGTCATGTATTACTCCATTTATTCTCCACATATCAAGATATAAAGGAGCACCCTCATGTTAGACATCATATAACACTCTATATCTTCTCCAAAGACAAATACAATGTTTACTATGATCATTTTTATGGATATGCTTAACCAATCAAATGATACATAAACCAATATATGTCAATGTACTAAAAGGACAAATTAATTAAGGTATTTGTAAGTTAATGGAATAACATTCATGTACATTTATTTACATTTCAAGAATCATTCAATTAACAAAGAATATGATTATAATCTTAAACTAATAATGAATAACGTATCTTATACAATTATAAACAAATTGAAGGTACTACACACTTAAATATATTCCTATATGCTTCTGATAAGAATAAGGATAGAAACAAACCCTTATTTGTAAATAGGTAAATAAAAACTATATATCCATTTGTAGTAAAACTCTCATCGAACAATTTAGGATAGTTTTCTTAGCTAAATTTAGCAAAAAAATCTCAATGTACAACCATATAATATGTCAATCCATTCTTTTAGATAAACACAATTATCTTTTTCATAAATAACTAATGAAACTTGTAAGTGCCAAATTCCAAAAAATGTAATATTAAAAAAATTGTACCAAAAACTTAGATCCATATACCATTGGATGAAATTGAAATTTGACACATGAAATATAAAACTAATTGCACTAGTTTATCAACCAATGTAAAATTGACTAATTGACATAGATGCTAAACTTAATTTTGTAATTCCGACAAAATTAAGTGATCTCTAGCGTGAATTTAATGAAAGTTACATACTATGTGAGGTTTAAACTATTCATATGTGCTTAAATATTTATATATAATGAAATTGAAGTGACTAAAAGCCTCGTATATAATTATTCGTCTCTTCTCCATTTATAAACACAACCATGTTGAAGTTAATTTGATATTAACTTTATTTAATATTTGTAATTTCATTTAATAATTATTAATAAGTACTTTAATAAATTTGAAATTATCTTTACAATATATACATTATAAATGATATAGGAGTTAATAATTCAACAAATATATACTTAATTTGAAATTATTTACGTTAATAAAACAAATTAAAAAAATATACGACAGATTATAACTTTAATTTCTTTATAAATAATTAATCTTATACATAATCATTATCAGCCATCTTAACATCATAAGCTATTTTTAAAAAAACAAAATTCATACTACATTTTCAAATTCAACACCAATACTACATCCTAAACACCTATAGGCATTTTGTCAAATACTTGGTGTGCTCCAATTTTTTCATCCCTAATTCAACAAACTTTCTCACATTTTTCTCTTTAATCTACAACAAACACAAACCCATTCATTCACATTCACTAACTAACAATTTAAATCAAACAACAAATTAATATTAACCTAAAACTAATTATTGGTCATCGGTGGAGGAAGGAGAGGAACAGACGACCTTACCTTCGGATGGAACCACCGGAGCAGGGGACGTCGCCGACGAGGATGGGTGGACCAGACGGACGGCAGCAACGGCGGCAATGGAGGATGAGGCGTCGTCGGAGAAGAAAAGGAGGAGAAGGAAGCAGCGCGCGTGAAATGGGAAGGAGGTCGTCTGCGAGGGATTAAAACGTTAACGAAAACGACGTCCCTATTCCATCACTTTCTTGTGGTGTGATTAATTTTCACCGGAGAAGCTGACCCAAACTAAAACTAAAAGGTCAATTCTTTAAGTTCATTGCTCCGATTGGGGGGTCTTAATTCTTCACTTTCATTATGCTGTCATTGTCAGAAATGTCCATTTACACACAATGTAGAAAATATTTAACCTTGGAAATTAGGAGAGTTCGATGTCCACTTTGAAGGTAGAAGAAATTGACTTAATCTAAAAAGATCACTACTTCAAGTTTAGTGTTGGGTCTAGATGAATCTTAACTCTTTACTTCTGTTTATAATTTAATTTATTTCATCGCTGTATTTATTTTGATTTTCTAGAGTAGGAGTTTTTATTTTTATCATGTTCCATTGTTGTGCTTGAGTATAGCCATAGCTGGTTAGTCTTACATATCAAAGATATAAGAGCTTCAAAATGGTAGATACGAAGACAATGAGAGATTGCTTCAGTTCAGACTGTGAAGAAAAAAGTTTAGAGGTACCATACTTTACAATATCTAGAGTTACAAATAAGAGTAGTAATGAAATGGGTTAACTTAAAAGTTTTTTTAGTTAAAATTCAATTTAAAATCCGAACTAGTTACACAAAAGCATTTGAGTACTACATTGCCTGTGGATAATGAGAAACGAACCGATTGGTATCTCATCTGGGTTAGAAGTGGTTGCATTGAAGCTTAGTCTACCAGAAGTACGAACTTCGCAGTCTCCTGCAATGCTAGTGAAAGCAATCGAATGAGCCCAAAATAGTAACAAGAAGTAAAGAGTAATACCTGAAACTAATACATAAAAATATAGTCCATTCAATAATAATATATTACCAAGTAACTTTTTTTTCATTCCTAACCAGTTTCTTTTCCCGTACCCATGAATCAAACATCCCATCAGATGGGTAATTGGAATTATTTAGCAACTCATTCCAGAATCGTGTGCTAATTGCCGCCACTATAATCTTTTATTAGAGTTTATCATCAATTAATAAGATCAAAACCGAAACCAATCTTACTGAACTTAGGAATAGGCCTCATAAATCAATACTGCTTCAATTCAACTTGAAACATGTAAATACCATAAAATTCCCAATTGTCACACTAACAGAACCAGAAACTACTAAGTTTTGAACTACTTTTCACCATTCCTTTAATCAGTTT
>JANITX010000004.1:4748041-4761845 GCA_027564395.1 Erythroxylum ulei | reverse complement strand
AACGCGCTGAAGGCGATTGCCTTTAGGGCACTACTCTAACAATCTTACAGTACTGTACATGTGTAAGTCGACTTACAGGAGAATGCAAGTCGACTTATAGTACTGTGCATGTGTAAGTCGACTTACATGAGAGTCCAAGTCTACTTACACTAACAAACACATAATATCATAAAGCCTCCGTTACCTTCTTCCTTAATGTAGACAGAGTGTTCATATGGACATTTCACAAACTCACTTGCAACCAGATAAGTGTTAAGTCTTGAGTTCCAAGCCCGTGGAGCTTGCTTCAACCTATACAAAGCCTTCTTTAATTTATACACCTTATTTTCTTCTCTTTGGATGACAAACCCTTCAGGTTGATGGGCATAGACATCTTCTTCAAGTACTCCATACAAGAATGTAGATTTAACATAAAGGTGATATATTCTCCATTTGTGAGCTGCTGCAATTGATATAATCAATCTTATTGTGTCAAACCGAACCATAGGAGCAAACACCTCTTCATAATCAATACCGTACTTTTGACTATACCCTTTCGTCACTAAACGCACCTTGTAGCGATCAATGCTTCCATCAGCTCCCCTTTTGATTTTGAAGACCCATTTGACACCGATGGCCTTTTGATGAGGTGGGAGAGTTGTCAATGTCCATGTCCATGTGTCATTCTTGACAAAGGCTCTTAGTTGTTCTTGCATAGCTTGTTTCTAGCATTTCTTTTAATTGGCTTCTTCGAAAGTCAAAGGCTCACGATCTGCATAGAGACATACAATATTGGCTTCA
Source organism: Erythroxylum ulei (assembly GCA_027564395.1). Lineage (NCBI taxonomy): Eukaryota > Viridiplantae > Streptophyta > Magnoliopsida > Malpighiales > Erythroxylaceae > Erythroxylum > Erythroxylum ulei. The sequence continues at coordinate 4,761,065 of JANITX010000004.1, read as the reverse complement.
AGTGTATCATCATAGTTGATTGCTGAAGTGGTAGCATAAATATCTCTCGAACTTCACATACGCAAAGGTGGAGTTGAATATGGAGAAGTAACACTGCCTGGTGAATGATGTGTTTCAGCTTCTGACACTACTCTTGGCGAAGATATTGAGTTAGATATTTGTTCTTCTTCAGCCTCTTCCATCTGAATCACCTTGTCTAACTTTTCACTTGAGGCCCAACTCCATGCAATATCTTCATCAAATATGACATCTTGGCTGATCAGAAGTTTCTTGTCAATAGGATTGTATAATTTGTAAGCTTTAGATTCTTCACTATAGCCTACAAATATACACTTGATGTCGTGGTCATCAAGCTTCTTTCTTCGTGCTTCTGGAACCTGCGCAAAAGCTATGTAACCGGACACTCTGAGATATGTAACACTAGGCTTGACTCCACTCCATGCGTCTTATGACGTCATATCCAGAACACTCTTTGTAGGGTTTCTATTCAAGAGATAAACCGAACATGCTACAACCTCTGCCCAGAATTCCTTAGGCAAGTGTCTTTCTTTGAGCAATGTTTGTGTCATATTCATTATTGTGCGATTCTTTCTTTCAGCTGTCCCATTCTGCTGTGGAGTATAGGCTGTAGTAAATTGATGTTGTATACCATGCTCACTGCAGAAACTTTGAAACATATTGGAAGTGTATTCTCCTCCTCGATCAGATCGTATCATAATGATTTTACAACCACTTTCATTCTTAGTTAAGCTTTAAACCGTTTGAAAACCTCAAAGGCAACTGATTTTTCTTTGATAAAGTATACCCAAAATTTTCTACTAAAGTCGTCAATGAACGTGATAAAATATTTGTTACCTCCAATTGATGCCGGTTCAATTGGGCCACAAATGTCTATGTGCACTAGCTGTAATAATGTAGTTGCTCTTCTAATTGTAGCACTAGGAAATGATTCTCTTGCTTGTTTGCCAAGAATGCAAGTGGTGCACAAGTGTTGGAGTTTCTTGATGATAGATAGTCCCTTCACCATTTCTTTCTTATACAACAACTTGAGGCCTTGGACATAAAGGTGGCCATAGCGCGAATGCCATCTCTCTGTGTCATTCTTAACTTGACTTGCAAGACAAAGCTCCGATATTGTATTTAGAATTAATGGAAACATTCTATTCTTTGACATCAATACTCGAGCAATCAAAACTCCTCTTGAGTTTCTAAGTTCAAGAGTCTTACCTTCCATGTGAATCACATAGCCTTTCTCCAATAGTTGTCGAAGACTCAGAATATTGCTACGTATTGTTGGAATATAATACACATCCTCAATGATAGCAGTACCTCCATTCTTTTGTGTGACTGCAATCTTGCCACTTCCTGTGACGTTGAGTTTGGTTCCATCTCCCAAATTGAGTGTTCCATGCTCGCCTTCATGAAGCTCCAGAAATATTTCTTTTTTCCCACACATGTGATTGCTAGCCCCTATATCTAGATACCAAAAATCTCCATTATCTAATGGTTACCGTCCAGCAACTAGGAGAGTAGGCTCTTCAAAAATAGGTTCTTCTTCTAAGCTTGATGTGTTTTCAGCAAAATTGACCACTCTTTCGTCCTTTTGTGGACAATCATAAGAAATGTGTCCCAGCTGGTTACAATTCCAGCAATGCATTTGCATTTTTCTCTCGTCATATGGCACGTTCCTTCCACGAAATCCACGCCCTCTTGAGCTAGATCCTCCACGTCTTCTTCCTCGGCCACCACTGGGTTTATCAGGCATGAATCTGGCCTTTAAGGCTTGCTCACCAGCTGCGGTAGTGACATTCCTACGAAATCGAGCCTCATGCACCAGAAGAGATCCCAGCAACTCTTCAATGCTTATATTATCAAGATCCTTGGACTCCTCTATAGCTGTTACCACATGCTCAAAATTTGAAGTTAATGAGCATAATATTTTCTCAATAACTCTAACATCAGCAAGATTTTCTCCATTTCTGTTCATTTGATTAACCAGACTAATTACCCTTGAATGATAATCAATTACAGTTTCTCCTTCATACACGTAGACTGCTTCGAACTCTCCTCGTAACGTCTGTAGGCGCACCTTTTTGACACGATCAACCCTTTTGAAGATGACTGCAAGCTTGTTCCACACTTCTTTGCTAGTGGTTGCTTCAAAAATCTTCTCAAATGTGTCATCTTTATCTAGACCTTGATAAAGAAGGAATAAAGCCTCCTTATCCTTCTTTCGTTGCTCCTTCATTGTGCTTTTCTGCTCTGACGTATAAACTCTTTCTTCCTCAGGTGTGGGCTCGGTGTATCCATTGTTGACAATGTCCCACAAATCTTGTGAACCGAACAAAGCCTTGAATTGAGTACACCATTTGCTATAATTATCTTGCAGCAACACTGGTACTTGAATTTGCACAAGATTAGAGGCCATTTGATCAACCTTGCTTTGATACCACTTGTTGGTTTAAACTTGATGTTTATTGTATAATCACTCAAAGCAATCAGCGATCACATAATTATTTAAAACAACTCGCACAACCTTATAAAGGCTTTACATGCTAACAAAACGGAATCAAATAACAACCAAGATTACAACTAACTATATTCCTAAAATCACGCAAGAATACTAAATACTGTAGCTGTTGATGAAGACCATCTCAGACATGATTTGTTACATAAGACTCAGCCTCCTCAAGCTGACCTAGTTTGCTACTAACAACATTAGGATGGGGCGCATGATATTGATCGAACGTGTATCTGCACCACTAAACAACAGGAGATCATCTGTGAATGTAACATGGGTGAGCTGAACTTCAGCACATTTGTGGTGATATTTAAAATGTCCATTATGAGTCGTAAAGGACTTGGTTAATCTAGAAAAAGCCATCCATTACGATTGTAAAAAGATAAGGGGTTGTCTTATTCCTTATGCGTTATTTAAGCGCTTAGTGGGTGTGCCATTCATAAGAATACAAATCGAGGAAGTTTGGATAACATTCACAATCTAATTGACCAAGACCGTAGGAACGTCCATAGCTGTGAAGCATATCCGAATAAATCTCCAACTTATTGTATCATTTGCTTTATAAAAGTTGATTTTCTTCATACAGCTTTGCACTCTTCTCCCTTTTGAGTAGTCTTTTAACAACTCTTGCAGCATTAAGATATTATCCCCAATACTTCTATTGGGAATGAAAGCAGCTTGTGTATGGTGAATGATCTCCTTGAGCACAAGTTTCATTCTGTCCATTAAAAGCTTAGCTATGACTTTGTATACAGTATTACAACACAAAATTGTTCGAAAATTGCCCATGTGGATAGGGTGTTTCTTCTTACGTACTAAAAGGTTTTGTTAACTTCAAGCAGCATTTTCCTTGATGAGAAGTACTCTAGGATGGTTTCAGTGAAAAGAGCCCCAGTTATTTCACAAGTGCCCTGGAGGACCTGGTGCTTTTGAAGGTTGCATTCTAAATACTATTGCCTTAATCTCCCGTTCAGAGAATGGTTTGATCATTGCCTCTTTCAATTCCCTTCGAATTGATCCAGCAAGGATTTTTTTTTCCATATTTTTCGTAGGTAGTTTATACATTTCTGGAACCATCAGTTGTGAGTAAAACTTCTTGGCCAATTTCAGAAGATCTTCTTGATCTGAATAAAGCTGACCCCTTTCGTCTTGTAGCTGGATTATTTTGTTGCAGTTTGTTCTTATCGTGATAGTTGAATAAAAGTATTTGGAGTTTGAGTCTCTGTCCCTCAGCCAATTCTTGCCGTGATAGTTGAATAAAAGTATTTGGAGTTCGAGTCTCTGTCCCTCAGCCAATTCAGTTGAGCTTTTTGCTTAAGTATCAAGTTTTGTAAGTTTAGCTCCTGTTGGTATGCTTTTAGCAGATTCAATTCATTCACCTTCATTTGATTATCTATTGGTGAATTATAGTAGGCCATTTGAGCTAGCTTCAGTCTATCTTTGAGCTCTGTTATGTTATGTGCTTTGCCCCTTACAAACATCTTAACAGCATCTCGGGCCATCTTAAGCTTCTGCATCAATTGGAACACTTTAAACCTAGATATTGGTTGTTGCCAAACTTCATTTATGATGTCCAAGAAGCCCTCCATCTCAATAATGCCATTGAAAAACCTGAAGGGAGCTCTAAGTTTCCTGCTTTTTAATAAGCCATGAATATACAGGTAAAAGTGCTCCGAACATAAGTTCTCACCCAAGTGCAATCTAGATTGAGGGAACTTAAAAAATCATGCTGGGTTGCCAACACTTGACCAAGTTTTTTATGGATGTGCATTGAATTTTGTTGATAATTTGTCCATGTAAATAATCTACCTGTAACGCTGATATATCAAGCAGCTCAACATAGGTCAACATGTTAGTTAGTTCCTTAGTGTTGGCTACTGCAATTTTCTTTCCACCTTCAAACTCTTTATGAATCAAGATACAATTAAAGTCCCCAGTGGAAATCACAGATCCGTAATGGTATTATGTAATCGACTAAGTTTGCTTCATAAATTACTTCTTTGAAAACCTAAGTGAGATCGAATGTAGGGGACTGACCTCCATAATGGAATTGAATTGGACTACAATCTTCCATCCTGTATCATCATTATGCAAAACATATATTGCACACACATTATTAATTGCACAACAATAACATAAACATTCAATTTTACACACATATATATTTGTAATGTATAATGCATGCTTAACGACAATCCCAGGTATTTATCCATTATCCTCATCACATAATCAATCCTTTCTCAAACTCACCTAAGTATAATTTATACTTAGGCTTATACCTCACTAAAACCCTTAAAATCACAATTTATAACTCATTGAATTACTTTCAGATTGTTCCAAAGCTAAATTTCGGGTCTACTGTTCTTATACTGAAATAGTACATCATACTCAATTTCCATCCAGAAATTGAAAGTCTTAGAGACTGTATCAAAATTCAAAATCTTTATTTAATTTGTAGCCCTATTTCTCTAGTTTACTCTAAATGAAAAATCAATTCATTGGAATAACTACATAAAAAGTTATGGTTAAAAGAATGAAACATACTCAATGAAATTTTTTCCAGTCAATCATCTTCAAACTTTCCAGATTTTACACCTAACATAACTTGTACAGAGATCACCCTTTCTACTTCATTTACTCTTCATTATCAAATCCATTGCAACTCAATATCATTTACAAACAGATCAGAACCAAAAATCAAAAATGAAAACACATCTTCATACTACATTCACGGTGAACATAAAACCCTAAATGTCCATTTTCACATGATCACTCAATGACAATTAAATCACCAAATTTATCTCATATACCTACAACTCATAAGGATTAACAAGATACTCATTTGATAAAACTCCAAAATCTTCAAAACTCCAAAAAACCCTAACTCTCATGCACCCTCGCACATCATCTTGAAGGTGGTTTAGGTTAGGTTTTTCTTGAGGCAAAAGAAATGGATAACGTAGTTGGAGTAGTAAAAGGTAGATGAAAGCAAGATATAACACTAGTGAAGGTTTCGGTGTATCATAAGTCCATGAAGGAAAAAGTTTGCATAAGAGAGTTTCGAAGAAAAGACTAAGTCAAAAAGTCCCTACGCTCATTTACATACTATGCTTCTATAACCTTATTCTTAAACGCTGCGTATAACATCTTAAGATTGAAGCTTAAACGTTGCGTATAACATCTTGCGATTCAAGCTAGCGTCTGAGAATCTTAAACGCTGTGTATCACATCTTGCGATTCAGCTAGCATCTAAGAGTCTTAAACGCTACGTATAACACTTCACTATTTAAGACATTGTGTCTAAGAATCTTAAATGCTGCGTATCACGTCTAGCGATTCAAGCTAGCGTCTGAGAATCTTAAACACTGTGTATAACGCTTTGAAATTTAGCCAATGTTTAAGAGTCTTAAATGTTGCGTATAACATTTTGCGATTCAAGACATTGCGTCTAAGAATCGTTCCCCACTTAGATGCCTTCGTCTTCAATAATTGCCGTAACAAACTTAGTTTTTCAATTATAAAAGAAACGTGGAATGGGTCTATTGAGTCAAGAAGACTTCACTTCTTCTATTGACTTTGAGGAAAATCAATTAATAGCAATAGAAGTGTGTGAACTGTTTTGATGAATTTGTCAAGTGCGCAGATAAATATATGTGGCACAATTCATCAAATCAAGATGATACTTTAGTAAGGCTGAATAAGGTGAGGTGTCTAAGGTGGATCAAACAAAGTGATTAAGTCTCAGACGAAATGCTTAAGTCACAGATGAATGGTCTCAGACGAAGTGCTTAAGTTTGAGATGATCAGACGCATTGACTAAATCTAAGATGATCAGATGAAGTAGACGTATCTAAACAAAAGACGCATCTAAGCAAAGCAACGTAATTAGACGGAGTCGACGCATCTGAGCAATAGACACATCTAAGCAAAGCTATGTAATCAGACATAGTAGACGCATCTAAACAATAGATTCATATAAGCAAAGCAATGTAATCAGACGGAGTAGGCATGTCTGAGCAATAGACGCATCTAAGCAAAACAATGTAATTGGACGGAGTAGACGCATCTAAACAATAGACACATCTAAGCAAAGCAATGTAATCAGACGGAGTAGACGCATCTAAGCAAAAAAAATGAAGTACACGCGCCTAAGCAAGACATAAAGGAAGCAGACACGTCTAAGCCTGATGTAGACAAAGTCCACGCGTCCAAGCCAGACGCAGATGAAGTAGACGCATCTAAGCCAGACGCAGACGGAGGAATTAAAGAATGTACTAGAATGTCAGTTAGTTGGAGTTGAACTCAACTAATAACAGACGTTGGAAGATTTTAAGGATTCGTCTCTCAGACGATTTAACACAATTCGACTCTACTCCATGCGTCTTTAACAGTTTCAATATCAACATCTTTCAAATTTTAAAGTAATCTCCAAAGTTTTCAAAATCATTTTCAACAATTCTCCAAATGTTCTCTGAATTTTCAAAAATCATTATCCTTAAAGTTCTGAAGTCAACTCCTAAATTTCTTCATCATCATTTATTCTTATTTTTATTTTCATTCCCCAATTTACTTGCCAATTGGCATTTTTCCTAAGCCACTAATATTCAACAAATTCTAAAATTCTCCAAAATTTCTAAGTCAATACACATATACTCCACATCGATTTTCAATTCAATTAATTCACAATTTTCACATAATCACATTTACAATCAATTACACCCGGAATATGTTAATGGATGCATGTACAATTATTTTCATGTGCAAAAACTTAAAAATTCACGTGTGTGTATGCTAACCATATGCATGAGCATAAGATGCATTTTTTTTTCTAAATCTCTCATTGATCTTTCATGTACCATATTTTAGGGTTCTAACCCTTAGTATAGGAACGAGATGTTACAGATCTCCCTTCTCCTTTCTCTCTATCTATCTAAGGTTTATAGTGGATTTATTGTTAATTTTTAGGGCCTTATAAAAAAGATAATGCAAGCTGACAAGGATGTTAGGAAGATAGCTTTGTTTGTTCCTATTATAGTTTGTGAGTTGCTCTCTTGATCTTTGTTATAGTACATTTTATGAATTTATGGTTATATTCTTATTTTATGTTAACGCAACTAAAGCTTTAGAGTTATTTGGACAAGATCTGTGTGATCATACATATGAGATAACCCTTTAAAAAGGAGCATAGACCATGAATGCGTTGCATTTGTAAATGGCAAACTACCTGTTATTCCTTGTAACAACTTTTACGATTCAATGTATGAAAAGCTTGTTTATTCTCTTCCTGTTATTCCATTTGAAGGCATTATATATTAGTTAGTGTCTCTTATCAAAAACTAATGGTTACTATAAATGTATTAGGACTGACGCTTTATGTAACCTCAAAGTTTCTTGAAATGGTTCTTCAACTATTTGAAACTTGTTACTAAGCCTAAAAGAAGGGTTTAGTTTTGTATGAATTTCTAATTAGGCGAAAGTAGAGGAAAAAATAATTATGATTTTTTTCATATGACACGTTAGATAATATTAGCTAGTTATGGTGTATACTACATGGAACCTGCATGATATTATAGTTTGTATATCTTTCAGAGATAATGTACTTATGAGATTTAGCATGTAGGATAGTAAAGAAGGTGGTATCTTTGTTGTTGAGGGAGATAATGAAGCATAAGCAACCGTTCTTATCTGTGGATCTTACAAGAAGTCTGGGAAATTATTTGCCCTTTTAGCAGAACTAGCATGCTTTAAGAATGAACAATTTGCCTGCAATCTTCATATTGCCATCTATTATTCTGGCCTTTTACTTGATTGTTAGATTTAATGTTTGTTATTTTAAAAATAATATCATTTTTAGTGTGAATATTTGAGATGGTACTCATCAATTTTCAACGACCTTTGTCTTTCTTGATTATGGTCGATGTTATTGATTATTGATAGGGCTTTGATGAGTATATGAATTTGGTTATGGATGATGATGAGGAAGTTAGTGATTGTTAGTTCTCTTTTCTAGTGATACATGCACTAGTATATTTTTGTGTTAACACTATGCATTATTATTTCTTCGATATCTAAATTTATATAAGACACACTATTGCTGTTTCATTTAGGAGTGGGCTGGCTGCAGTCAGTTCACTAGGGTGACGCCAAATAATCCTGTTGAAGTAGGGAGAGAACTACATGCATTTAATAAGGTCGTTATAGTTTGGCAGGATGGCATCTGATGAGGTAATTATGAGATTTCACCATGCAAGATGTTTAGTTAATGTAGGTGATAATCTTAGGTATGAGGGTGGTTTTTTTTGGATGAAATAGAATTTAATCCTGACTTACTCGGCTACTTTGAATTACTTTATGTTTGTAAGGATAGTGGGTATACCAATGTGAAAAGGATTTTTATCTTAGGCTTGGTATTGAACTATCTAATGGTTTAAGGGTGTACAAGATGATGCTAGTGTGTTAGATATGGTTAGTGAGATGATGGCTACTAGTGCAATTAATATTTGTATTGAACATGGTGTAGATACCACTATTGAAATAATTGAGAACGAACTTAATGCGCTTAATCAGGATACTATAGATGAAGATAATGGTCAGGTTGTTAATGATGTAGGGTTTGGAGGTAATATAGATAATATTGATGAAAATGTACATAATGTAGAAAATTTAAATGATGTCTTAAATGTTGATGGTGGATATGCTAGAGATGATGCAAATATGGGGGATGAAGATGATGAAGAGGATTTAGAGGATGGAGATGATAGAGATGACGAAGACTATGAAGATGATGAAGATGAAGTAGTTTTTTTTTAATATTATGATAGTTATGACTATGGGGAACTTGTTAGTGATGTAGATGATATGGTGGATGATGCAACTAGGAGAAAAAAACCCTAGTTATAATGAAATGCTGCTGAGCCTTATATTGAATTAAGAATGATTTTCTTAATCATTTGCAATTTAAGCGTGCAGTTAGTTTGTTGTCCATCAAAACAAAAAGGGCTATCATGTTTACCACAAATAAGCCCAAAAATTTCCAAAGTACATATAGGACAAATAACTGCCTAGGTATATATATATGGATCAATTGATAGGAAGTTGCAGTATTTTCAAGTTAGGAAATTTAAGGACACTCATGACTGTAATATGGCAGAAGAAGGAGAGCAAGGAGGAGCTGAGAGGACATTGATGGACTTTATGAAGCCAAGTTTCAGTCCTTAAGGAGTTGCAAGGCTAGCGATTCAAGCTAATAATTTCGAGATCAAGCCGACACTCTTTAACATACTTCAGAACAGTGTGAAATTTTATGGGCTGTTCAATGAAGGTCCCAATGCCCATCTTGCAAATTTATTAAGATTTGCGACACTTTCAAGTTTAATGGGATGTCTGACGATGTTGTGAGGTTGTGATTTTTTCCTTTCACTTTGAGAGATTGGGCAAAGGTATGGTACAACTAACTCAGTTTAGGGAAGATCACTACTTGGGAACAGCTAGCCCAAGCATTCCTTGCTAAATGCTTCCCTTTGACCAAGACAACAAGAATCATAAAGGAAATCATAAATTTTTAACAAACTGATGGGAAATCTTTATATTAAGCTTGGGAGAGGTTTAAACAATTACAGAGAAGCTGCCCCCATCACAACCTTCCGAGGGAGTTTCTTTTGCAAACATTCTACAATGGTGTAAATCAGAGCACAAGAGGAACCCTAGATGTAGCTGCTGGGGGTTCTTTGATGAGAAAAACTATCCATGCTGGTCATGATCTTTTGGAAGAGTTGGCGAGCAATAGTTGCATGTGGTCAAGTGAGAGGAGTAGATAGGAGCAAAAGGAGCAAAAAGGTATGATGCCAATTGACTCCATTATAGCTTTACATGCACAAATCACATCCCTCACTAAGCAATTAAGCAACATGTAAGGAACATCTTCATCTATAGCCAAAGTTATGCAATTACAGTGTGAGTTATGTAAGCAGGACAACCATTGCACAGAAGAATGCTTCTTGTTAGGAGCTAGTAGCACAGAATAGGTAAATTACTTAGGCCAACCACAGTGAGATAACAATCTATACTCTAATACTTATAATCTGGGTTGGAAAAACCACCCAAATTTTTCTTGGAGTACTAACAATGCAAGTGGCCAAGTAAGACCGCAAGGACCTCCTAGATTTCAGCAAGATCGACTTGGATCTTTGGAGAACAAAATGGATAAGTAAATGGATGTATTGGGGTCCAAACTAGCAAATCAAGAAGAGATCCAAAAGAGGATGTTTTCGAGTTAGGAGGAAAGTCAAAAGAGGATGGAGGCAAAGTTTGATCGGATTATGAAGAGCCATGCCTGATGCATCCACAACTTGGAGGTACAAGTAAGTCAACTTGCTAATGCTTTGGCCAACCCAAGGGAACAACTCAAGGCTATTACACATCAAAGTGGCAAGCAAGCGGGGGAACCAAGTGTACAAAGGATAGCCAAGAAAAGGGGAAAGGCAAGGAGAAAGAAGAAGAGAGGCCTTATGTACCACCACCACCCTATAAGCCTAAACTTCCATATCCACAAAAGGGGAGAAAACATCAGGTGGACACTCAGTTTTTCAAGTTTTTTGAGAAACTAAAGAAGCTTCAGATTAAATTGTCATTGGTGGAAGCCTTAGAGTGCATGCCTATGTATGCGAAGTTTTTTAAGGACATACTGACAGATAAACGCAATTGGGAGGACAATTAGACAGTAACCTTGATGGAGAATTATAGGTCGATCATCTCAAGCACGATGCCTTCAAAACTATAAGATCCAGGGACATGTGTTGTTGGTGACTTTGAATTTTCTAAATGCTTATATGACTTAGAAGCAAGTATTAACTTGATGCCTTTGTTTATTTTCAGGAAACTGGGACTAGGAGAAGTCAAGTTAACATCCATGCTAATTCAACTTACGGATCAATCCATCGAGAGGCCATTTGGAGTTGTAGAAGATGTGTTAGTAAAAATGGATAAATTTATCATTCCTATTGATTTTGTTGTGTTAGATTTTAAAGATGATAGATATTGTCCATTAATTTTTCCTAGGCCCTTTATGAATACTAGTAGGGCATTAGTTGATGTGCATGAAGGAAAACTTGTTTTAAGAATTGGTGATGAGTAGGTTGAATTTAACATGTATAAATATTTGAAGAAACCGATGGATGGTATTGCATGTATGAAAATTGATGTTGGGGGTGAGTGTGTGAAGGAGGTTGAAGAGGAGGTTAATGACTTTATTGAAGTGCAAAGGGATGAGAGTGTGAGAGAACAGAAATTATATGAGGAAATAGAGCTAGAGAAGTTGGAGAGAACATATACACCTTCCCACTTGAGATACACCTTTTTAGGTAAGAACCATACCCTACTCATCATTATCTATAACCAATTGGATTATGAGCAAAAAGAGAAAGTGATGGAGACCATTAGGAAGAGGATGAGAGCTAAGGGTTGGCAAATATCTGATATTGGGGGGATTAGCCCCAATGTGGTGATGCATGGGATTAACCTAGAAGAAGGATGTAAAACTATGAGGGAGCGATAAAGAAGGTTAAATCTAAATATGCAAGAGGTTGTGAAGCTTTTGGATGTGGGGATTATTTACCCCATTTCAGATAGTTAGTGGGTGAGTCCAGTATAGTTTGTGTCCAAAAAGGGAGGCATGATAGTGATGGAAAATGAAAAAGGTGAAAAGATTTCTACTAAAACCATCACAGGTTAGAGAGTGTGTCTTGATTACCGGAAGCTCAATTTGGCCACCAAGAAAGATCATTTCCCTTTACCTTTTATGGACCAAATGACTAAGAGGGTGGCTGGCCATGCATTTTACTATTTTCTTGATGGATACTTAGGTACAATCAAGGGTTTATCTACCCACAGGATCAGGAGAAGACCACTTTCACTTGTCCTTATGGGACTTTTGCTTATCAGAGGATGCCTTTTGGTTTATGCAATGCACCTGCCATATTCCAAAGGTGCATGGTGGCAATATTTGCAGACATGAATGAGAACTTCATGAAGGTATTAATGGATGACTTCTCTATCTTTGGAGATTCTTTTGATCGTTGCTTGTTTAATTTAGACAGAGTGCTTCAAAGATGTGAGGAGTCTCATCTAGTTTTGAACTGGGAGAATTGTCATTTCATGGTACAAGAGGGAATTGTATTAGGCCATAAGATCTTATGCAAAGGGATTGAAGTGGATCGAGCTAAGACCAAAGTAATTGAAAAGCTACCACCTCCCACCAACATCAAGGGCATCCGAGCCTTCCTTGGTCATGCATGGCTCTACAGATGATTCATCAAGGATTTTTCTCTTATCGCTAAACCCTTAACTCATTTATTAATTAAAGATGTGTCCTTTTTTATGATGCTTGTTTGGATGCTTTTAACATGTTGAAGAAGGCACTTACATTAGCTGTAACATCCCACCCCCGACAGGAAGGGTAAAATAGTAATTTAGCAAAGGATGAGAATGGTTGAGATTAATTAGAAT
>JANITX010000004.1:4644147-4675164 GCA_027564395.1 Erythroxylum ulei | reverse complement strand
AAAGGTTAAACTAGTATTAAATTATTATAAATCTGATTAAAAATTGAATAAAATTAGAGAATTTAAAAAATAATTTTAAAAAATTATCTTTACTTATCAAAAAATTTAAAGTTTAATTTAAAAAATAGGCTATTAAATAAAAAGTAATTAGTTTATTTTAATTTATAAAAATAATTAATTTGTGAAAATGGGTTTATTATCAATTTTCAACAACAAAAATATTAAACTAAACCAATCCTAAAAATTAAAAGCCGAACTAAAAAATCAGTAAGTTTAAATCGATTTAGTTTTTAAAACATTGTAATTATCAATCTCGAAATTTCTCTGAAGCTTCCTATATTTCTATTAATGGCCGATTGCAAATATCCAAGATAGACCAACACTACGACTTGCATGAGATATCAACATCACAGTTCCTGAAACTTGTATGCGAAAAACACCAAATTTCAGCTCATTTACACAATCGAAAGTGACAATACATACATATTAAAACACAGGAGATATAAGGTTCTAAACAATGAAAATAGTACAGAAAGTGACGGTGTTTGGGTCGTGCATAATATAAAGTGTATAACTACAAGATGCCAGCCAAGAAGAGAAGTTTTCTTCTGGTTGATTATACTTAGAACCTGGCAAGGAACTGCATCTGCTTCAGGAGAGGAGTTAGGGTTTCCATTAGCCTCTCGCAGGGATGGTTATGAACTCCTTCGTAGGTTGTAACCACGATGCTCGTGTCCTTTGATAGCCTCTGGACTTGTTTCTTCACGTTGCATGTATGATATGTGCAACGATAGTAACTCCTAGGAAAATTCAGACATGCTTGTGAGGAACCTAAGTTCCTGATGGCTTGTAACTAAGAGGAAACTAAGGTTTAGATATTAGGTTATCTACTTACAACAAAAAATCTAATGAACACACCTGGGGTATTTGCTGTTCTTTACAGCTTTCTGTCCGTATTTCCTCCATCGGTATCCATCATCGAGAATATCATCGACACTCCTTGTTTGGAAGGCAAACCTAGGCCGAGTCGCTTTCTTCGATTTACCAACTTTCTTCTTATCCATCTGACTCTTGATCATCTCTTCCTCCGCTGTTCCAATATTGTTTCCAGACATCACACAAGGGTTTTCCATGGCAGGCCTAGCACTCTCGACGAGCCCTGTGGTTTGACCAGAGAGAAGGCTAACCCAGTCAATATCTGGAAGCACCTCCATCCCTGGCGGAGGCAACGAGGTCGACGGTGCAAACATCAACGGAGGATTCTGCAGTGGCGGCGGCGGCTGTGGGACATCGTGGCCTTCCATGGTGGGGCTCCAATGAGAATGAAGAGAGAAGGGACTGAGAATGTCAGGAGATTGCTTATATAAAAGGTGACGGAGGAAGGTGAAAAGAGGTTGGACAGACTCGACAGAGAAAGATTGAGATTAACTAATAATTAAGAAGCTAATATTAAATATTTTAAAGGTGTTGTCTCTGTGATTGAGATTGTGGAAGGAGTAATGTAGTTCTTTGTGATGAATTCGTAGTTCGTTCTATAGCTTGCAGCCGAGGGTAAAGCCAAGCCAACTACATCTCACCTACTTCTGTTCAACTGCCTACTGTAAAACAGGGAAGACGTGCCTGACATTTGTATCTCGTTATCTTCTATGTTTCATTTCCTTTCATTTAAAAAAAAAACTTTATAGGTTAAACTTTAATGCTAATTTAAAAAAAAAAACTAAATATTACTCATTAAACAAGACTCTCCGTTTAGGCAATCTTTCTTTTGTATTTTTACAAAAAAAAAAAAATTTCATTACCAATGATCTTGTAGTCACAAAAAAATTAATTTTCTCAATTACTTTAAGGCTGTCCTCTTTAATGTTAATATTTATTTAAATAATATAATAATGTATTTAAAAGTATTTAAACTTTTGATAAATTTTCAATTTAGTATCAAAATTTTTAATTTAATGATCATCTTTTTAATATTTGTATAAAGCACATCAAATATTTTTTCAAAAATAAAATTTTGATTTAATTTGTACAAAATTTTAAAAATTTATTAAATTGAAAACATTAAATTAAAATATCAAAATATTAAATTCTTTTGAATATTTTATATCTTAGCAAATTGATATATTTAGGTAGAGTTTATTCATTTACGTTAGACCAAATTATATTAAAAATTAAACTTAAATTCAGTTAGAATATTTAAAGTTCAATTATATTTTTTCTTCTTCGTCATCATCACACCCAGTCCGAATTTTTGCAATGAAGTGAGGGTTTAGGAAGTTCTGATAATACGCAACCTTATCTCTACATAGTACAGAGGCTGTTTCTGATAGTCCCACATACAAATGAAATAATATAAGAGTGATGCAAGTTAGAGAGAAAATAAGTAAAATTAGTATGATAAATTATTATGTAAGTAAAATTACAATAAATATATAAATAAATGAAAAAATAACAAAATATACTAGATGGAGTCTAGATCTGTAAGTACCAGATAAGCTGCAGAGTCCGACTCTTCTTATCTCTAATTAAGTAAATTTTTATAGCAAATTATATCGTTAATTTATATATCACTAATTTGAGTGTCTGAGATGTTCTCGACACTATCTTTTTAATTCTTATATTATTTTTGTAAGGTTGTATATTATTGGAATAGGATTTTTACTAAGTGTTGTCGTTGTATTATCTTTGATAAATTATGTTTAGCTACAAATATGTATTTAGAGCAAATATTTATGTTCAATGATAAAATTATTACGAATTATTTGAATTTTAATGAAAATTGCTGAGGTGTATACTTAATGTTAGTTACTTAATTAGTTACAAAAGTGGATTTTAGTTAATTAATTGCTAAATATCTCTGGGAGAATTGGTAAAAGCACGTGTGAAGGAATTTTGTAAAAACTCGTTATTTTATGGGTATAAATATGATGATATCGTTCACCAACCAATCCCAATATGCTCATAGTGGATGCTCCTGATCGATTACTATTCCCTCCTTTCTTTCCTGTCTTTGGTCCCGTACGTCTCATTCAAATCAACAATCCTTCGCTATTATCTTTTCAGTACGAGCATCAATTTCTAAGCATAAAATCCGAATCTTCTCTTTAATATTATAATGCCTCATTATATTTAATAAATTTTAGCATTTATTTATGTAGATCCTGCATGAGACTTGCGTAGGGTTTGCAAAGATTTCATAAAACAGAATAAGACAGAATAAAACTGGACAGAAGATCTGGACTCTCAAAGATAAGGATGACAATTTTGCTCGGACTTGATTCGATTCGGTTCGAAGTCAATAAGTTAAGTCTGAATTGACCAGGTCATTAGCCGGGATTTCTTGGATAGAGCGAGTTATTGGCTGGGCTCAGGCTAAAACTGTTCAGGCTCAATTCGGATCAAGAACAACAAAGCGACATCATTTTGTTAAGATGATGTTACTTTTTAAATTTTTTAAAAAAATAATAAATCAGGTCAAGACGACCTTGCTAATATGTGGCCCATCAGGCTGGAGGCTGGATCACAGGACGAGCAGCTCCGACTCATAGCATCAATAGTTGGTCAATCCTGATGGACGACTTGGCATTGCCATCCTTATAAAAAAAAAGATAAAGATCAATTATATATCCATTCTAATGTTCTTCGTGATTTATTATTAGGTGCTTGATCATTCTTATTAAATTAAATAAAATTTCTTTTATAAGAATAATATTAATAATACTAAAATTTAAAATTTTAAGAAAATTATTCTTCCCTCGTGACACTTTTAAGAGTTTGCTTTTCAATGCATTTGATACACACCTCAGCCAATCCGAGCCTGGGCTTAGATCTACAGATTGACTCATTAAAAATACCTAAATTTGAGTTTATGAATTGACACGTTGTCAATCTTAATTAAGTTAGATTTGTACATAAATTTAAAATTAAATTTGAATTTGATAAAACATATATTGATTCGTTAATTTTTTAAGACATTTTTATTAATCAATTTTAAAATTTATTAAATTTAAACTTAAACTGAAGTAATTTAAATTTAAATTTCATTTGTGATTCTTACCGACTCTTTCTACAACTTGAACTTGAACTTTTGAGAGTTTATACAACAACCTCAAAATTTTAATAAAAGTTTCACTTATATGCAAACTTTGAAAAAGTTTAATAACACATTTTAAAAAAGTTTAATAATACACAGTTTTATTTTTAACTAACATAAAAGTTATTTTCAATTTCAGGCTTTAAATTGGCCTTACATCAACCATTAAATACCCTTACTCACCCCACATGCCTCAAAGTTCACTTTTTTGCCTTATAATGTGGTAATTGAAATTTAGAGATGTCAATGAGTTGAGTTAAGCATGAGCCGCTTTTGGCCTGACCCATAGTTGGATGGGCCACAGAGGGCTGGCCGAACCTATCCTTTTAAAAAATTTATAAAATGACATTGTTGTTGTTACTTTGGTCGGGTCACAGGCCATCCCAACTCGACTCGTACTCGACCCAACCTCAACCTATGGCCCGATTAGGCCTAACCAATTTGACTCATGTCCAATTAACCTAGGGCAAAATCAGGCTGGGTGAGCTAAAATTGACAACCCTTTTAAAATTTGACTACAAACAACAACAATACTCGAGAGCGCTAAATTTCTATGATTCCAACTACATTAAAAATTATTTTATTTAATAATTAAAAATTAATTAATTAAAACAATATTATGCTATTAAAAATTTGACTGTGTTTTGATCGAATTTAAATTTAATTCGATTTATTGATATTTTTATATAAAATAAATTATTCTATCAAATTGTTTATTTAGTTGAATAATGAAATTATAGTACTCATAAATTTTAAACGTTAATTAATATAATACAATATCAAAACGTACTATGTAAACATTATCATCATTAGGCAATAAATTTCATATTATTTATTTATTTAATACTCCACAAACCTCTTTTCAGTATTTTCAATTCAACGCATTAACTTATAGATGGGACCAATATTCACGTACCTAATTCATTCACAGTAATGGAGTAAACGCATATAATATATATTAAACGGCATCCAGTTTGCTGTCATATCAACAATGGCCGTAGTTACCAAACTTTCACGATCCTCTTCACTAACTCGAGCTTTTGCTCGCCTCCGGTACATGAGCAATTTCCCGGAGGACACAGTCTACGGTGGTCCGAAGCCTCAAAACCCAAACCAAAGAGTAACCTTAACCCATTTGAAGCAAAAATACAAAAAAGGTGAGCCCATCACAGTGGTCACAGCTTACGACTACCCTTCAGCGGTCCACCTCGACACCGCTGGCGTCGACATCTGCTTGGTCGGTGACTCTGCTTCCATGGTCGTTCACGGCCATGACACGACTCTCCCTATCTCTCTCGACGAGATGCTAGTCCACTGCCGAGCCGTCTCTCGCGGCGCCAAGAGGCCGCTTCTTGTTGGCGACCTGCCGTTTGGGTCGTACGAGGCGAGCACAGGACAGGTGGTGACATTTTCTGTTGTTTGTGTTTGTTTGTTGTTATTGTCTTCTTTAGTGAGTTTGTTTCTTGAAGTTCAAAGGGGCATGTGTTTTGATGTAATGTTATAGAGCATGATGCAGTTTGGCTTGTGAGCAGGCGGTTGATACGGCGGTTAGGGTTTTGAAAGAGGGAGGGATGGATGCGATTAAATTGGAAGGAGGAGCTCCTTCTAGAATTGGTGCCGCAAAGGCGATTGTGGAGGCTGGAATTGCTGTGATGGGTCATGTGGGGCTCACTCCTCAGGCTATTAGTGTTCTTGGAGGATTTCGGCCTCAAGGGAAGAGTTTTACCAGTGCTGTTAAGGTTGTCACTGCTTTTGCTTTTGTGGGTACGTTTTGGTGTTTGAGAAAGCCTCAGTCTCTGGGCTGTTATGAGTGAAATGGTTATGTTTATTTTGTAGGTTGTGGAGACTGCTTTGGCTCTGCAGGAAGCTGGATGTTTCTCGGTGGTTTTGGAATGTGTGCCGCCACCAGTGGCTGCTGCGGCGACTTCTGCGCTTCGAATCCCCACTATTGGCATTGGAGCTGGACCTTTCTGCAGTGGCCAGGTTCGATAATTTTTCAGTCTCCTTAGTGATGGTTTAAGCTAAGGGTTTCCAGAATTCATGTGATTGAATGATCTGCATAGTTTGTATTCTAAAATTTGCTGGAAGCGACTAATAAGAACTGAATTCTCTATGTAGTTTACGTTTTTCATGGTTAGTATTAGTTTATATGGGGGCTGTTATTCCATTCTAATTGTCTATTATCACCAGACCATTTGTTATATCCTACACTTGTATCCAAAAGAGTGATTTCAAGTTCTCCTTATTGTGGATTTGGTTAGAGGGAGAATGAAAACATAGGAATATATGCCCTCTAATACAATTCCTTCCAACATGAGGAGCACATACAGCAGATGCACTTCTCATTTAATCCCAGTTGTTATCGTTATAATTGTCCTTTTATTCGTAGAATATGAAATAGTGGAAATAGGTTCTATGGAGCAGGGTTTACTATGATCATTATAACTGGTAATTCCAACTTCCAGGAGGGGTTTGGATCATACTAGCTTTGGGTGCTTGTGCAGAGATGCTAATCACTAGTGGATTTATCCAATGCTTCAAGTTATGTCTGCGTCTGTCTCCAAGTAGTTGAATTTTCATGTCTTTTGAGCTGCATCTAGTTTTGCCTGGGACAAGGAATGAAAATGAGATATCAACATTTTATTAAGACGGGATTAGACTTGTGACTGAAAAATTTGTTGGTGGCTCTCGTGCAGTCCTCAATATGTAGCACAAAGTACCTGAAATTCATGTCACTTGAGCTGTGTCTAGTGTTCCTGGGATAAAGTGTGGGCGTGGGTATTGAGTTTTTTCGAGTTGGATTATGATTTATGACCCAAAAATGCAGACCTGGAGAATTACATGGTCTAGTTAGTGAGCTCAAAATTCTTGTTCGTTGCGAATAGAACTATGAATTTGCCCGTACTTGAGAGCTTTCTAGAAAAAGCATTATGCAGTTTGGTTCTCTGTTGTTCACTGTTTTCTCATTACCTCAAATTCCTTCTGCACCAAAATAGGATAAACAAATACCATCAGTTTTTATTAGTTTGAAGTTAGGCTTAGTATTTTAGAAATGTCTATGTAATAATCATTGTTTTAATTTTGGATCAATGTCTGCTTATGCTTGTTAGGCACTGAATTTCCATAATGAGACAGCTTGTTGTTTCTGCAGGTTTTAGTTTACCATGACCTACTGGGAATGATGCAACATCCCCACCATGCCAAGGTTAATGTCCCCATAACCACCTTCGTTATCCTCCCTTTGGAAAGTTTTTCCATCAAATGACTCATATATCGCGCTGCATTTTGTAGGTAACTCCGAAATTCTGTAAACAGTTTGCCCGAGTTGGCGACGTCATCAACAAAGCCCTAGTTGAGTACAAAGAAGAAGTAACAAATGGTTCATTCCCTGGTCCTGCCCACAGTCCCTACAAAATCAGTGAAACAGACATGGCCGGTTTCTTAAATGAATTAGAAAAGTTAGGACTGGACAAAGCAGCATCTTCAGCGGCTGATGCAGCTGAGAAGATTAAAGCATCTGAATCACCTGATGAGTCCAGCAAATGACTACAAGTTTGCTCTAAAGGGCCAAATGGTAGAGTTCCTAAATCGTCCAATTTTGATGCATCTTCTCAAAGTTCAATTCTCCTGAAGGTTAGAAGACTAACTAGAAGCAACGAGAACTAGTGAAGTTTGTAGTCGAAATTTCTCGGGGTTTAGTAAAACCCTTGTTAGGAAAAGGTGGGAACTTCCCAAAAGTCTATGTCACTCGAGATAATTCATAATAAAATTTAGTTTCTATCTACTTTTAATGATAACTTTTATTTGTATCTTTGCTTCTTCTTTTTTAGGAAATTATTATTTTTACTATAACAGAAATTATATAAAAAAAGGTTAAGATTTGGTCATTTAATTTATAAGTTAATAAATTAAATTTAATGTGAATAATATTATTGTGATCAATTTATTTTAGTTCAAATTAGTTTGGATCGAATTAAGTGTCTGTTTGAGTGGACTTATATCAGTAGAGCTTTTGTTAGTAAAGTTTTTCTAAAAAAAACTTTTTTAAGAAGTCAGTTGACTATTTGACTATCATTTGAAAAAGAGCTTTTTTAAAAGAACTTTATACAATAGACTATTTGATAACATAAAAATAAAAGTAATTTTAATTTTAACTATATTTTATTTTATAATAAAAATTACAACTAAATACTCAAATTTTTTAAATTTTACAGCCAAAAACTCAATTTTTTGAAAAACAGTATTTGCGGTAAAAAAAAGTACTTATTTATTCTCCAAAAACTGAATCAAAAACAAACTGAATTCTATCTGTATAATTTTAAGTTTAATAAATTCAAATTTAGCTCATTATTTTCAAATAATTTGAGCATGAATAAAAAATGAATAATATAATTTCTTATGCTTTCGTCTCTGATGACTACATAGAATTTCTTCCGCTTGAAACAAAATCCATCTTGGAAGCCACTTGACCAAGATGGCCATTGTTGTATCAGCCTCAAAGCAGCCTAATCTCCGGCATATTATCAACACTGCCTCCGTCCTCCTCCGTCACTTGTCGGCGGAATCCACCCCACCGGCACAACCACCGCTCAAACACAACGATGTTGATGATTCTATTGTAACACATGCCTTAAACCTCCTCCTCAAGGTCCCACAACATGAATGGAACACCGCCCAACTCAATTCAGTTCTCTTTCCACACTCTTCTTGTTCTTCTCGCGTTCTCTATCAAATCACCCGCCGTTTGAATAATTCCTCTCGAGCGCTCCAATTCCTTCACTTTCTCAAACACAATGCTCCTCCTTGGCCCAACGCCCATTTCCTCTCCTACACGCTTCAGGCCGTCTTGGAGCTCGCTGCCCGCGAGCCTGATTCGTGCACGAAGCTTCTCGAACTTTATAGAACTTCCAAGGATTGGAACATTCCGCTCACCGTCAACGCCGCTAAGCTGCTCGTTCGCCACTTTGGAAGGGACCCATTGACGGAGGAGTCTCTCCTCTTGCTCCGTGAAGTCGATGCATCCGTTAAGAACACTCATGTACGGAATTTTTTGATTGAAGTTATGTTGAGAAAAGGGCGCGTTGATGATGCGCTCAAGTTGTTCGAAGAAATGCTTGCGTCGAATGAAGATTCTCGTTGCGTCCCTGATGATGTTACAGGGTCGATTTTTTCCTATTGGTTTTCGAAAGCAAAGAGGCCAGGTAGGAATGTGACTGACGAGGAGGTTGTTGATGTAGTGGTGAAACTAGGGGAACATGGTGTGTTTCTTAGTTCAGAATGGAATCGTCAATTGATCACTAGGCTGTGTCGGAATAGGATGGCTAATAAAGCCTGGGACTTGTTTAATCAATTGATAAAGTTAGGGTTTAGTTTACAAGTGGAATCTTGTAATGCTTTATTGACTGAACTTGGGAGAAATGGAGACATTAAGGGAATGAATGAACTTATGGAGAAGATGAAGGAGATAGAGATTAAGCCAAATGTTATCACATTTGGGATTTTGATTAATCAGCTATGCAAGTTTAGGAGAGTCGATGATGCACTGGAGGTGCTTAAACAGATGAATGGAGGTGAAGGAGAGCAAGAGGTTTCGGTTGAACCAGATGTTGTTATCTACAACACATTGATTAATGGACTTTGTAAAGTTGGGAGACTAGAAGAAGCAGTCGGTTGGATGGAAAGAATGAGATTGAAGGGGTATGATCCTAATATTGTTACTTATAATTGTTTGATTGATGGTTTTTGTAAAGATGATCAGCTAGAGCGAGGATTGGAGTTGTTTGATGAGATGAACAGAGAGGGGGGTTCAGTTGTACCCAATGTGGTTACTGTTAATACTTTGGTTGATGGCATGTGCAGACATGGGAGAGTAAATAGTGCATTTGAGTTCTTTGGTGAGATGCAAAGGAAAGGTTTAAAGGGTAATGTTGTTAGTTATACTGTCTTGATTAATGCATTTTGCAATGTTAACAATTTTGATAGGGCGATGGAAATTTTCAACCAAATGCTGAGTGGTGGATGCATTCCGGATGCACTTGTGTACTATACTTTGATCTCGGGTTTGAGCCGAGCTGGAAAGATGGATGAAGCCTGTTCTATCTTGTCAAAATTAAAAGAAGGTGGGTATTGTCCTGATATAGTGTGCTATAATGATTTAATTGGTGGATACTGCAAGAGGATGAAGTTAGATAAAGCTTACAATTTGCTCAAGCAAATGGAGAAATTTGGATTGAAGCCTGATTCTGTCACATATAACATTTTGATTTCTTATTTTGCCAGAAGTGGGGATTTGAAGTTTGCTCTTAGATTGTTGAAAAGGATGATTAAGGATGGGGTGGTGCCCACTGTTGTTACATATGGAACACTAATACATGCTTATTGCTTATTGGGGGAAGATGATAAAGCCATAGAGATTTTCAAGGATATGGATGCTACGTCAAAGGTAGTACCTAACACTGTGATATATAATATCCTTATAGAGTCCTTATGCAAGCATAATCATGTAGAATTGGCTCTTTCCTTATTTGATGATATGGAAGTCAAACGGGTTAGACCAAATACAACCACCTACAATGCCATTTTCAAAGGCCTCAAGGAAAAAAGGTCGTTGAAAACGGCCTTTGAGTTGATGGATAAAATGATTGAGCAGTCATGCCATCCCGATTATATAACTATGGAGATACTTACAGAATGGCTCCCTGCAGTTGGCGAGGCAGAGAAATTAAGAAATTTTGTTCAAGGATACAGAACTTCTCCTGATGCTGCCAAAAATGGCTTTGTAGAAGAGAGCATACGATACTTCAAAACACGTGCTGCTGTTGGCTAAGAATTGCCACTGGTATATTTCTAGGTTAAGGTTCTCCAATGTTCCTTCGCATAATTGAAGAATTGATATGCGTAAAGCATGAAATGAGAGGCTGGACTGTACGAGATTCTCATATTCGAGAGCCTCTTGCAGCACCGAATGGTATGCTGACATCTGGAGTTAGTTTTATCTTAAGCAGGTTTCTGATTCTGCGAACGTCCAACTCTTTGAACTCCATGAATACACCGCCCCAAGGAAACCGATTTTGGCTTGCATGTATGAGGTCTGATTCTAGCAAAGAAGCCAGAGGGGAGGATGATCCGACCCCAACACCTCATCTTTACGAGGGAGCTGAATAAAACATCCACAGAGAGCACAATTCATTTAGTACAAGTTACTGTCTCCTTTTCTCTTACTTTATCTTCGATGGTTTGACACAACAAGCAATAATTAGAAGGAGAAGGTACAAATAACCAAATACACAAGACATTCTTTTGTTTTATATGGTAATTGTTGCAATAGTTGCTTTTATCTCCTTTGATTCCAAGTTCACTTTGATATATGTTTACATGAAAAGCTTCCTCTATATGAACTTCTGGGAATTTAGATAGAAGTTGTAAAATAAATAGAGGTGAACATTTCAATTTCCATAGGACAATAAGGAATGCATGTTACTATATTTTCATAATGAATGTAAGAGCTCTTGAATGGAGTCGATAAAGTTGAAGTGCAACTTCCAAGAAATTAGTCACACTTAACAATATCGTCGACTACAACTTCCAATAACTTCCTATGGTCTTAGTGAGATTTAAGTGGGGATGCTTCCCAGATTGAGTTGAATAAATCAGTATTTTCATAACTAGACCAAAAGTTAAACCAAGAAGATCAGATATTTAAGGTTTAAAAAATTTACTTGGTATTAGATCGTCATAAAATAAGTTACATATCAAATAAAATTAAAGAATTTAAAAAATGATGGAAGAAGATTATTTTTATTTATCAAAAAATTTAAAATTTAATTAAAAAAGGTATTAAATGAAAATTAATCAATTTATTTTAGTTTATAAAAATTAATTGGTTTACGAAAAATAGCTGATTAATTAACAAACTAATTGATTTTTAACAATAAAAATTATTACATTAAATCAAATTGAAAAATTAAAAACTAAATCGAAAAATTAGTCGATTCAAGTTTTTCACTATAAAATCATCCGAGCTGATTTAGTTTTTAAAACACTTGAATAAATAATTAAAAATTATGTACAAACAAGCTTATTATTGAGAAAAAGAGTTCTTGGCTTATTAATGGTGAGAATTAGGGTTGGTAATAGACTAACCGGGTTTAGATCATCGGTTATTTTAGTTTAATGTTTAGCATTCTAAAACTTAATCAAGCGATTCCAAATTTGATTGAGTTTAAAATAATATTATTTGTGTAATACCCGAATACCTTTAGAGAGAATATACAGATGTCACACAAACATATCTAAATCATACCAAAGCATTCCAAAATTTCCTTAAAAGAAACTCAGACAAGCATACAATACATTTCATTATAGGTTGAGATAATAAACAGAATATATCATACACATCGTACTTTTCAAAATACATGTCTTAACTTCTAAATTCATCCTGAATTAAGGTTATTACAAACCATATATACAAAAATACAAAATGTCTTATCATATTGAGCACAACTCAATAACAAACTGAATATTTTCCAAAACAAAACACATCTTTCTTTGGCTAGTATGGTTGTCTTTGTCCCATCTTAAATCTTCTTATCAAAATCTACACGGAGTTAAAATCATTGTGCTAAGTATAAAGCTTAGTGGAGAATAACTAAACAAGATATAAAATGGCGACTGTTTCTAACAATCGTCTAGCATTCGCATGCACTGAATCAGATTATATCATAAGCAATCTTTAATTATTCAAATTAAAGAGTAATTTGACTATTAAAAGCATCATAACATAATATAATTCATCATAACATAATATTCTTGCACCAGAGCAAATCATAACTATCGGAATAGAATATCGTTACTTCAGAACATAACTTAAAAGTCTCAGAACATGATATAATTGTGTCAGAATAAAATATAACCTGTATCAGATCAAGGCATAACTTGTATCAGATCAGAACTTAGCTTGTTTCAGAATTGAACATGTATTAAAACACAAAACAGATTAGCCTGCTAGTACTTTTTACAGAAGTGGATAACGGGAACAGAATAGGGGATACCAATGATTGGTATCAACAGAAACAGAAGAGATTTAATTCTTTGAATCAGAAGACACTATAGTGTCTAAAAACAGGGAACACCGTAGTTTCAAAGTACAGAAGACATCAGAGTATCTAAGAACAAGAGCAGCTGCAGACCCTTTTAAGCATGCCTATTTACCTACGACTAGGAGTTGGAATTTTAAGATAAACCATTTCGGATTTCAGAATCACATGTAAAAGATGTAGTGCATAATACATGACTTTATTCCATCTTGCTCAAATTGAACATGCTCATTTACATTTGATTATAAACATAAACATTTACAATAATGCACCAATAAATACATTAAGTAATTACACTTTACTTTTATTCACACAAGTTCCCTGTTCACTAACATTCATAACTAACACATTGCTTATATCCTTTAGATCACATTTGTTTCCATAAGAACACGTTTATCCTTTGAACAAATCATACGTTCCAACATTAGATACGTTGATATCAAACAACACCTTTCTTAAGTTATTATCTCAATTAACAACTCAAAACTTATTCAACCTGTAATCAATTAATCTAATATCAAACTAGGTTCATTTCCAACCTTAATTAAGTTCAAATACACCATTATAAAGTGTCTTAACCTTATGTGGTTCAACAATTGCACAAAATAGAAATTTTCATGTCATAACCTTGCCTATGATCGTGAGGTACCTTCCCACGATCGTGACAAAAGCTAATGCATCTGCCCATTATCGTGGGATGAGTGCCATGATCGTGTACTACCCAATTTTTTTTGTGATTTTTCAAGTTTAAATTCCTTCATTCCAAATCCTAAACACCTTCATCAAAATCCATTCATTTCACCTCAATTCTACCTTACTTATGCTTCAATTCCTCATCCAATTCATGTACAAATCCAATTAAAAAATATTCATTAGGCAGCTTACAAAACATATTCTTTCATGCATCAAAACCAAAATAGAATTTGCCATAAAAAGTTCACTTTTTCGGTGCTCATTTATTATCATCATAACACATGTTTCATGCCAATTCAATCATCATATAATTTGTATTAATACATGCTATCAAATTTAAAATTCGCTTACCTATTTAACCTCTAATTCCAACTCTAAAGAACAAGTCAACTAGCTAGCTTCCAAGCAACAAACTCAACTCCAAAATCCAAGTAAAACTGGGATGATCTTAACACCAAAAAGACAATAGCACAAAAGATAACAAGGTCTAATATCCTTGATGCCGCATCTTGATGTGGTAATCAAGTACAACATAAGCCAAATACACAATTATGAAAGAGCATGGTGTTTCGGTGGCGAATGAACAAGGAGAAGAAGAATGACCAACAGAAACACTTCAGCCTTAGCTAGATTCAATTGATGTTAGTTGTCACTCTGATAACATGGCATATGTCTCCATTGAATACATCTCATTTGTCCACTTCTCAAGTTGCCAAATGTCACAATCCTGTCAGGCCCACTTGTCATTTTATCAATGCTATCAAATGTCATTTAATTATACTGTCATTTTTTCCTTATTTACTTATATCAAATGTCACTAAATATATAGGCTTAGTCACCCTAATTTTCATGCACCAACTTATCTTGCTGCTTATAATTTTCTTAGTTCAAATGTATATTTTTATACATCAATTTTTTAATGGTAATAATTAATTTTAAGTTACTAATCATGATTTGGTGGACCATAGATTCAAGGCATACGTAATTTTCAATCATATCAAATAGACGTGTAATATTTCTACTAAGTGTAATCCGGCCTTACAATTTGAGTCTTTCAATTTTTTGGATTGAAATAACCCTCTTAAAATTCAGTTAAATCGATATTTTACCTAGAAAAGACATCGAATATTCGAAAAACCTCAACTTCTAAACCATGAAACAAGTAGTCATGGTTATATAAGTTGGAAAGTTTGGTAATACAGACAGCTTTTGTGGAGTTCTGTAGGAACCAAAAGTCAAAAAGGTTTTACTTCTCAAGCACCCAACGAACACAAAAGTTGTACGCCGTAGATTTCAAGGTTTCGACTTTCGAAGACAGCAGGATGAGAGAAACCAGAACCAGATTCTGAAATTTGGACATCACTTCAATTCAAGACTTATTAATTTCTTTTTGTTTGTAGTGTCGGCAAAATATAGAAATTCATCTCAACCAATGTGCACCTGAATCCTCGTAAACAAATTCTCGTCAACTCAGCCTAGTAATATTAATTTAGAACCGAAAATGACTGAATCTCTGCCTTTTCTTTTCCTACGAACAACGTTTGTTTGTCGCTTCACATGAGCTAGTTTACAGATAATCAATTGAAAAAGATAAACAAAACTAAACAAACTAAAAGACTTTAGAAAACCCAAATCGTCGTTGGTTAATCTCAGATGCCGCCGGCAGCTGTCGCGGCATTGTTTACAAGCCAAGGACGAGCCAAACTCGGTGTCAAATGACTGGAGAATCGATCTCCCGTGACTGGAAGCGGGAGTTCTTCCAAACCCATAAAGAAATCATCACTCACACCCATATCCGAGAACCCATCAAACTCATCCTCATCGTCATCCATTATATCTTTCTCTTCTCTACTATCAACTGTGTTTGTACTTTGTGGCAAGAACTCGTCTTCCATGGAGGCCGCCGGAGATGAGCACGTGGGTTTTGCCGGTGAAGGCTTGTTGTTATCGTTATTGCAGTCACTTACGGTGACGGTTTGTGAGGTGGAGGTCTTTTGACGAGTGCTTCCGGCGAGTGAGTTTTTATGTGTAGGTGCCGGATGGTTGTGCTCTGCAGTATAGGTCACTATGAACATTCCAGGGTCCGATTTGTTACGCTCAACTTGCTTTCGAGCCATACAACCTTTTGAACTGCTACATCTGTAGTAGCCCCTGAAAAAGAACAAAACTTAACGCGGTTAGATTCGTAAAGATTAAGGTATTGACCTCGTAACAGATACAAACGAAGCAAACAAGAGAGGACAATCAAAAGTCGATGAAAATCAAGGTCTACTAGGAATCTTTACCTTGGATGTGGCGACCCTTTGATGGGTTTTTGACCATATTTCCGCCACGCCCATACATCTGAAGATAGAGCTTCTGCTGGTACTTGGCATGTCTTCTTTAACTGGTTCTTCCTGTGAAAAGAAGAGAAATGTTACAAAAAAAAAACAGTTTTACTTTCTTTAAGTACCCAAGCAAAGATTGCTAAAGCCTAAAAGTACAAAGGATTCACCTTTTTTTGGATCGACCGGCGTGAGAGTTTGCACTGTTGTTCACCGAACCAGCACGAGATTTCTCAGACTGCAGTTGTTGTTGCTGTTGCTTAATCTGCAATTGTTCCTTGATAGGAGTAAAACAAGAGATGGGTACACTTTGTGATGATGAATAAAGAGGCTCAGATTTAGGGAAAAAGGGTTTGTAAAGCTCTTGCAAGTCTCCACCACCGACTCTTGCTTCAAAAGGATCTGATGTTAGAGATAAAAAGTTGGCAACTTGTTGCTCCCCACAACCAAATGAAGAAAAGAAAGACCTAGTTCCAAAATCAGCTCTAGAACAACTGGAACTGTTGGTGGATGTGGACACGGTGGTGATGACACTGCCGGAGCTGGTGGAGGAGGCAGCAGTGCAGCCTCTGACAACGGCGTGAAGATCCCAGTCAACCTCCATGGCCTCGACCTCGAGACAAGCTCTGTGCAAACCTGTACCTTTCGCCTGTGCAATAAGGTCGCAGAGGAAGGAGACAAAACAAGGCGCTGACTTTGGGTTTAGATGGAGAAAAAGAAAGGCCAAATGGCTGAGGGTCGGAGGAAGATGTAATGAGTAGAGAAACAATAATATTATATAAGTAGAAGAGAGAGAGAGAGAAGGCCAATTTGGCATCTGAATGCTTATCTTGTCTTTTCCTTTCTCTCTTTCTTTGCATGATTTCAGACATTGAAAAGAGGTTGTGGTTTTGACTTTGCCAATGTCAAAGGCTGTGTGTTTGTGTAATGTGTACTGTGAGCGGTGTATGGGGTTTGGGAGAGAGTGGTTTACACGCACACGTCAGAGCTCGTGATTTACGGATCAAAACATGGAGAATTTTTTCGATTTTTTAATTTTTAAAAATAACTTTTTTAATAATTAAAAATAATATAAATATACGCAAATTAAACTAAACTAATAAAATTAATGTTATAAAATAATTATAATGAACTAGTAGTTAAATTCAAGTTTAATTAATCTTATTTAGATTTAAGATATGAGTTAAATAGTTATATAAATATTATTTAATTAGTTTGATATTTATATTACGTGTATTTTTTATTATTTTTATAGAAATTTAAAAACTAAAAAAAGTTAAAAGATTAGATACAAATAATGCTTATCTTTACAGTTTTGAGTGTTTAAACATTTGCTTTTGTCTTTTTGGATGATAACATCAATGCTCCTACGAGAGATGTGTGTGAACTTATTATGGTCGGTTCAGTTCATGTGGCTGTCTAACATACGAGAATTATAATATTAATTATAAAAAACAGCGTTTTTTTTAATCTAGACTAAAGTGTCCATTGGTAGATTCAGTGACTAATCCCCTTACTAATTTATAAGCACCTCATAAAATGAGACAGTTGGCTAAAGATAAAAACAACGATTTTTTACTATGTTTTTATTGTACTTATCTTCCATGGACTCGCTCTTTATTCGGATTGTTCCTTGGACGACCAGTATGGGTTCAATTTTAAGGGATTAGATTTTTTGTTTCGATTATGATTTTTTTAATTTGAAACGGAAGAACCTGTAATTGCTATTGTTTAGATGTATATTGGGTAAACTTTCAGATTGATGCAATAGCTTGTAAATCATATCAACTAGCTACTCTACACTAGACAAGCCTGTATCGTTCGAGAGAATGTAAGTAGGAAGATTCAAACACAGGACCTTTTGACCCTATATTTTCCTACTTCACTAACTTGACCACCTCATAGGGGGCTCCATTATAGTGTTCTTATTATATTTTATTAAATTTTACTCACACATTTATTTAAATTCTACATAAATATAGATGAAATTTAACATAACGAAATTATAACAGACTAACTAAAACAGATAATTTGACATATAATTTTAGTATCTATTTCTTACTCTTTATATATATATATATATATAATGGAATATTATTAAGTAGAGACATAGTGTGAAAAGACAAGAGACATATTTTTAATTTAAGTACAATTTAATTACGTTAATCTAAAGCGCACCCGTCGGTCTAGGAAAAGTTATCTAGAAGAAGCAAAAGCGAAAGCACACGTATTTACGTTTACTTTATACAGTTGAACCTGCCGACTTCTTGTTTAGACAAAACCAAATTAAAGAATTTTGTAACAATGACTGAGCGCGTGAGGCGGTGCACCGAGAGATAAGTTGAGGTGGCACTTTGACAGCTGGCGGATCTTGTTGGGCCCACATCTTTTGCGGAAAGAGTCACGCCGTTAACTCGCGTGCCTCGTGATTCAGTCTAGTTTTGGGTTTCGTTTTCCAAGCGAATCCGATGATGAAGGACCGGACGGTCCAGGAATCCCTTGATAGTAACTAGATTCTGGTTCACTCAACGTGTGCCTGAGCATATCCGACGGTGGTAATAAATTTCGTGAAACTAAATTATTAATTTTTGTGATTGGTACCCTAACGTCGGTTGCACGAGGCATTGTGTTGAAAGCGTGTGGGGTCGGCACTTGAAGGGTTGAACCGACCCGATTAATCTTTTTTTTTTTTTTTAATTTAGAAACTTGACCAAAAGTATACTTTTAATAGTATTTAGTTTATTATAATATTTAAAATGGTCAAAAGTGGGAAAGCTTTTCTTTATTATTTTATATTTTTAGCTTTCCTCGTGTTTCTTAAATCTCAAGCTAACTCTTTATTTTTCTTCTTCCATCTACTTAAGAAAAATAAAATTAAATATTGTCTAAAATATTCATTTAACAATTAATTTTAGTAACTAATTTATTGGAAACTACACGTTATAAACTCAATAAATAAAAATATTAATTTAATAAAACAATATTATTTTATTTATTGAGTGAAACATCAAAATAAATTTATCTTAAAGGGATTTAATATAATTAACTAAAAAATAGTCTTTATTTAATAAGTGAAATAAATATTTCAAACCATCATATCTCAATCTATTCATCGCCACTTGTATAGTTGATAGCAAATATAATGAATGTATTTTAGTTGAATTTTGGGATTAGTTATGTTTATATACAAGAGGCTTAAGATTTAAGAGGTTCAATCAGTATTAGATCGTAAAAAATTTAATTAAAAATTAAATAAAATTAAAAACTTGAAAATAAATGAAGAAGATTATTATATTCTATTGAAAATTTTAAAATTTAATTAAAAACCGTTATATGAAAATTAATAGATTTATTTTAATTTATATGAATTGATAATTAATTAATAAACGGATCAATTTTAAATAATAAAATTATCAAACTAATTCAAATTAAATAGTTAAAATTAAAAATGATTAATTTAAAATTTTTACTCTAAATTAAAGTCAAACTGTTTTAACAATATTCCAAAAGTCAAATTCGAAAACGAGTGATAGGTGAAGATTCTTAGAAATCTCCATCTTTTCAACCAAGAATAAAAGTCAACATTTACACGTAGCGATGACGTGGACAGCGTATATGAGCGGAAGGGACGAAGAACTGGTCCACGCACTACCACTAGCTATAAGCCGTACGTCGACACATAACCTTTCGGCTTTTGGCCTTTTTTTTTTTGGGCTTTTTCTTTTCTCTTTATACCCTTCTTCAACTACATACGATACCCTTTGACTTAGGTTGCTTTATCGCGGATCTTTAGTTTGCCGTCATTTGGTTCTAGTCAGAACTTTGTACTCTAAAAGAATTAAAGAATATGCTTTTCTCAATTTTACCACTAACGCTAATAGGTTTGGTCCATACTCTAGTTCAACCTTTTGTTTCTTTTTTAACGAGTAGGGTTGGTGGTGTCAGCTCGGATCACAGGCTAAGACTGTTTGACCCGACCAAGCCACAAGTTAACCCATGCCTGGAAGAGAATGTTAAAAAAGTAGTTTTTTTTTAAATTTTAAAAAAAGCATAGACAGGTTAGTACTACCGGTCAGTCGGGTCACGAGCTAGGTCAAGTGAGGCCCTAGTTCGACCCTGCCTATTGTCATCCGAACCGACCGAGGTCAAGTGAGGCCCTAGTTCGACCCTGCCTATTGTCATCTTTATTATCAAGTGATCTGAAGTGATATAAGGTGTAAAATTTTAAATTTTCCTTATGAGATATAAACTTAATTCAAAAAATGATTTTTATAACCTTAATTTGAACTAAATTACAATCAAAACAAAATTTATTAATTTTATATCAAACTGAAATTATTTTGCATTGTTTGATTAGGAATTGAGATACAATAAGATAAGTAACATTGATTCTGAATCAATTTTTAATTGATAATGAAATACATAATTATTATCTTTTCAACAATATTGAATAATTTTAAGCAATATATATAATAATTAATAAACTATGTCTTCAAATAAAATTTGATACAATTAACAATAAATTTTAACATATATACAATAAACATGTATCACTAAATATAAAATCAATAACAGAAATAAAATTATTCTAAATTATTAATTTCAATCAAATTTGAATTGAGTTTGTTTATTTTCAACTCAATTTTTACATAATTTTTTAAATAACTAAAAATAAAAAATTTTAAAAATTTATAAAAATCAGACAATTATTATAAAATTTCTTACCCATCGATTAGCACGAGTTTAATTTATGATGTTTTTAAAATCCTCGTATAAACGAATATTTTATCAAGAGTCGACGAAGAATTTTATCAATAATTAATCGTTTTGATCTTTTGAAATCGATGAATTTAGTAGATCTTTTAAAGATGCGTCAATGATCCTAAAACGAAGAAGGCTATGTATATTATTACTCTAAATTTTAATGTAACATGAACTAGCAATCACTAGTGCAATGTCTTGACAAAGCTAGAACTCTTATCGGTTCTTTAGGAGGAAGTCTTGAGGAAGCAAGACTTACATAGATTCCTTAAGAAATCCTTTGTAGTTCCTATCACTCAAACCACGTCTTAAGCAGCATTTTCAGGCAAGTTGCTGCTGCAAGTTCCACTTAGTAGTAGTAGATTCGATAGAATCGATGGTGGACAACGACTTGAGAAGAGTTTTGGAGTTTGGGGGTGACAATGTAATCGATTACCACCGAGAGATGGATAAGAGTGTCTGTGGGGTCTCCTTAGCAGTTGTTTTCAAGGACGTTTGGTGCAAGGAGATATTACTAGTGCATACCTTTTGCCCATCAAAGAAGATAACCACTCGTAAACAGCCCCCACAAATTTCTTAGGTGGATCAACACGTTTATATTATGATTAAATATATTAGATTTTGATTTTTTTATCTTAATTATCACGACGTATTTTGTAATATTTTAAAATTTAGACTAGACATTAAATTTATGAAACAAAAAATTTAAAATTTAAAAGAGTCAGTTAATATTAGACTGTCATAAAACTAATTAAAACTTAATAATTTGAAACAAAATTGAAGAAGATTATTCTTAATATAAAATTTAATTAAACATATTTTGTTACATACAAATTAACAAGTTTACTTTAATTTATAAAAAGCAATTAATTTATAAAAATTGATTGATTAATTAATAAGCTGATGGACTTTTAGCAACAAAGATTATTAAAATAAATTGAATCTAAAAATAAAAACCAAATCGAAAAGTTGATCAATTTAAAATTATAACGGTTAAATTGGTTCGGTTTTTTAATTATGAGTATTATGTTAATTTTTAAAAATTATGAATTGATGTAAAACTAACCAAATAAAAGAGAGAGATATAATAATTATAAAATACCAATAAAATAAATAATAAATTTTAAATCACAATAATTGATATATATATATATATAACCCCTTATATTAATATTGGTTCCATAAGAGCGAGATGCTCGTAGTGCCACACTACTAGTAGTATAAATAGGTGACAACCCACTCACCACAACTTATACATGGTGCTTAGAGGTCTTAATCACTACGAGGTACCCTTTCTTTCTGGTGGAAGGAAAAGGATGAACTTATACAAGGCAATTTGAACCTCTACATGTGCAAGTTCCATCATTAGAGGCTATCATGGTCTTTTCAAGCTTCGGTTTAGGCCAGGTTAGACCGGATTCGAGAAATTAATCTGAAAATTGAAAGTAAAAAAGTTAATTCTGATCTGAAATTCAATCAACTCAAATTGAACTTGTTAATTTTAAACGGAATAAGCTCGGCCTCTTAACTTTCCTACATAGAACATCATCACTAATATGTCATTTAACAAGTCCAAGAATTACCATTTGCAAGGATACAGAGGACGAGATCCATCCTTGGAAGCAAAGCAGCAAAACCTAACATTTAAATGGAACATCAAAGGATTACATATTTATTGCATCTAAGATCAGCCCAAAGGTACTGGAACCAGAATTGATTCCAAGTCTACCCACTGACTTGATTCTGCCCAACCATGAGATTCCAACTAGAGGTGAGAGTTATAGGTGCTTCACATAAGATACCAACTGAGATATCAACTTCCACTATGGTATCAACTAGAGCTTGTCCAAAAGGAGCTGACTTTGGATGCAAGTTTTGCGCTCTTGCAATCCTCTCTAAGTTGAATAAACCCACACGCCAGCCAAATAAAACATACCCATCAAGAGGAAGACAACCTTTCTTGAGCCAAAGCACGTCAGAATAGGAAATAAGAAACCATGTTCAAGCACATCAGAATACGAAATAAGAAACCATGAGCATGAGGTTAAGGGCAAATATAGGAAATACGTAAGTCCAGATTGCAACTTTCCATTCTAAAAGTCTTTCTTCCTGGTGTTTGGTTGAAGAAAGATGTGGTCTTTGAATCACATCAACTCAACAGCACAATTGACTCATCCTCGCATTATCAGCATTTCACAGCACTTTCCTGTCCATGTACCCAATCCCAGTTGTAACTTTTTGGTGTATGGAACTTTCTAGGCAGGCACACAAAAGTTCTTCTCAGTTCCACTCATTTTGCCAAAAGGGGAGATGCTCTTCAAGAATTGGACAGAGACCTGTTAGTATTCACACATCTTTAAACCGTATGTGATTTAGAGATTCCTGATCATAAATAATATGCGTGCCAACTAGTTTCAATTTGATGATTGGATGACTTCAACAGAGGCAAAACAAGTTGTAACAAACAATGACTGACTAATCTGCCTGACGTACCTTCGTGCATTTTTACTGATACTTGGAGTACCCTCAAACAGAGGCTTTCAGGAGCTACCATAAAGACATTGGCCATTCTGGAAAGAAAAAGTTTGTTAGAACAATGAGATATTTCAAATATGAGATGAGGATAAAGCCCAGAAAGTTTGTAAATTACCTTCTGCAAGCATTTCTTGGATGATGATCAGGAACAAGTCCATCATCAGGTGACCGATAATCAGTAGCTTTTTGTTCAGCTGATGACAACCGTTCTACCTGTTGAGGAACTATAGAATGGAAGTTGATGGCACAAAAAACCTCAATTACCATGAACCAGTTACCATAGCATAAAAAAATGGGTAGTCAAGAACCAACCTCAGCCATAACAGTCTCGATGCATTGTTGAAGCCCTTTGTAAGCAGCAGCCTCTGCACTGAACATTTCTGTTGCCATTTCTTCCCATGAGGCAGCATGTGCACCATCAACAGGTAGCAAGAGCGGAGATATAGAATTTGCAAAATACTGAAAAAAAAAATTCCAACTACTTCAGGTTCTAATAAAATGTAGCAATTGTCAGCTGCTAACAATATGAATACAGAAGATCAATGCAATGCAACAAGCCTGCTGAACTATGGCCACGCTACTGCCACAACATTGTACAGCAACCATTAAAGCTTTGAAACTGCTCTCACCAGCAGCTGCAGCCGCCTCTGCCTATATGCCAACATCATGTTACTATATTTCCCACTATTTAAGTTATTTAATGCAGTAAAGCATCCTCATATACAAAAATCAGATATTTAGGACTAAGAAATTACAGCAGAAGCAGCTGCAGCAGCCACCCTTCTACTAACACTTGCCCAGCACAAACCTTTCCCCCAAAGCTGCAGCCTCATTCTGGCTATCTCTAGCCCGTTCAAGACCTTCAGTTACGTATTTTCCAACCTGTGAAACAGCTTGTCTTAATAATTGCTACGTACATCAGTCACTGAATTTAGTTGACAAGTGAACACCATCTTTACATTGGCTGCAAGAAGTGAAGGCTGTGTAAGAATAAATGAAATTAATTAATAAACCCCATCAAATTTCAGAAAGCAGAATGAAGTAAGCATGTTTCTGTCAAATCGTAGGTATTACCTTTTGGAATTTCCACAAGCTATAAATTTCAATTTTACAAAAGGGTATTCCAAAAGAAGAATCAGAATGAAAAAGAAGTAAAAGCATCTGTGGTAAGTCCCTTGTTTTGAAGACTCCAATTC
Source organism: Erythroxylum ulei (assembly GCA_027564395.1). NCBI lineage: Eukaryota > Viridiplantae > Streptophyta > Magnoliopsida > Malpighiales > Erythroxylaceae > Erythroxylum > Erythroxylum ulei. The sequence continues at coordinate 4,650,470 of JANITX010000004.1, read as the reverse complement.
CAATGTTAACGAAATTTGAAGAGGAGATGGTCCGGATCCTAAACATTCATGAAGTCTAAAGCATATTTTATTTCTCACTTTATCATTCAGCCAATGAAGGAACACAAAAAGAGCTATTGAAAACATTCCTGTAACGTACTTCTTTTTCTTCCATTTAAAGGAAGTAAACATTCCTAATTATCATACAGTTCTTAGGAACTGTTTTTAATTTATTTCTGTGTTCATGCACATTTTCTGGGAATCAAAGCTAGTGTAGTATGTTTTCAACTTGAAGATAAAGAAAGGAGATAGTGAGGGCGTATTTTACCTGAATTAGGCTGTAATTGGGTAATCTTCCATCAACTAACGAGAGCAAGGACGCCTCCGACGAACAGGAGCAGTGTTTTTGTTGCTAAAATCGCAAAAATTCGATGCTTTGAAGAACTCACAAAACTCAGTTTTCCAGAGGTTCAGGGCCTTCTCCGGCATGACCCGACCCGTTTCGGACAATTAGGTACCAGTCGGCTTTACCAACCTCGTGGTGTCGCCACGTGGCATTATGAATTTATGCAACACAAATTTCCCGGCTTCTTTCTTTTTCCCGCCCTCGCAATTTTTACGTCGTTTCGCACTTTACAAGGTCAAGACGGAGCGAAAACGACGGTGCTTGCGTGCCCACTTGCGAGCAGCAAACGGAGAGGGAGGTGATGGCCGGTGCCATCTGCTCAATCTGCTACGAAGATCTGAAGCCAATAGTCGAAGATCTCCAAGCCATCTCCATATGCGGTCACGTCTTCCACGAACTCTGGTAACCGATTTTCAATTGACTCTTTTGTTAGTTTCTACCATTTCTGTTTAAACGTTGTTTAAGTTTTGGAAAGCCATAGCTTGCAGCAGTGGTTCGAGTACTCTGTCAGTGCGAAGAAGTGCACGTGTCCGGTGTGTAAGCAGAGCTGCTCGTCTAGCAGCGTCGCTCGGTTGTATTTCCAGTCGGTTGGGGATCAAAACGAGGTGTTAGCGTCGCAGAAGACGATCATTCGCGAGGATGAACCTGAGTTGTTGCGTGGCGAAGTGAGAAAATTGGAGGCCAAGTTGTCGAGTTTTAGTTCAATCCTCGAGCGTCAAGGGAACGATATTAAACACCTCAACGAAGAGGTGCTTAGCCGTCAATTTGAATTGTTCCCAACATTTTTGAAGACAAAATAGAACATTTATCAAATTGTTTCCCTGGTCTCATTAAGCGGCTTCTTCCTGCAGTTGTTTCAGTGTAGGGATAAGTTGAAGAAGGAACTGGCTCTGAGAAATGATGCTGTGGAGCAGAAAGTATCAATTCAGCGGCTTCTTCGGTCCAAGTCTGAGGTCCGTTCTGTTCATTGCTGTTTTTCTTTCTATAAGGAATTGCTGATTTAGCTTTCGTTTTATTTGTATTGCATATTTGAGTTTAGTTTGTGTTTTAGGAGCTGGATGCACTGAAGTTGGATAACTTGAAGTTGCAAGACAGGAATATGGCGTTAGCCAAAGAGCTTGCAACACTCAAACTGTAAGTAAAGATGTGTTTTGGTTCAAAAAAGAATGTGAATATTTGTCTTAATAAGTTTGCTAAGATGTTGGTTTATGATGCTCTATTCAGGGTATCTGATCTCAACCTGGACGAAGAGGAGATATTGAAGCTTGCATCTTTTGGTAATGAAGCCAATAACAGAGATACCATAGATGTTCTGAGGAAGTCGCTGGTTACTCGTAATAAGTAAGTTACTTGGGCTATCAATTATGACTATCTTGCGGATACATCTTTCTTGGTTACAAAGTTTCTGGAACTTGATTTTGAGATGTGATTAATGATGTAGGAGTTATAAGGACTTAATGGCAAAATGCAATGAACTTGGAAGAGGTGAGGCTCGTTCTAGCAAAAAACTCGAGAAAGCAAAGCAAAAGATAGATAAACTGAAAGTAAGTTTACGATGCCCCTTTCTCTCCTTTCCCCTCCTTCATCCTTTATTGAAGTAAAAGAAAATTGAGTGAGAGAACATAATGGTGTTTGGTTTCAAGAAATGATTGTTTGTCTTGTGCCCGCTGTTAGACCAGAGTCAAAGATCTAGAGATGGCTGTTGAAGTGAAAGATAATGAAGGTTTGAGAGCTTTAAAAGCTTCAAAAGAGGATCGTACAGAAGTTTCTCTAAATGTTATCAATGAGAGTTCTGATGCTGTAAACAACAATAAATACTTGTCAGAAGATTGTAGAGGAATGAGTTTTGTTGCTTGGAAACACTCTTCTCAAAGTGGAGGCACAATCAGTGATCAAGAAAAGAGCAATATCGTAAGCGACATGAGTGCCCAGTCTACTAAAGGAGCTACGAATAATGTGGTTCCTAGTAAGGTGAAAAGTTCTTATATTGATGTAGATGAGTGTGATTTGGATCTTCCTAAGGATGTAATAGAAGTTTTAGATCCTGATCTAAAACATCCAAGCTGCGAGAACTTGAAGCCTGCACTTAACATGCCAGAAGTACTTTGTGATTTTGAAAGTGAAATGTACCAACTAAATAATCCAGGCCGACCTGATGATGTAAGTACTCGCGTCAATAAGGATAATACTCTTGCTGCCACTGATGATGAGGAAGTTACTTTGCTTTGTGATAACATCAGAAAAGATCAACCTCTGTTCACAATTAAAAAGGAGTCCCCGTTTCCAGTTATGCTTTCGAAACCAGGTAAGCTCCTTTTATTTCACATTTGTATTTTTAGATAGTTTGAAACAATGGTAAAACTAAGGTTTTACCAATAATCTACTTTGCCCTTGTGTAAATTTCTTTTATGTGGCCACTTTCCTAGAGCTTTAGATACTAACGTACTAAAAAATTCAGGTGATAAATGTTTCTCCAGTGGATTGCTTGGTCCTGATGGCACAAATAGATATTTAGGTAAGTGGTGCAAGCGTCGCAATTGCAAGGAATCAGTGGCCACACAAGGCACAAATACAAATAGTGGGAATTTAATTACTGTTGGACCTGATGGGAAAGGTGGTAGAGTAAAAGTCCTAAGATCTTGGAATGAATCTTCACTGGTAGGTGAAACAATTTCTTCAACTAATCTACTTCAACTTGCTTGTTAGTTAGCCTGCATTTGGCAGTGTAATATCGTTTGCTTGTTGATCCTCTTACTAGTTTGCAATTTGCTTCCTGCTGAATTTTAGGTTCAAGAATTAAAGTTCCCCTAGCTTGCTCTTTGCAAGGAGAAAAAACTAATTTTTGTAACTAATTTGCAACGTCAACTGACCAAGGTCAGTTTGATTGGGTTTTGGATTTGGTTCGGGTTTAGGGAACTGGCCCAAAGCCTTGTCCAAACTGCTCAAACTCCTTACCAAATAATTTTGTTTCGGTCTGCAAATTTAAAATATTCAAGACTAAAGCCACAACAGTTTGGAAAGTTAAACTACAACAGCCATCGAACTCAGGCCAATTGTCATGTCTAGTTGTAGTAGCATACTTATCTGCGACATATTTTTGGGAATCTCTAAAAAGAGTTCTGTATCTTTTACAGGGAAATAAGGAAAACATACCTAATAAGAGGGGAAAGTATGTAAACAAATTGAGTGGCTTGCAGTCTCAAGGGTGCTTACAGATAGAACACTTCTTTGAGAAGACAGGACGCTAACTGAAGGTGCCTTCTTTGTATATTGTTTCACTTATGAAATTTTTGTAACTTGGGAAAGGCAGCAGTATGTTTTTACATATTTAAATGAAGCATGTATATCAAAGGTCAAGCGTATATTGTTTCTACACAACAATTTTCATGCTTCTACGCCTTTATAGAGGTATTTTTGAACATAATGATGATGGTTGTGGCTGCAGCTTCCGTTTTTACATGTTGAACCTATTGCTGGAAGGAATTCTGACTAATGTCATGGCTGTATTTAGAAACTCTTCTGAGCTTTTTAAGGTATGAAAAAAAAAGATGAATATAAACTTGAACCAGAAGGTGAATGATTCTGTTGTGGGGGCATATGACCTTTATGCTTAGCATAATCCTTTAGACTCGGTCGAGGATATGATCCTTATCGAGTTCATACACATTCTGATGCTGAAATGAACAGGCCCTTTTAGTTAAACTATATCAATTTAAGGCGACTCATAATGGAACATGAATTTTGAAACATCTAGGGGATCAACAATGCAAAATCAAATTCAAGTGTTCTTTGCCTATTCTTAGAATGCAAGAAATATTATATATGAAAATTTTAATTTAATATTATATACATATTTAATTTTCTAAAATTAATTGTTAATATGAATTATGAATAATTTAATTTTACTTAATAATTTATTTAATTTTTGTAATTAAACTAAATACATTTAATTTAATAATTATTAATATATATAATTAAATTTAAAATATCTTCAAGATATATGAATTTTGAATAAAATTTTGTTTAATAATTAAAGTATATTTAAGATAAATATTAATTTATAAATTAAAAGTTAATTAAAAATTATTTATTTCATAAAACAAAATAATTTTTACACATAATTTATTAATAAGAGGTTAAAATAACGTTATCTGATTAAAAATAATTTATCTTTAAATTTTATTAATATGTAATTATTATTAGTGATAAAAATATAATTATATTGGTATTAATAATTAAACAAGTTTTTTTTAAAAGACAACTAAAATTATAAAATAAAAATAAAAAATCACAATAAAAAAATCGAAGTAGAATTAAACTTTCCTAAGGAATCAATTCGGAATTGGAAGAGTAAGAGTAAGAGAGGTATTACCTATTACGTGATACTATACGATAACCTCTTTAAATTACTAACTTGTCCAATTCTGTTAAATTAATAATAGATCAAGTTGAGAGAGATTTAAAATATTTTTTTGATTTGAGTTTAGCATTAATTAATATTTTAAAAATTGAATTAGTTATCTTAGTTTAAAGATAAAAATTTTGAATCCGTCAATTTTTTTTTTACTTTTTTGTTTAACTTAATTTAATAATTTTTATTATTAAAAATTGATTAATCATATTAATTAATTAGATAATTCTAACTAAACTTTAAATTAAAGATATTTTCTTTATTATCATTTTAAATTTATTAAATTTATTCAATTTTAAGACGGCTTAATATCATTAAAATTTTAAATCTTAAATGGTTGATGATCTTGTAGGATCATGACGTGGATTTTCATAATTATATTATAATTAAATATCCCAATTATGCACCCCCTAACTTTGTTAGCTTCAGACCTATTTGGTTGAGTGGAATAACTATTATATTATTGATGTATTTGTAATGAATAATTATTCCTTTGTTTAGTTAGGAAATAACATACAAAATAATTAATTTCAAGTTATGAATAATTATTCCTTTGTTTAGTTAGAAAATTACATACAGAATAATTAATTTTAAGTTAGTTATTCTTGTATTTTAAAAAATAGTTAAAGATAACACCTCCCCTGTCTTTACCTATTCCGCGAAACGCATAATAGTTAAAGACAACTTTTCTCCTTATTATTATTATTACTACTACTTTCTTCATCTTTTTTATAATAATAATAATAATAATAACAACAACAACAATAATATATATTTAGTGAAGACTATAATAAATATTATTATCTTTTTGATAGCTATTCCTTTGTCATTCTAAATTTATATTTTCAAATCAAATATTAGCACTACAAATAGTACACAGATGGTATCAAATTCAATGCAGAGTTAGTTGCATTATCTTTTCTACAGAAAAACAGTCCTCTAATCTTAAAACTCAAGCTTCCTACACAATCCCAAATCAATAACCTTGATTTAACAGTTGAATTCAGAGGAGCACCAGAACAAGTTTCAGCCAGCCCAGTTAGTCGAGGAGCTAATGGAGGGGTCCTAGAAGCATCAGAATATTCTCTGAAGTGGAGACTCAGTTTTCCTTTCATAGATGATGAGAAAGTCCACGTCAGGAGTTCAAATACCCAGAAAAGGATGTTCTTCTTTGGATACTAACCACATTAACGAGTTCAGCAGCTAATTCATAGTAGCGACCAGTAATATCGGTTGTAGCACCATGTAATGATTCATTCCTAGTCTCCTTAGTCAAATATGTCACAGCTCGTTCACCATCCAGAAATACCTGTGACAAAGAATAAGTTCACATTTGATTATGATGACCATAGAACTAATATGCAATTTCAGAGATAAGTTCGAAGCTTGCAGAGGCATCCATTATGATGACCATAGAACTACAGAAAAGCAGAGAGTTAAACATGTGATCATGAGCAGTTTCAACAAAGCTTAGGTATTGGAAACAAGTTCATTGACAGGACTGTTTAGTTACTAGACAACAACCTA
>JANITX010000004.1:4631121-4644047 GCA_027564395.1 Erythroxylum ulei | reverse complement strand
TGATGATGGTTGTGGCTGCAGCTTCCGTTTTTACATGTTGAACCTATTGCTGGAAGGAATTCTGACTAATGTCATGGTTGTATTTAGAAACTCTTCTGAGCTTTTGAAGGTATGAAAAAAAAGATGAATATAAAACTTGAACCAGAAGGTGAATGATTCTGTTGTGGGGCATATGACCTTTATGCTTAGCATAATCCTTTAGACTCGGTCGTGGATATGATCCTTATCCAGTTCATACACATTCTGGTGCTAAATGAACAGGCCCTTTTAGTTAAACTATATCAATTTTAAGGGGACTCATAATGGAACACGAATTTTGAAACATCTAGGGGATCAACAATGTAAAATCAAATTCAAGTGTTCTTTGCCTATTCTTAGAATGCAAGAAATATTAAACTCGTCACTTCATTTTTTCTTTGTCATTTCTGTTAAGCTATTGCCGTAGCTTCTCTTCAGGTAGATTTGAAGAGGGACTAATGACACCATGTATGATGTCTCATTCCCCAGGGCTATGAGATGAGTGAATAGAAGTAGCCATAACAACATTTATAAGGTCAGGCACAGCATTACTACATGACTGCCCTTACGGAACTGATTTTTCTTGAATTTCTTTTGAAATAGCCTAAAATACATCTTCATTAAGTTTTTATAGAAATGATGATGTATGAGTAGACCTGCAATGTCTCTCTTCTTTGCGATTAAAAGCTCAAGTGTTCCTGCAAAACAATCTGTGTTCAGATCTCAGTGATATGGCCACAAATGTGAGGCATTTTGTGACGAAAATGCAATAAGGAAGAACACGTATATTAAGAAATAGAATAAAAAAACTTTCAAAATAGATTCAGGGCTTGGGTTATAAAACAATTAGGAAGTGAGCCTTTCAATCAAGTATCTATGAGAGGAGACCCGTAAGGAACCAAGATTAAGTGCATGTTATGTTTCCATTTTTATTCCAGTTTTCTATTTTTGTATTTCAATTCAGAAAAAAAATCTATTTGTTTGATTTTTCAGTTTTTAAAAATTGTAAAAACTATAAAAATTGATTTTTGTTTTTTTGTTTTGGGTCTGATTTATTATTAACTAAGTACATATTATTTAATATATTACTTATTAATAAGAATTATTAAGAGTAGCTTTCATGCATTCCTCATCCCACTAATTAGATGTTGCTAACTTGGTTTGATGTCAGTATATCAATATTTTATTTTTATATACATAAAAAAATCCGCATGATTCATGATGGTCTTGTCATCTTCTTTCTCTCAACAACTTTAATTAGCTCCAACCTAACAATTATGCGTGCAGCTTAACTTTGTTGGCTTAAGGCGTATTTGGATGAGTAGAATAACTATTTTATTGTTAATATATTTTTAATGAATAATTATTCATTTATTTGATTAGAAAATAAAATACATAATAAATTAAAAATCAATAATGTTTTCATATGTATGTATAATTTAGTATTAAAGTTTAATTTACACATATTTTAAAATAATAATCCATTTTAAATATTTAAAATTGTTGATTTGCTTATGTTATAAATAAAGAAATAATTAGATAACCATTCATTTAACAGTTTTTATAATATATAAAAACTATTATTCTATATTTAATGTATAATACATATAAACAACGCTCAGTCAAACGAGCCACTTGGGTGCAAATAAAATCTCACGTTTGTAACGGTACTTCTTTGTCCGGAAGGAGTTGGAAGGACGAAACAAACTCTTAGATTTTCTTTCAAAAAAATAATTTTTAAACAATAAAATAAAATATTAAGAATAACAAATAAATATTAAAATATGAGCCTAACACAATTTTTCTGTCTTCAGTGGAGGATAGCTGGAAGATATACCAAATCTCACTTAAAGATAAGCTTCTAATTTTCTAAACACTAAGGTTGGCAAAACAAAACTTGTTTAGTTCTAACGCAATTGATCTCGTTCTAGTTGATCGAAAAGTTAGACTAATCTTAGATTTTTTTATTTTTACCCGACCTCGAGTTCAATTAAACTGAATTGGGTCTGTTGACTTTGGATTGAATTTGTGAACATATATGAAAATTACAAGTGACGCAATGTTCCGTTTAATTTTTAAAAATTAAAAAATTATTTAGTCTAAGTTGGATCAAGCTTAAGTTCAATCAAGCTATGAGATGTCTAAACTATTGGACAATTTTGTCCTTCATAAATTGGAGTTCAATCAAAGATGCCTAATTGGACAATTTTGTCCTTCTCCATTAATTGGACAATTATTAATTATATTTTCGATTTTTTAATAACTTATCGGTTAAATTGTAATGAGAAGCTCGATATGGAAGTTATATATAAAAGTTAAGATCTCCTTTAGTTGCTTGTGTAATTCGTAAGCACAAGGATCCTCTGACTTGTTAAGAGTGCTTACATTTTAAGAAAATTGAAACAAGACGTTAACTATGTGTTGGTGATTACTTTCCATTAAGGTATCGTAAGATTGGAGCTCATTTTGGCCTCAGAAACTGCTTCAGAATTACGGATGGAACTGAAATCAGGTATTTCACATTTCTTTCGCTTTTAACCCTTTTATGAATGATTCGGAACATGTAATAAGATCTATTATACGTGTTACATAATCTTCATCAAATTTAGGCTACGTCTGAAATTGATGTCAAATTTTCGAACCTGAGCGAGCTTGAACTTAGCTTGGCTTCTCGTTAAACCTACTAGACATCAATCTTATAATTAGATCAACAAATTAATTTAATTTTAACTGAAATAAGTAACTAAAATGCGAAACCAAATCTTTCAAAAACAAAAAGTAAAACAGATGTAACAACTTATTTTTAAATAAAACAAAAAATTAATTATTCAAAATACTTTAGATTGACATCCAATTTAAAAAATCAGTGTCAATTTATATGTTTATTTAATTTGACATAATTATATCACATTAGACATATGAATAAGGTATAATTAAAATGCCAATACATATGTGTGTGTGCGCGCAATTAATAAAGTGGCGCGTGTATGAATATATTATAGTTAATGTACAAGTGACGTGGCGTTACATCGGTTATAGTGAATGAATCACTTTACACGTCAAATGCAAAGCCCCTTACACGTCAAATGCAAGGCCACTTAGTGCATGTTATGACGTGGATACTTGTTATACATTATATATAGACTGTTTCTGTTTTTCACGTAACTTTCTAATCTCGTTAACTTTCGGTTCGAAGCTCGTGGACATAACATATTAGACTTGTTTGGTTCTCAAGAAAGGACATTCTCTTGTGGTAACGAAATGGAAAGTATAGCGATTGCTTGCTGTAGCTTTTCAGTTGTCACCTTCAAAGACCCAACCTTCAGCTCAGGTACGTACATGTGGTTGCAGTATCGCCTACTTCATACACGTGTATATTAAATAATTTTAAAAATATTAGTACGATTAATTATATATTTTTAATAAATTATTTAGTTTAATTTTTTTTCAAGAAATGGTTATTATATTGTATTGGTCGATACTTGTCAATACCAAACGTATCAATCAAAAAGAATATTACCGTAACAAAATTTGGTATCGATAATCCCACGGCGCAGGTGCGGTGGTAAGCAACTTTTTTAATTTAAGTGAGATTGTAGTTTTGAACCCTTTAATGTACGTAGCCGTATAAAGTTTGAAGTTAAAGTTTTACCTCCTGCAAGAGACCTATCTAGTTCGAACAGGGATCAGTCTTGATATGAATGACTTAAAGGTATCTTCTTATAATTAAGACCCTCCTAAGATATCTCGTGGCCAACAAAAAAAAAAATAGTATCTATTAATTGCAACTCTTTCGATTGGTATCAATTAGGATCAGTCTATAATTTAAATATTGGTCATAATTTTAATTTTAAAAAATAGGATTAAAATGAGAAAACTTAAAATCTCTCCTATATAAAATAATAATTATTCATATATAAGATAAGATATTATAAATAAATACATATTTATTAAATCAAATATATATTATTATAATTTTTGAGATAAGTTGAAGTAACGTAATATATTTAAGGACTGTTTTGTAATTTTATAAATTTTAAAGAGTATTTATAATTTCAAAAAATTATTTGGAACGTTACTCAGAACTAAATTATTAAATTCGATACAGCATTCATAAAATTGTGTTGGATTGAATTGTGGAGAATAAAGAAAATGGAAGAGAAATAGGAGGAAGAATGCATTCTTGAAAGCAGAGAACTCCATAAGCTAAAAACTCTGCGTTGCAAGGACATGCTCAATTTGAAAAGACGATCGATTAGTAATAATACTGACACCGACGAAATGTCAAGTGGACCTTCAGCTCTTTAGCTGAAAATGAGACCCACAAACCTCATCAGAGCATGACCCTTCTTCACTGCTTCTACAGCACAGACCCAATCAGAGACTGAAGAGTTCAGAAGAAAAAGAGAAAGCTCAAGGATGAATGTGTGGTGGGGAAAGAGGAGGGGCTGTATGGCCTAGGTATTATGAAAAATATACCGAAGTGAGCTTCAGCAGTTTTTAATCCCACAATTTGTAACAAATGACCAGGAAGCAGACAAATATTAACTTATAGAGAGGTGTAGATGACTCAGCTTTTTGACAGTATTACATTGTTAGCTTCTCAACTAACTTTGTAATTGCTCTCATGTCATAGTTCGTATGTGCGTAAGAAACCAATTTCATCCATACAACGCAAGCAAAAAGCATCAACGTAACAACTGACAAGAAAGCCAAATCACAACTGCATAGTTAAAATGAAAAGTGAGTCTCTCCATTAACAGTCCTTGCAATGCTATATAATACCTCAAGATCACAAAAATGGGATACAAAATTGTTGCTGTCTTGATGAATATATGAAGCAAAACAATCTGCAATATAAACTGATAGTTAAACCTGAATAGCTTCAGTAATACCTAGTCATCTATATTCCTGTAAAGAGCAACATACTAACGAGACTAAGTCAAGAAAATAAGTAGAAGGTAACTAGTATGAGTCATTACATAATACAATAACCACCTGAATTGTAGCATCTCTCCACAGAGGTTGTCGACAAAGATTGTGGAAATAGAATTCATATTCTTATCAAATTGAACCAAACGGCACCATACACCTATACAAGACACTGACAAAAAAACAAGAACTAGATGCAGAAGCTAAACAAATAGAATTCATATTCTTATCAAACATAACCATATATAAAGCCAATCTAGTAAGCTCACCCAAATGTTCTGCCATTGATTTAGATCATTGAGCGATGGAATTACGTTATACTCAAAACATAGTACAAACTTCAATGTCAATGAAAGAGACGCAAACTTTCCCAGTTCCAAATGCAATGTGCAAATTGGTAATGTCACTTTTGACATTATCAAAAGCAAGCTCATAACCTTCAAGACATGTACCATTTCAATAATATAAATTAACAGTCTTTTACTGTCAGCAGCTTGTCTAAGCTTTGCTTAAAGCAAGAACTAGTAGTCTCCGAATAAATTACCGCCCACAACAATTTCTCTGCCAAAAAGAACAAAACAGAGAACAATAAGAACATACACAGTGTTTTGCAGCAGGTAAAATTAGATTGGCAAACACTGGCCAGTGTCAAGAAGAGGAGGTGTATTGCTGTTCAAAATAATCAAAACCAATTCCCAAAAGTTATCTGCTTAATACATCCTAGCATAGATGAATAAGACTTTTCTAGAAAAAAATCAACAGTATGAACCTCAACTAGTGTACGGACAGTCATATTGTAACCGATATCCATTAGATGGGAACTTCACTTCTTCAAAATTAAGATTACACGTATATGTATAATCCATCAAAGAATCTGATCCTGATATTCATGCCAAAAGAATCATGATTTGCTAGACTGCTAATGTGTCTGCATAGAGAGTCCTTTGAAATTGAAATCAACGTTGGGGACATTCTATAATTTCAGCACATTAATTGCGTGTTTAAAAAGGGAAGAACCGCACTCTTCTGGAACACGTAAAGTAGCTAGAGACATTTTTACCAATAAAAATCCAGTAAACAACTTGCTTTAAAATTTTCGACTTAAAATGAAGTAATTAGCAAAAATACAAAAAGAAAGTACAACAGCATCATAGTAAAAAGAAAATGAAGCTTCTACATAATGTACTTCCGATGTCACTACTGGATGATGATTCATTGAACTCCATATGCTCACCAAATACTGAATTCCTTTCTTCTGAATTTAAATTTCATCCAAATCCTTGTACTAGGTTACTCGTCAACAATTTATATAATCACTTACATAAAATCTTCGCTGACCATAGTTCACAAAAGAAAATGTTGTTTTCCTGCATACTAATTGCCAGAATAAGACGAAATGGGAACAATAGATAAAAGTTCAACCTGTGCACATTCAAGAACCACATACTCTTATCAAATACATGGCCATGAGCAAATTTCATATCAAACATATTTGTAGAAAGAGTTGTCAAGCCAACCTTAACGAGAAATAAACTCCAAACTGCCTGTGCTCGAAATTTTGCAACAGCAGATCTGGATGGACAATGGCCTTCCATGACAATTGGATGTCATAACTACAACGAATAGCACATTGGCTCAACATATCACAATAGTATGCCCCAAAACAGTCAAATCTGAACAGAGAGCGGTGAGGAATTAGGGCAGAGAACGGCAGCAAACATATTAAGAACATATGACAATTATAAGGCACTAGCGAGAACGAAGACGAAGACGACGACGTAGAGTTGCGGTAAAAATTGAAAGACTAACAGACCATGTGAATTCAGTTGTGAATTTTTGTAATTAGAACGACGACGTTTTTACGCTGAGTCAAACTTAGACATAGCATCCGGAGTCCGGACTCTCAGGCCTCCCATACGCACTCGCACAGCTGGCCTGCCTTACATGTTTTTTTCTTCTATACACGAATGTCCACAGCCAGCCGGCTTCATTTTTTTTTCTTCTTGGATAACGGTCCACATGCAGTTTTCTTCCTTCTTTTTCTGACTTTGGAGTCGGCAACAACAGCTTCTTCTATCTTCACCGTGGACTTTGAAGTAGGAAACTCGAATGTTCGACAGTGTTGACAGAGTTCATCTTGATCATGGGAACACACTGGAGTGACCCCCCACTTCAGGATTTTCATATTCATACTTCCACCACAATATTTTAAACTGAACTTGAACAAGGCTATATCCTCTAACGAATAACCATGGCCATATATCGAATGGCAAAGTATATCATGAAAGACGACTACCACGTGCTCCTTAACTTCATCCTCAATGCCCTTTTTACAAATCACTGTATCTTTGTAGGCAGCATGGTAATTGTCTCCAAAATAACAATCATATGTAAGAGAGAGATCCCCATCATCTAAACCTTTCGTCAAAGACTTAACGCACACACATAAGGCGACCCTTAACATATCACGATTAAGCCAATGAGAAGGAATGGGGACTTCCACTGAATCACCCATACTTTGATACTCGACCCACTCTGGTATTCTACTTCCAGGATAATGCATATGATGTCGAACCTAAACAACAAGAAAATAAATTTCTAACTCAAATCAGTGATTATACCAACAAAAAAAAGAAGAGAAAAAAAGATAGTTACATACCCGTGGTTTGTGGTATCCTAACAGTAGATCTACAACTTCCTGGCATTCATCTTCATTCAACTTTAGGCAGTTCCATAAACAAAATCTCTTCTTAGTGCTTTCTGACCCAAGGACTAACTGTTTAAGGGTCCGTATTTGCTCTAGTGATGTGCAATTATGAGCTTCTAACCAAATGACACTCGATGGAAATTCTGGTAAAGATATAAGCCTTTGGCAGCAATTTATATCAATCTTTGCCAAGTTTGAAAGTTGTTTGATGGTTGGAGGGATTCTCTCAAAATTATTTCCTCTTAAACATAAATCAGTTACAGAAGATAGAAAGCTCAAGTTCTCAGGTAGTTTCCTTAAATTAAGGCATGAAAGGGTCAGAGATCGTAAAGAAGAGGTGCCTTCTAGCAACAAACGTAACAAATGCGAGTCTATAACCGGATGATGATGCGTTTCTACTAAGTCAGATGTGGTACCGTGCAGATATACATATTCAAGACTCGCTAAATTAACCACACTTTTAGGCACAAAAGTAAGTTTGGGGCAAAAAAAAATAGCTAAATCCTTCAGCCCTTTTAGATTGCCAATAGATGATGGTAACTCTAGGTCTGTATGACTTAACTGAAGTTTCTGTAAACTATACATGTTCTCTGAGATTTCAGGAAGCTTCTTTAGGTTCCGGCACCATTTTAAATCAAGTATTCTAAGAGATGATAAAGCGTCGAAAAAGTTGCTTGGAAGGCTTTCGAGCTTATCACAATTGAACATTCTTAATTCTTCCAATTTGCCAAGGTGTCCAACTGATGATGAAGGTATCTGTTTTATAGCTGTCTTACCTAAATTCATATGCTTTATGTTGCTTGAAACTTCTGGGAATGTATTCAAAGTCTCGCAACCACAGAGAATAAGTTTTTCAACAACTTCTAGAAGTCCAACTCCACTACTCGGAAGATGACTTATGTTTTTGCAATCTACCAAACTTAGGGACGTAACCTTGCCCCATTGCCATCCATATATGTAAGACGGAAGTTTAATCAAATTGCAAAAACGACGAAGAACCATACCGAATTTTCCAAATTTCGGTTGAGATGCCACTAAATATCTCTTATTCTCATCCTGCGGTTAGCAAAAAGAAAAGGAATTAATTCTCATCCATTGCAGCTTTCTAACTTATAAGAAAATTAATTATATAAAGATACAAGGCATAAGATAAGTACCCTGACTTCTTCCTGGAATCGTTTTATCTTGCTATTGGGTAATCCAAGCACAATCAGATGGTTTGGTCGAAAATTGCTTGGAAAAGATTCCAATGAATATCTATCCCAATGAAAATATGTTAGCTCATTTGGAAGATAATCAAGACCTTGTGGGAGATGTAGATTATTTTGACCTTCAAAACAATCTTGTCTATCAGGCACATAAAATTTGAGAAATTTAAGATTAGGTGTTTTCATAAACACTTTTGGATTTAATTCTATCTTGCTTATCTTAGAGACATCCAACATTATGCTTTCCACTGCTTCCGACCCCTAACAAACAACAATCAAATATTTCTTTTAGTAAAAAAGAAAGTACAAAAGATTATCAAAATTATATTATAATAGTAGAAGGGATGTTTAAAATATCCTTATTTGAAAACCATAAGTTCAAAGTGCTGCAATGTATATTTTCTAATCTCATATAGAAAGCAAGTGACTAATTTTACCTTATCATGTGCAAGTACTTGTAAGACATCTTTTGGATCCCATAATCTGCTACGTTTGTTTGGATATTTAGATTCTTGACGTACAATTTCCTTTCCCATTTCTTGCATTAAGTCATGCATTTCTAATGTGTTTTTGGAAATGGTCACAAAACACTTGTCGACCGGAACACTTACTATAATATCTGCATCAAACTCACAGCTTTTGAACACTGGCATTATAACATCTTTGTTTTCACCTTTGAAGAAACATGCAATATGAAGAAAGATATCTTTCTCCATCCCATCTAAGCGATCGTAGCCAATTTGTAACACATCCTGAATTTTCTTGTTTGGACCCTTTGACAACTTTTTCAATGCACTTTCCCACTCTTTTGTTGTTTTCCCACTTAGGGAGGAGCCTAAAACCTTCAAAGCTAAAGGATTGCCTTGTGCATATTTAACAATTGAGCTAGACAAGGACTCGTAATCATTTCTGAGATAGTTTTGCTTGAAAGCACTCTTACTGAAAAGTCGAAGGGCTTCTTCATCTTTTAATGGTTCAACTTTATATAAAAACCCAGCCCTTCTTCTAAGCACCTGCTTATCTCTACCAGTGATAATAATTACACTTTATGAACCAAACCAACACGGATCTCCAATCAATGAATCTAATTGTTGCGAGTCATCCACATCATCAAGAACGATTAGGGCCCTTCTACGACCAAGTCTTGTTTCAGGAAATGCATATACATTTGGTTCTTTTTCACCCAGTAGTTGTGAAATGAGTTCCTTGTTTAAATCCCTCACTTTCGTTCCTTCTCTCACATTTTTCAGAAAACAACAACCTTCAAATTCAGATGACAACCTCTTAAATATGAATTTAGCTATAGTGGTTTTTCTAATACCGCCCATCCCCCAAATTCCTATAATGCAGACATCCTATCCCACAATAGATAATGCTTGCTTGATTTGCTGAAAGTGTGAATCTACCCCAACCAACTACTCGTCACCATCAAATACGGTTGATTTCTTCAGTTTTTTCGAAATATCTTCAACAATTTCACTAATAAGCAAGTGATCATTCCTGCCAATCATTAAACACTATGATTTTACCTTCCGTTACCCAAAACTTATAACAACAATTAACTATAATCAAACTGCCATAAAAGTTTGAAACAGATATAAAATGAAGCAAGTCAAAAATTTTACCTGCAGTTGTTAGAATCCAACCCAGATAGATTGGCAGTCATAGTCAATGCATCCCTCCAATTTTTTATCTTATGAGCGTTCCTAGGATTTTGCTCATGTCTTTCAAAAGCTGTGGCAACATCAAAGGACTGTTTCCTTACATAGGATGGATTTACGTTGTAAAAGACGGGTATAACAATCTGTCCATGAGTTTGATGACATTCAATGATCTTTACAAGCTCATCGAGGCACCAAGTGGAAGATGCATAGTCTTTTGAGAAAACAACGATAGCACCTTTCGATTCTTGGATTGCTTGTACAAGTGACTCAGCAATATCTTCTCCTCTTTGGAGTTCATCGTCGTTAATGAAGGTCAGGAGACCCTTTCGGTCCAAAGCATCATAAAGATGGCAGCTGAAATCGCGACGAGTGTCTTCACCCCTGAAGCTTATGAAGACATCGTACCTCCATGGATGAGGAGACTGGGAGGCCAAAGAAGAAGAAGAAGAAGAAGAGTAAGAAGCCATTGTTGTTGAAGATGAGTATCGCAACACTTCGTGCATTATTTAAGAAAGAAATGCCGACAGAAATCCGCCAACAGATTAGCCACTATATACTTTTATATTCATCGAACTTTTTTGGGACAGCGAAAACATCCATTCATCTATTAATATTTTAACGGATGGAGGCACAAGAAGACACGCGAAAAGGACACAAGAGAATTGATGCCTAATGAAAACGAGCAAGCAACACCTGTTGCATTATTTAAGCCAGAAATCCATTGACTTCAAGTCGTCTTAAAATGCATAGAACTTTCGCAACGGTCATTTTCTAGTATTATTAGGCACCGCCCATCCTCTTGGTTCAACGATTACGGCTTCTTTATGTTTCCTTTTTATTTGTTTATTTATTATTTTAAATCAAGACCATGAAATTAATTACATTGAAAATTTTATTTTATGGCAAACTTTATAATTTTTTTTAAAATCTATTGATTAAGTAAAATTATTTTAAATTTAAAAATTTTAAAAACGGCATAATTATTCATAGAACAGCCAGAATTTTTTTAATTTGCACGTGTCAACCCAAATGTGCACCAAATTAATAGAGTTCATAACAATAATAAAAAGGTAATGTCAATTTAAATTGATGAACCTATATAAAATTTTTTAAATTTCATTAATTTAGAATTTAAAATAATATTTTGTAAATATTAATTTTTTTGTTTACGGTTTAAATTACTGTTTTATTATTCACATGTTTTTTATTCATTTAAAATTTTAGATATTAGATTTAAGTATTATTTTAGATATAATTCTTTCATTTTAGTTTCAAATAAAATTTTAAATGAATAAAAAATATTACTTAACATAGATATCTCCTTTGTTAAATTAACCTTAAATTAAAAGCTAAGGTTAATTTTATTAAATTAAAGATAGTAATACATTCAAAATCTAATTGGGCAGAGTAAAGTGGTATTATTTTGACAAAATTAAATTATTTAAACATATTAAATTTGTAGGAAATTGGATTAGGCTAAAATTACTATTATTTTTCGTAACTTTCATATTTATTTTATTTTTTATTCTCTGCGTGATTATATATGTGCATAATAAAAATTTCATAATACAAAAATTACTTAATTCGTTCTATTAGAAATACTACATGCGACTTCCTTATTGGGTCTCCGAAGACCCAACCTAATTAAAAGCTTCCATCAAGCATTTTCCTTTACCAACTAACCTGGAGGAGGCTGGTATGGTGGGCAGAGGGTCACTGTCCCGTTTTCATGTGTTTTCTCATCTATTTAATTTAAATTAATAGGTTGATAGTATCGGATACAAGATAGTACGCAAAATAGGAGCAGAAAATTTGATCTCAGTAATATGGGCCAACTCTTCTTCTGATGAGGTAATAAGGATTTCGAGGATTATTTTTATCTATATTTATTTAGGCAAAATATCAGAATAAACGGACTTTTTTTTATATAAAAACGGGGCCTAAGTCTAAGAAAGAATTAAATGCGTGTTACATGGGGGAGAGCAATTCCAATTGAGTCAGCTAACGGTAAGGACGAAAGACTATCCATAACCTCTTGAACCATTGTACTCTTAATGATAAGTTGTAGCTGTGATTAGATAACTAACCTGTACAACAATTACCCTCTCAATATATACGGTATACCCGCACCTCCCAATTTCGAGATAGAAGTTCTCGGATGACTGTCCTAAGATCCCATTCTATCTTACACGGCCCACACTTGATGGAATTTGATTATGACTGCACAGCCAATGAAGCATTTCAGGAATTGATTTAAATATTTATTGACGTTAATACCCATTTTTGAAAAGTACAAGAGAAGTTAAATCAGTAAGATAAAAAATTAAATCGGTATAAGACTGTTATAAAATAAATTAAAGATTAAATAAAATTAAAAATTTTAAAAAACGATTAAAG